>CM075062.1:9985000-10585000 GCA_037428765.1 Rubia yunnanensis | reverse complement strand
AAAATGAGCTTGCCATTCTTCGTGAGTTCCTATCCTCATTGGATCCTCCTACATCAAATATGAACAGTTGCTCTTCTTCTCAAGGCCCACATTCTTCTGATGAGGGTATTTTTGGATAAGATGGAGATTATATTTCTCCTTGTGTTGAAATTGCGCAAAAAAAAAAACATTCATCTGGAAATTTTTGTTTTTTTAATTTAAGAAGTGGATGTTATGGTTGTATTTAAAAAACTTTAGCCATCATTATCATTTACCATCCAACATAATTTCTTAAAAATATTGACATATATAAGTAGATACTGAATGCTTGAGTTTTTGTAGGGTACATTGTATTCTTTTGGAATACGTGAGTAATGAATGAAAAATAAAAATAAAAGTACATATTATTAGTCTAACGAATGAAAATTTTCAAAAAATATATTAGAAAATCCCCATGTAAATTATCCTTGTAAATAATTTAAAGCCGGGCTTGCTCACAACTTGCACAAAAATGTACGGTCAATATGTTGTCATTTGCACACATGTTGCACATTCACCCGGACAACTTTCTTATAACATCTTCTCTATTTGCAAGGGTATAATGCATTATAAGGTTTGATTGCCAATTAGTTAGAGTCAAAACTTACTGTTAGTTTATAGAAAAATTTGTCTTGCAAATTTAATTTTTAAAAATTTAATAAGTGGACACTATGGTTGTATTAAAAAAAAATCGTTATCATTATTATTTACCATCCGACATAATGTCTAATAAATATTGTCATATATAAGTGGATATGGATTGCTTGAGTTTTCTGGAGATACATTGTACCTTTTGAAATACACGAGTAATGCATTAAACATTTAAAATTTTAGAAAATGGACATGACTTGGCTTGGTTGCCATTTTTTTAATAACTATTTTAATCTTATTTTAAATAATAACTGTGTAAAATTTATGTTTGATGAATTCGTTTTCTTATATCAACCCTTTCAATGTCAAAGTAAGTGGATATAATTGCCAAACTTGCACGAAAAATGCACACTGGGAAAAATTATTTGGTTGAAATTTTTACTTACGATTAATGAGTAAGATCTTATTAAATACTGTCTCTTCTTCTTCTTTTTCCAAAATCCGTGTTAACTTTAGACTATTATATAAACAAATTTTCTCACCCAATTATTGTTGTTGTCCTAACTAAATTTCTTGTCGTCACTTTCTTGGACCTAGAACCATTGGCTTAGTCGTGCCGTAGAATACCAAAAAATCTTCTTGTAGTCCTCTATTGGGAGCTTCGCAAAAGACGACGCTCGTAAAAAGTGTTCCATAAGCATTTCATAATCACGAGTTCCGATAGATAGGATATGTATCAATATCAGTATCATCATCACCTTGTCCCAAAGTTTCTTGCAATGCTCCTCACCGATCACATTTCAATGTCGGTCACCATCTCAAAACAACTGTCCATTACCATGACTCTAAATATACATATTCAAACTTTACCAAATACTTCCACATAGAAAACTTATACCTCTTTAGCTATTTATTCGTGCCATTTTAATGGTGAATTGGTGCCCATAATCGTGCCATTCTCGTGCCAAGAGCCCCAGTTCCATGTTATTCTAAGGGATATTCACATACACCCTCCGTCCCATTTCAAGCTGCAATTTAACTATTCATTTAGTCAAAATTTCTTAACTTTGATCATAAAATTTAATTTCTATACAAGTGTATATAATATTGTGTGATACATCGTTAGATTCCTTGTAAAATGTATCTTCAAGATATCAACTTTTCGCAAGTTTTAACTATCCTTAGTGAAAGATTTGAAGGATCAAACTTTTTTTACGTCAACTGCTGAAAGTTAAAGTGTGCAATTTGAAATGGTACAGAGGGAGTAACTGATATGAATCTCCTTGCTAAGACTCACGATTTGTAGAGTTAGTATCTTTGATCTAATGAAGGGATCTGTAAACCCACACTATCTCGCATGAAATTCAAGAGTCGGGCCCTCGGGGTACGCCTAACTTCGACTTGCTCTCTAACTAGCCCTCAGGATCAGATTACAAGGTTTATTGATACTTAACTAGCCCTCGGGGTTAAGCAATAATAGAATAGCTCGCAAGCAAAGAGTATGAACTCTAAAAGTTGTATATTTGATTGATAAAAGTGTCTGAAATTCGTCCATAAGGCATCCCTATTTATAGGGTTACAATCTTGCCCCAAACCCTAATCACAATTGGAAACTGAATTGACTTATGGCAGCTTTAAGAAGCTAAAACCAAATCTAACTAAAATACCTAAAATGAATGGTAATCTAAGGTAATCTAGTTGAATTTTTCAAGAAGTAACCTTGAAGAATATTACCTTATCTAATCTTACCAAATCTAATTCTAATCAGAGTAAAACTGAATATACTAAACTCTAATGGACTGTATTTTTGAAATTCAGCTCTTCAAAGCCCACATGGCCGAGCTACCAGTCCAATAAACCCAAAAATAAAATAATTTTACAATATTTTACATTGATCACACTACCTCAATATTTTACAATGTATAGCTCCCTCTCAATTCTTCACAATCCATGAATTCTGCACCAAAAACACCTAAAAGTGCAAATTATATCTCAATAAAATCATAATAATCCCACGAAATATGAACACAGTATTTCAAGGATTCATGATCACTATGAATGACAAATTCTTTATGCAATAAATAATGTTGCCAAGTTTCTAATGCACGCACAATTGCATAAAATTCTTTATCATACGCAGGATGGTTTAGAGCACCACCCTTTAGCTTTTCACTAAAGTAAGCTATAGGTAAATTTTCTTGCATCAAAACAGCACCAATGCCAACACCAGAAGCATCACAATGAATCTCAAAAGTCCCATTAAAATAAGGTAAAGCAAGAACATGAGCATTACATAATCGTACTTTCAATTCATTAAATGCATTCTCTTGACTCTCAGTCCAAGCAAATTTCACATAATTTTTAACTAGTTCATTTAGAGGTGCAGCAATAGATGAGAAATCAAGCACAAACCGTCTATAAAAACTAGCTAAACCATGAAAAGAATGTACCTGGTTGGCATTAGTATGTCTCGGCCAGGTCTTAATGGCCTCAATTTTGGTTTCATTGACTTTTATGCACTCCTTAGAGACCACAAAACCAAGAAACACCACTTCCGAAGCGCAAAATGTGCACCTCTTGATGTTCACATACAAACAAGACTCACAGAGTGCAACAAGAACCATTTTAACATGCTCAATATGTTTATCAGTTGACTTAGAATAAATCAATATATCATTAAAATAGACCACAACAAACCAACCAATAAACTTTCTTAAGACATGATTCATCAATTACATAAAAGTACTAGGTGCATTAGTTAAACCGAAAGGCATAACAATCCATTCATACAACCCAAGCTTAGTCTTAAATGCAGTTTTCCACTCATCCCCCTCATTAATTCGAATCTGATGATAACTCTGAGTCAAATCAAATTTAGTATAAATCAAAGATCCATGTAAATCTTCAAGCATATCATCTAACCTAGGGATATGATGGCGATACTTATTGGTAATCTTGTTAATAGCACGACAATCAATACACATGCGCCAAGTTTTATCTTTCTTAGGAACTAAAATTACAGGCACAACACAAGGAAATAGGGATTCTCGCACATAACCTTTTTGAAGTAACTCCTCGACTTGTCGTTGTAGTTCCTTTGTCTCCTCTGGGGTTGCTTTATATGCCGGACGGTTTGGGATAACCAAACCTAGAATCAAGTTAATTTGGTGTTCAATACCTCGCAAGGGTGTTAAACCCACAGGTAAGGCTTCTGTAAAGACATCCTCAAATTCCTATAACTTCTGAACAAACCATGGAGGAACATGCATAGGAATATCATCACTGACAAAGTAGCTCTCTTTAAAATGCATGATAAGCACATAAGAATGATTATCAAAAGCATAATTCACATCCCCAATCGATGCATAAAACGATCTACCAGAATCATTAGGAAGTTCATGTCTCATCATGTAAATTGATGGAAAAGAACTAAGATGTGAAGATATGATTTTAGCGACTTATCACAATCATTCTTAAACTTACCTGGCTTACCTGGGACGGCCTCCTTTGATATTTGGTCGAAATTATCAAGGTTTTTGCCTCCATTTTTCACCTTGTGGCCGATCTCCTTCAGGCCCTTGCTAGGGTATTGGTCGGCCATTTTCACATCAGTCGCAAACTTCTCTTTATCGACTCTCATGCGTCTTTGTGCCTCTAAAAATTCCACTGGAGATAATGGAACCAAAGTATATCTTGTTCTATCCTTAATTACAATAATTTTGTTAGTGTAACCATCATGCATGGATTTACGATCAAACTGCCAAGGTCTCCCCAACAAAATATGACTAACTTCCATATGTATAACATCACATAAGATAGAATCATGGTATTTTCCAATCTTAAAGTTAATCATGCATTTTTTGTTAACCCTAATTTCACCACTACCATATAACCAAATAAGTTTATATGGTTATGGATGAGTAGTCACATGCAAAGACAATGATTTAACAGGAAGATTAGACACATTATTAGCACAAGAACCACCATCAATAATCTATAAAAAGTTCTTATCTTTCATAAGGCAACAAGTATAAAATACGTTAATCCTTTGTACCTGTGTTTTGGCCATTTGAGAGTTTAGAACTCTTAATGACATAAATTTACCTTGTGTTTCTAGACCTTGTTCACCATGATCATTTATGATGATCTCTTCATCTACCTGTTCTTCACCACTTTCATACAATGGTGGCATATCACCATATTCATCTTCTTCATCTCATTCCTTAAGTGTTGTTAGCACTCATTCACGAGGACAGTTATTGCGGACATGTCCTCTTTCTTTACAACAGAAACCGAATTTGATGAAGAAGTAGTGGACTTATCTGAATATTTTGAAACCTGCTGGGTTGGTGGTGCCGCCCTCCTCTCAGTAGGATTATAAGTTAGATTTGAATAAGTCTGAACCAATTATCATCCTCCCATGGGCGTGCCCCTACCGCGGCCATAACTAGGGTTTCTGGAGTCAAACCCTGGTCGTTGACTTGGAAAATTGGGTTGTGGCCTCCTTGGTCGCAGGGTAATCTCAACCAACCTTGCCTTCACCAATAAATATTTCATAGATATGTGATGTTGAAGCTTGACTAGCGTTTGAAGGTTTTCACGCAAGCCTTCAATGAATCAATTTTTGATGAATGCGTCGTCTTCTTTCATTCCAACCCTTCTCATGGTCAACTCAAGATCTTGCCAGTATTCATCAATTGTGCAATTTCCTTGCTTCATGTTGGACAGATAAGAATGTTGTTCCATCAAGTAAGTAGGCGGAACATGATATTGGCGAAGCTCGGATCTCAATCTCTCCCATGTGAAGATAGGTTTCTTTCCGGCAAGATATCACGACTCTTTTTTTTTATTTTTCCACTATTTAGTCGCATAGTGAGTGAAAGAATATTGTGCCACTTTGACTTTCTCCTTCTCCCGATAATTTTTTAGATCAAACAGATTCTCAATCTGTCGCTCCCAATCAAGATACTTCACTGGATTGTGTTAACCATCAAATAGAGGGATGTCATATTTTAAACCCTTGATGTCTCGAGCTTCATCAAAACCTGACTCAGATCTTGAATTACTCTTCACTCTGCTTCGGGAATGAGGTTCACTGCGGCGATGCCTTCTAGAAGACCCTTGGTGTGATCTCTTTTCTGATCCATCATCAGAATAATCATATGAACTTCCAGAACCATTGAATTGATGGGCATATTTCTTGGTTTCTTCCCTCTTGACTGATGATGTAGGTGTAGGTGGTGCCATGCTGTCAACTTTTCTCGCCAACCTTTGCACCTCACTCATAAGTGCATTTATTGCGACAGCAAACCAATCGGGATCATTGGCTTCATTTTGATTAATTCGATGTCGCTCCCAACTATCTGGAGCCTCTTCATGTGGATGACTGCCATGCCCACCATTATAGGTGTTTGTTAATGGAAAATTGTAGGATTGCTAACAAAAGGCGGGACGAATGGATTTTCGTCTCCCATCTTCGCTAAAATGCTAAGAAAATAAAACGGTTAGTTAAAAAAAATTGTCCCCCTTCCCTTTGTTTAGTAAGGTCACTCACCAATTTTATAACACTCACAACTCACAAGGCAAAGGTTAATGCGAGGGCAACTGATCAATTCACCGCAATTCAAAGCAAACTATGGAGATGAGTACTGCAGAACTTGTTTCGAAATTTAAAAATATATAAACTCAAAATTTGGCTCTACGATCTGGAACTCCAAATTCTACTAAGAATAAGGAACAAAACACATTTTGAATGGAATGAATCGAAGCTGTATTGAATGAATTATGACCAAAACAAGATTGCTTTATATAGGGTACAAATAGGTTCCGAAAATTCAAGAAACTTTTCCGAAAACAAATTGGAATAGGAACTCAAATCCCAATCCCTTGTGGTAAATGATATTAATGAATTACTTGTCCCCCAAGTCAAAGATTCAGATCAAAACCCCTCTCTCAAATGGCTTTTATTCCCTTTTCCCTTCGGATTAGGATTTTGACTTTTCTTTTCCTTTTTCAAACCGGATTCCTTTTTCTTTCCTTTTTCTTTTCAGCCACAATTATTTTTTTCTTTTTTTGTACTATAAAACTCACAACCAGAATATTATTCCCCAAGAAAAATTTCCATCACAATTACCAAAATTTTTGGAAATTGCAAATCTGCCCCCAAACTTTTGAAAAATGCAAATTTGCCCCAAATTTCTGAATTCAAATCCTAAATTCCAATTTTGAAACCCAAAAATATGCTACCTTTTTTTTTAAAAGAAAAGTTTTGGAACAAGAATCACCTATACAAAAAACTACGACAACTTTCTCTTGGTTCAAATGAACTTCAAGGTATTCAAGATCGTAAGGATCAAGAATATGACACTATATATATGAAAAATGACACAAGACTCTTTTTTTTAATAAGGTGTAATCAAGAATCAAAGAACAATTCAAGATCGCGGAATCAAAGAACGATAAAGAAAACAAATAAGATTATGATCATGCAATAATTTTCAGAAGAGTTGACGAAAATATCACAAGCACATACACTGTTTAAGCTACCTAAAAGCTAGGAAACTGGCTGGGAGGTGAAGACGGATAATACTTGTTAACGCTCAGACACTTCTACGTCCTCCTGACTCGATTGATGAAGGTGAATATGGATAGTAATACCGAAGTATTCTAACTCTCGAACCCTTTGACGTCCTTCGACTCTAGATTCAATCCTCCTGGCAAGAAAGGTCAAACAAACACAGTTAAAACACGACATGAAAGAGTTTAAAAGTTAAAAAAATTGAAAATAAATGCTACAAAAACTCGAAACCCCTTTTTTTGCCTCAGTCGATCTTTTGCTTTGCTCTGATACCAACCGATATGAATTTCCTTGTGAAGAATCACGATTTACGGAATTAATATATTTGATCTAGTGAAGGGATCTGCAAACCCGCACTATCTCACATAAAATTCAGGAGTCCAACCCTCGGGGTATGCCTAACTTCAACTTGCTCTCTAACTTGCCATCAGGATCAGATTACAAGGTTTATTGATACTTAACTAGCCATCGGGGTTAAGCAACAATGGAATAGCTCGCAAGCAAAGAGTATGAACTTAAAAGGTTGTATATTTGGTTGATAAAAGTGTCTGAAATTCGTCCATAAGGCCTCCCTATTTATAGGGTTACAATCTTGCCCCAAACCCTGATCACAACTAGATTTGGTAAGATTAGATAAGGTAATATTACCTTATCTAATCTTACCAAATCTAATTCTAATCAGAATAAAACTGAATATACTAAACTCTAATGGACTGTATTTTTGAAATTCAGCTCTTCAAAGCCCACATGGCCGAGCTATCAGTCCAATAAACCCAAAAATGAAATAATTTTACAATATTTTACATTGATCACACTACATCATTAAAAAACCCAGTGGAAAAAAGAGTATAGTGTTCTTCGTGATGTCTTCAGTTCGTTGACAATCTTGAATAATGAATCCAAGACGTCGATGGTGACTCCTTAATTCTTCATCATAAAGGCGATCAATCAAAGTATTTAAATAGCATCCCTAAACTTAGTCCTTGACCTAGTCATAGGTCCCGCCATGTCACTTAGAGGATCCCGTACATATCCTTTAAATGTTTGATCAAGTCGTGGAATATATTCATTTATGGTGGTAGTTATCTTGGCATCTCCATCAGTAACCGAATGTGTATGTTTGTACCATTGATGAATCACACAATTGTGTGTTTTTTTTAGAAGAATCACACAATTGTGATAATTGTACACTTGATTCCAAGTGATTTTTGAATTTAATAATTTTGATCTTTTGGAAAATTTGAATCCTCGTGCAATTGTTAGATAAATGGCTAGGGTATATTACACGTGGTTTAGAACCTCACCGTGCAAATGCGACTTGAAAACCACCACCAAAATTTACCTTTGACTTCGTATTTTTACTTGTAAAAATAGGTACTATAATTAAAGGAGAGCTATAGTTGTTTTTTAGTGCAAATATAACCCTTATTATTATACATATGTGCAAATATAACTCTAACTATTATACATATGTGCAAATATAACCCTAATGCCATTATTCCGGCATTGACTGACCAGGGTTATATTTGCACTTTCAATTATCACAGGGTTATATCTGCACTTTCATTTCGCAGGGTTATATCTGCACTTTATCAATTATATAGGGTTATATATGTACTTTTCTAATAAATTTAAGCTTTTCTCGAATAAAATGATATAAAACCAAAAATACATATAACATGAACGGTAAGGTTGCATACAGTGGCGGAACTAGGAGGAAATGTTAGGGGGGTTGAAAAGAGGCAAAAAATTTTTTTGCAGGCGGCCGAAAGTGGACGGCGATAGGCGGTGGTGCCGTGGTGGATCTGATGCGTTTTACTGGAGTTTGGAGGAAGAAGAGTATAATAGGTTTGACTTTGGCCGTTTGGGCTTAGATGGAGTATATTAGGTTTAATTTATATTTGGGTCAATTGGGTTTCAGCCCAATTGGCCTCAAATTTTTCCCCTTCTGCTTAGCAAAACGAAGTCGTTTCACTTAAGCCAAAACGACGTCGTTTTGTTTAGTTAGAAAAGGAAAAAAAAGTAAAACAAAATTGGTCATCTTCTTCATTCAGCTTTTGCAACGGCAAAGCTGAAGGGCGGAATTCGGCCGCCGGTGGCTCAAGGGGGGGACGGAATCCGGTGGCCTCCGGTGGCTCTAGGCCTAAATTCCGGGCCGTCGGATCCTAGGGGTGGCGCTAGCACCCCCTCGCCCCCCTAGTTCCGCCGCTGGTTGCAGATGAATAGCACGGGCGCACACACATGAACTGGCTTGGCGGCCATATTTTTAATAACTTTTTAATTTTATTTTAAATAATAGCCATTTAAAATTTATGTTTGATGAAGTCGTTTTCATTTATCAATCCTTTTAATTTTCCTTTCTGGGTTGTGAAAGATCTAATAAAAGCTCCAACTAGGTGGATGTTCGGATAAAATAAAAGGGTAGGGACTCTTTCGTCAATCTTTCCTGTTCAATCGGTGGCGGTCCAATGGTGGATCAATCTCCACTGAAAATGGAGAACATTAGGCTGAAAAATGAGCTTGTCATTCCTCGCGAGTTCCTGTCGTCATTGGTCCTCCTGCCACAAATATGAACAATGGCTCTTTTGATGAGGATATTTTTGTTTCAGATGGAGATTATATGTCTCCTCATGTTGAAATTATGCCACAAGTAGAAACATAGTCTCGAAAATTTTATTTTTTAAAATTTAATAAGTAGACGTTATAATTTTATTAAAAAACTTTAGCTATCATTATTATTTACCATCCGACATAAAAACACGGCTCTATATATATTTATTCAAACTTTACCGAGTACCTCCACATAAAAAAAGTTCTTTATATATATGAATTGTATTTACAGGAAAAATGTTCATTCTAACCATTTAGGGATTGCAATACCACTTGTAGATTTTGTTTAGATGAATTTAGAAAGGATTCTAGTGTGAATGTGTTTTTGATAATATTATATTGTATCATTTTACTATACATCTTAAAATAAAAATAAAATATACTTATTATTAGTTTACAAAATGACAATTTAAAAAATAAATTAGAAAATCACCATGTAAATTATTCTTAAATTTTAAGAAAAATATTTTAAAGTTGGGCTAGCTTGCAACTTGCACAAAGATGTCTGATCAATATGTCGCTGCACACATGTTGCACAATTATCTACACAACATTTTTTATAACATCTTCCCTAATTTAATTACCTGAAATTGAATTTTTTTCATTTTTTGTTGCTTCGAATTTGTTATTTATTAGGTATAGAAAGGGAAATTAATGGATTGCAGATAGAGGTAAGCCTGTAGCTTGTTTACTCCAAATCCATTTGTACGAATAAAATGATGTAAAACCAAAAAAAATGCATATAACATGCATGGTGAGGTTGTAGATGGACTGCACACACGTGAACTGGTATGGCAGCCATATTTTTAATAACTTTTTTTAATCTTACTTTAAATAATAATTGTATCGAATTTATGTTGATGAAGTCATTTTCTTTTATCAACCCTTTCAATTTTCCTTTTTAAGGTGTGGATGATCCAATAAAAAATCCTTTCCACTTAGGTGGATGTTTTGATCAGAAAAATGGGGAGGGACTCTCTCACCAGTCTTTCCCGTACAATCTGTGGCGATCCAAGGGTGGCTCAATCTCCATCAAATATGGAGAACATTAGGCTGAAAAATGAGCTTGTCATTTTTCGCGAGTTCCTATCCTCATTGGATCCTCCTGCATCAAATATGAACAATGGTTCTTCTTCTCAAGGCCCCCATTCTTCCGATGAGGGTATTTTTGGATCAAATGGAGATTAGATTTCTCCTCATGTTGAAATTATGCAAAAAATAGAAACATTTGTCTTACAAATTTATTTTTTAAAATTTAATAAGTGGACGCTATGGATGTATTAAAAAAATTTAGCTATCAATATTATTTACCATCCGGCATAATGTCTTATAAATATTGTATATATAAGTAGTAATTATTGCTTGAGTTTTTTGTGGGATACATTGTACTCTTTTGTAATACATGAGTATGAATGGAAAATAAAAATAAAAGTACATATTATTCGTCCACGGAATGAAAATTTAAAAAAAATATATTAGAAAATCACCATGTAAATTATCCTTGTAAATAATTCTAAGCTGCGCTTGCTCACAACTTGCAAAAAGATGTCCAATTAATATGTTGTCATCTGCACACATGTTGCACATTCACCTGGACAACCTTTTTATAACATCTTCTCTATGTGCACATGAACCCACTATTATGACTGGAACATATCTACCCCTACTTTTGTGCCTGAAAATGTGATTCCCCTGAATTAATTATTGATTCTGAAATAGTACCTGAACCCCTGATTATGCCTTGAATCATATCTACCCCCTTTGTGCCTAAAATCTTATTTGTGGTGATGTCTGAAAACTTAGAGGTTAAAGAATCTGATCCAAACCAACTCAATCATATAACTGATTCAGCTAAACCTTTGACCTCAAAAGTTAACAATCAAACTGACTTAAAAAATGCAACAAATTCTTTAATGTCACAGAAGGGGGAGGATATTCCCTCCACTGTACCATCCTCTCCTGCAAAAGATATTCATTATCCAGCTACGAATCTGCATGACACCACAGTAGGAGAGTCTATTGAGATAAATGGAGGAGACTTCCCTCTTCTAACCTCCAACTCAAAACTTAACAAGAATCCTGCAGATAACCATGATACTGAATCTAATTCCGTGCAGAATTTTGAAGTTACTAAAGCTAACTTAATAGATCATAGAATATATTCAATAAGTTATTGGACTCAGAGGATAACCTGGAGAACTTGGAAAGAACTGATCAAGGTTACAAACCCAGGAGGTATAGTAAAAAGTCTTATACTCAAACTCCTAAAATGGTTCTGACCCTTCTGCATCAACACATACTAAATCTTCTCAATGATACGTCTAAGAATATATGTATGGAATGCAAGAGGTGTTGGCGATTCCGCCACACTAACTAGGATAAAAGACATTAAAAAGGGACATAAAATCAACAATTTCCCCATAATTGATCCAATGTTAAAAGCTAACTCCATCCAAAACTTAGCCTTTCAAACAAAGTTTGAACACTTCTTCTCAGACCAAAATTGCAAAACTTGTATCCAGTGGGATGAATCTGTATAGATGAACGTTATCTCTGTGGATGAGCAAATGATTTTAACCAGGTTTAAAAACCAATCCTTAATGCATAATTGCTGCACAGGTTTTATCTATGCAAAAACATACAATCAGAGAAAGAAACAAACTGTGGAAGCAAATCCTAGCTCATAAAGATTCTCCTCTATGTTTAATAGGGGGTTTTAATGTCATTAGGTGTGTAGATGAATACCTAGGACACTCCATATCTGATCAAAGTAGCATGGACAATATCAACCAATTTCATATCAAAGCTAACATGCCAGTCATCCCTACATTGGGTTCTCTATTCACCTGGGCAGGTATGAGAACCAAGGGTAGAGTTTGGAAAATATTGGACAGAGGTCTATCTAATCATTTGTGGTGGGACATTTTCAGATCCTCTGATATACAGACTCTAGCAAGGGAGCAATAAGATCATGCTCCCTTAATCTTCAAAATTTCTGAAGCTTTAAAAAACTCAAAGTCAATCCCATTCATATTTTAGGAATGTTGGATTAATCACCCAACTTTCCTGAAGCTTGTTGAAGATGCCTGGAATATCCAATCTCATAAAAGGGGAATGGGCAGATTAACCTTTAAGCTAAATTTTTTTTTAAAATCTGCCTTAAAATTCTAGAACAAACATACTTTTGGTAACATTTTTTATGCAGTTAAATCTTGTGAAGAAGATTTTCTCCAAGAAGAAACTGATCTGCAAAATAATGAAACTCCAAAATACTTAACAAGCCTGAACTTAGAAAAATATGACTAAGGTCCTGAAAAAATCAGGAAATCTGCTGACACAGAAATCTAGGATCAAGTGGTTAAGAGAAGGTGATTAAAACACCAAATTTACCACCAATCAATGAATTCTAAGCACAGAAGGCAAGGAATTTTTTTCAATCAAAATTGAATCTGGTTCAGTTTTACACAGTCAATATGAAATTGAACAAGAATGGGTTAATCACTTTTCTAACCTTTTTCAAGAAGAAAACAATGATCCCACAGGCATCAATACTGCTTGGATCTTGGAAAATATTTCAAGATTAATCACTGAGGAAATGAACACTGATTTAACTAAGCCTGTAAGTGTGGAAGAACTCACAAAGATAATCAAAGAAATGGATGGACACTCTGCATCAGGGCCTGGTGGCTTTTTTGGTTTTTTCTTCCAAAAATGCTGGCACATCATAAACATTGACGTCCTACATGAAGTACATGATTTCTTCCAAGCTGGTAACATTCCAAAAGCAATCTCATCCACATCGATAATCCTAATCCCTAAAAAGAAGGTATGTTCATCCTTCAAGGATTCTAGACCCATCAGTCTCTTTAACTTCATCGATAAGGTGCAGGGGTGGGAAAAAAAACCAAAAACCGAAATCCAAACCAAAAATCGAATTATCCAAATTCGAATAACCCGGATCGAATTTAATATACGGTTTTCGGATATCCAAACTGAATAAACCAAATTCCAAATATGGTTTTTGGTTCCGTTTTGGATATTAAAACTCAAACCAAAATCCGAACTGAATACCGAATTGTAATTAATTAAATTAATTAAATATAAATATATAATAATTAAATTATAAAACAAAAAAAATTTAATTTATAAATAAATTTTAGTTGGAGGACCAATCTTTAAATTAAAAAGTATCCCCAAACTCCAAAACCTAAGTAAGTTTGTGGAGTGCTTGACGGTGAATGTGAACGTGGATTGCTTGAAGGCTTGAAGAATGTGAAAGCTTTGAAGATGAATATTAAAATGAACTATTTTTCATTAATATTAAATGTAATGCTAAAATTGCTATGGTTGAATTTGTATTGTATTTGTTGGATTTTTATTTTGAAAACTTGATTTTGATGATATAGAAATTAGATTACATAGTTTCATTTAATTTAAAGTTAATTTATATTATTTTAGTAACTATTTTTAAAAATATAAAATCAATTTGGTTTATTCGGGTTGAATTTGATTTCAAACCGAAACCGAATTCTGAATTTGGTTCGGATGATTCGGGTTATTTGGGTTATACGGGTCGAATTCGGTTTTTGGTTTTTTAGGGGCAAAACCGAATAAACTGAAAACCAATTAAACCAAACCGACGCCCACCCCTAATAAGGTGTTCACTAAAATCCTATCTGAAAGGTTAAAACCTCTGTTGAATTCTCAGATAAGCCATGAACAAATAGGTTTTGTTTTAGGTAGGGAAATCCCTGAAAACATTCTATTAATGCAGGAGTTAGCCTCTTTCCTTAACTTAAAAACCAAAGGTCATAACATGATAATTAAGTTAGACATGATGAAATCATTTGATAGAGTATCTTGGACATGCTTAGCTAAGTTGCTAAGTCAATTTGGCTTTGCAATCCAAATAATTGACTTAATAATGGGAAATTTAAAGTCTGTCTTCTTCTCCATTTTAATAAATGTTTCTCTCATGGTTTCTTTTAAGTAACCAGAGGCTTAAAGCAGGGAGATCCACTTTCTACCATGCTCTTTATATTAATGGCAGAAGCATTCTCAAAGAATTTAAATTTCCTATTTCATTACCCAAACATTCAGAACTATAAAATTCCGGATCCCATCAAGAATATTTTCCATTTGTCCTTTGCAGATGACACTGTCATACTTCTGAAATACACCAAATCAGGACTCAATACTGTAACTTTCTTTCTAGAATCATATAAAATGGCCTCAAGGCAAAAAGTGAATTTTGAAAATTCTTCATTTTACATTTTAAAACATTGCCCACAAAACATAATTGTAGATATTAAACATAAAATTGGGATGATACAAGGCTACCTACCATTCAAATACCTAATTGTACCTTGTCTTTGGACTGATAATTTCCTGGAACATCTTGTACTATAAGATGTATCAAACCTTTTATTGGAACATTTTGATTGCTATATTCCACATTGTTGGTTTGATGACTAAATAGGTTAAAAATAGGTCTGATGTATAGATACATGAGTCACAGACTTTTTTTAGGTAATGTATTAAGCCCCCCTCTCTATGTACTATTATTTTTCAAATTGATAAATGGGTAGGGGTCTGCCAAATCCTTCACCATAACAGGCGGTATTAACAAAATAGACATCTTCTCTACCTGCAAGGGTATAATACCTTATAAGATTTGATTGCTGATTAGTTAAAGTCAAAACTTAGTGTTAGTTTATAGAAAAATTTGTCTCGCAAATTTATTTTTTAAAATTTAATAATAAGTGGACACTATGGTTGTATTAAAAAACTTTAGTTATCATTATTATTTACCATTTGACATAATGTCTAATAAATATTGTCATACCACTAGTAGAGAAGTCCTTATTAAAGACACCAATAGAAGGCAGTTCCGTGAATTGTTTTGTAGAACTATCTTCTATCGGTATCGTAACTGCTTTTGGACCTTTGAATACCATCAATAGAAGGCGGTTCTATTGGGTGTCTTTTTTGGGTCCTATAAAAAAGAACCGCCTATACTTAGAACCGCCTTCTATTGGGTGTCTTTTTTGGGTCCTATAAAAAAAAAGAAACCCTAATAAGCCTATACTTAGAATATTTTCTAACTCCCTCACTTTTAACTCATGCCTCTCTCTCTCTCTCACTCTAGCCTGTCTGATTGGTCTCTGGGCATCTTCATCTCTGATTGGAACCAACATCTCCACCTCCTCTCTGTTGAAGCCCGTATCGCCGTTGACTGGCGTGCCATCGCCTCCTCTCCGTCAAGCTCGTATTTTTGTTGATCGACGCACCACCACCTCCTCTCCGTCGGAGCCCGTATTGCCATCGACCGGCACGCCACCACCGCTCGTCTGTGGTTGTTTTTATCTTCACCACCATGACCACCATCGGAGCCATTCCAGATCTGGGCCACTCGTCCTTGCCACCACCACCTCTGGGCCGCACCACGACCGCTCATCCTCGCCACCACCACCGGTCCTCACCACCATTGCTCGACCTCGCCACCACCACCGCTGAGCTACGTTACCACTGCTCATCCTCGCCACCACCACCGGTTCTTGCCACCAGCGCTCATCCACGCTGGAGATATATTAGGAATAAGTTTCTATAGCATATTTTGCTATGTTAGATTTGTTAGGAATTTAGTTATGTTAGATTTTTTAGGAATTTAGCTTTGTTACTATTTTTTAGATTTGTTGGGAATTTAGCTGTGTTACGTTGCCTCTGTTTGTTATTACTCTTCCGCCGGAGAAGTTCAATACCTACTGGAAACCTAAGGTTTCCAACAACCTTTTTTTTAGAAGGTCAAATTTAAGTTCCGACATCGGAACTCCTTTGAATCCAATAGAAGGTAGTTCAAACGTCTCTTAGAAGGCTGTTCAGAACCGCCTTCCATTGTTACGTTAGAAAGCAGTTTCAAGGAACCACATTCAATTGTCATCAATGGAAGTCACGCCCATGAAAGTCACCCCCATAATGACTTCCATTGTCCACTAGAACCGCATTTAATAGAGTCACCTCCAATAGTGTATATAAGTGGATACTAATTGCTTGAATTTTCGTGGGGGTACATTGTACTCTTTTGAAATACATGAGTAATGCATTAAACATTTAAAATTAAAAAAATGGACATGACTTGGCTTGGCAGCCCTTTTTTTAATAACTTTTAAAATCTTATTTTAAATAATAACTGTATAAAATTTATGTTTGATGAAGTTGTTTTCTTATATCAACCTTTTCAATGTCAAATAAGTGGGTATAATTTCCAAACTTGCACGAAAAATGCACACTGTGCTAAATTATTTGGTTGAAATTTAAATACTTACGATTAATGAGTCGGATCTTATGGAATACTGTATTTTCTTCTTCTTTTTGCAAAAACCGGAAGATAAAATCCGTGTTAACTTTAGACTATTGTATAAACAAATTTTCTCACCTAATTATTGTTGTTATCCTAACTAAATCTCCCGTCATCACTTTCTTGGAACTGGAACCATTGGTCTAGTCGTGTCGTAGAATACCAAAAAAAACCTTCTTGTAGTCCTGTATTGGGAGCTTCGCAAAAGATGGCGCTCGTAAAAAGTGTCCCATAAGCATATCATAATCACAAGTTCCGATAGATAGGATATGTATCAATATCAGTATCATCATCACCTTGTCCCAGAGTTCCTTGTACTGCTCCTCATTGATCACATTCCAACGTCGGTCACCATCTCCAAACAACTGCCCGTCACCATCTCTAAATATATGTATTCAAACTTTACTGATTACTTCCACATAGAAAATCTTATATTTCTTTAGCTATTTTATTCGTGCCATTTTAATGGTGAATTGGTGCCTATAATCGTGTCATGCTTGTGCCAAGAAACCCAGTTCCATGTTATTCTAAGGGATATTCTTATGCACCCTCCGTCCCATTTCAAGCTGCAATTTATTATTCATTTTGTCAAAATTTTGTAACTGTAACCATAAAACTGAATTTCTATACAAATGTATATACTGTTGTGTGATACATTGTTAAATTCGTTGTAACATGTATTTTAAAGATATCAACTTATCACATGTTATAATCATCCTTAGTGAAAGATTTGAAGGATCTGACTCTTTTCAAATTAACTGCTAAAAGTCAAAGTGTGTAACTTGAAATGGTACGGATAGATTAACTAAATGTGTATATTTGTATCATTGATGAATGGCACGATTGTGATAATGTACACTTGATTCCAAGTGATTTTTGAATTTAATAATTTTGATCTTTTGGAAATTTTGAATCCTCGTGCAATTGTTAGATAAATGGCTAGTGTATATTACATGTGGTTTAGAACCTCGCCGTGCAATGCGACTTGCAAACCACCACAAAAATTAACCTTTGACTTCGTATTTTTACTTGTAAGTATAGGTACTATAAGTAAGGAGAGCTTTCTATTCCATGTGAATAAATTCAATCTTTTCACGAATAAAATTATATAAAACTAAAAAATGTTTATAACATGCACGGTGAGGATGTACATGGACAGCACGGTGCACACACATG
This sequence comes from Rubia yunnanensis, assembly GCA_037428765.1. Lineage (NCBI taxonomy): Eukaryota > Viridiplantae > Streptophyta > Magnoliopsida > Gentianales > Rubiaceae > Rubia > Rubia yunnanensis. The sequence goes on along the minus strand of CM075062.1, from coordinate 10,566,671 downwards.
AACTAGCTTGGCGGCCATATTTTTAATAACTTCTTTTAATCTTATTTTAAATAATAACTGTATAAAATTTATGTTTGAATAAGTCATTTTCTTTTATAAATCCTTTCAATTTTCCTTTCTAGGGTGTGAAAGAACCAATAAAAGCTCCACATAGGTGGATGTTCGGATATAAAAAAAATGGGCAGGGACTCTCTCGCCAATCTTTCCTTTATAATCGGTGGCGGTCCAATGGTAGATCAATCTCCACTGAAAATAGAGAACATTAGGCTGAAAAAATGAGCTTTCCATTCTTCGCGAGTTCCTATCCTCATTGGATCTTCCTACCACAAATATGAACAATGACTCTTCTTCTCAAGGCCCTCCATTCTTCTGATGAGGGTATTTTTAGTTCAGATGGAGATTATATTTCTCCTCATGTTGAAATTACGCCACAAATAGAAACATAGTCTCGCAAATTATTATTTTTAATATTTAATAAGTAGGCGTTATAGTTGTATTAAAAAACTTTAGCTATCATTATTATTTACCATCCGCCATAAAATATGGCTCTAAATATATGTATTCAAACTTTAACGAATACCTCCACATAAAAAAAGTTCTTTATATATATATATATATATGAATTGTATTTACATGAAAAAGTCCATCCTAACCATTTAGGGCTTTCAATACCAGTTGTAGATTTTGTTTAGATGGATTTAAAAAGGATTCTAGTGTGAATATATTTTTGATAATATGATATTGTATCATTTTACCACACATCTTAAAATAAAATAAAAAAATACATATTATTAGTTTACAGAATGAAAATTTTAAAAACTATATTATGAAATCACCATGTAAATTATTCTTAATTTTTAAGAAAAATATTTTTAAGAGGAGCTAGCTCGCAACTTGCACAAAGAAGTCCGATCAATATGTCGTTGCACACATGTTGCACAATTACCCTGACAACCTTTTTATAGCTTCCTCTCTAATTTAATTACTTGGAATTGAACTTTTTTCGTTTTTTGTTGCTTTGAAATTTTTATTTATTAGGTTTAGAAAGGGAAATTAATGGATTGCATATAGAGGTAAGCCTCTAGCTTGTTTACTCCATATCCATTTGTACGAATAAAATGATGTAAAACCGAAAAATGCATATAACATGCACGATGAGGTTGTAAATGGACTCATATTTTTAATAACTTTTTTAATCTTATTTTAAATAATAATCGTATAAAATTTATGTTGATTAAGCCATTTTCTTTATCTTTTCAATTTTCCTTTTTAGAGTATGGATGATCCAATAAAATTTCCATCCACTTAGGTGGATGTTTTGATAAAAAAACGCGGAGGGACTCTCTCTCCAGACTTTCCTATACAATCAGTTGTGGCCCAATGGTGGCTCAATCTCCACAAAAAATGGCGAACATTAGGCTGAAAAATGAGCTTGCCATTTTTTGTGAGTTCTTATCCTCGTTGGATCCTCCAGCATCAAATATGAACAGTGGCTCTTCTTCTCAAGGACCCCATTTTTCTGATGAGGGTATTTTTGAATCAGATTGAAATAATGCAACAAGTAGAAACACTTATCTTGAAAATTTTATTTTTTAAAATTTAATTAGTGGACGTTATGGTTGTATTAAAGAACTTTAGCTATCAATGTTATTTACCATCCGGCATATTGTCTTATAAATATTGTCATATATAAGTAGATACTGATAGCTTGAGTTTTCGTGAGGTACAATATACTCTTTTGAAATAGATGAGTAATGAATGAAAAATAAAAATAAAATACATATTATTTGTCTACGGAATGAAAATTTCATTAAATATGTTAGAAAATCCCCATGTAAATTATCCTTGTAAATAATTCTAATATGGTCTTGCTCACAACTTGCACAAGATGTCCTGTCAATATGTTGCCATCTGCACACATGGTGCACATTCACCTAGACAACCTTTATATAACATCTTCTCTATCTGCAAGGGTATATTACCGTTTAAGATTTGATAGCCGATTAGTTAAAGTCAAAAATTGGTGTTAGTCTATAGAAAAATTTGTCTCGAAAATTTTATTCTTTAAAATTTTAATAAGTGGATGCTATGGTTGTATTAAAAAAATTTAGTTATTATTATTATTTACCATATAACATAATGTCTAATAAATATTGTCATTTAAAAGTTGATACTGGTTAATTGAGTTTTTGGGGGTACCTTGTACTCTTTTGAAATACATGAGTAATGCATTAAACATTAAAATTTTTTAAAAAATGGACATGACTTGGCTTAGCTGCCCTTTTTTAAATAACTTTTTAAATCTTATTTTAAATAATAAATGTATAAAATTTGTGTTTGATGAAGTTGGTTTCTTATATCAACCCTTTCAATGTCAAAGTAAGTGGGTATAGTTGCCAAACTTGCACAAAAAATGCTCATTGGGCTAAATTATTTGGTTGAAACTTAAATACTTACGATTAATGAGTCGGATCTTATTATATACTGTTTCTTCTTCTTCTTTTTCCAAAATCCGGATGATAAAATCCATGTTAACTTTAGACTATTGTATATACGAACTTTCTCACCCAATTATTGTTGGTGTCCTAAATCTCCCATCATCACTTTCTTGGAACTGAAACCATCGGTTTAGTCATGCTGTAAAATACCAAAAAACCTTCTCGTAGTCCTCTATTGGCAGCTTCGCAGAAGATGACGCTTGTAAAAAGTGTCCCATAAGCATATCATAATCACGAGTTTCGATAGATAAGATATGTATCAATATCAGTATCATCGTCACCTTGTCCCAGAGTTCCTTGCACAGCTTCTCACCGATCAGATTCCAACGTCAGTCACCATCTCCAAACTGTCCATTACCATGACTCTAAATATATGTATTCAAACTTTACGGATTACTTCCTCATAGAAAATCTTATATTTCTTAAGTTACTTTATTCGTGCCATTTTAATGGTGAGTTGGTGCCCATAATCGTGCTATTCTCATGCCAAGAGCCCCAGTTCCATGTTATTCTAAGGGATATTAATGTATACCCTCCGTCTCATTTCAAACCGCAATTTAACTATTTATTTAGTCAAAAAAATTAACATAAATCATAAAATTGAATTTCTATACAAGTGTATATACTATTGTGTGATACATTGTTAAATTCTTTGTAACATATATTTTCAAGATATCAACTTTTCACAAGTTTTAATCATCCTTAGTGAAAGATTTGAAGGGTCAATTTTTTTTTTCAAATTAACTGCTGAAAGTCAAAGTGAGTCACTTGAAATGGTATAGATGGATTAACTGAATGTGAATATTTGTACTATTGATGAATGGCACAATTGTGATAATTATACACTTGACTCCAAGTGATTTTTTAATTTAATTTTGATCTTTTGGAAATTTGGAATCCTCGGGAAATTGTTAGATAAATGGCTAGGGCATATTACATGTGGTTTAGAACCTCACCGTGCAATGCGACTTGCAAACCGACACCAAAATTCACCTCTGACTTCGTATTTTTACTTTAAAAAAGGTACCATAAGTAGAGGAGAGTTTTCTAATCAATGTAAATAAATTCAAGCTTTTCACAAATAAAATGATGTAAAACCAAAAAATGCATATAACATGTACGGTGAGGTTGCAGATAGACGGCACGGCGCACACACTTGAACTGGCTTGGCGGCCATATTTTTAATAACTTTTTTATCTTATTTTAAATAATAACGGTATAAAATTTATGTTTGATGAAATCGTTATCTTTTATCAACCCTTTCAATTTTCCTTTCTAGGGTGTGAAAGATCCAATAAAAGCTCCCTTTAAAAAAAAAAATCAACCCATATTAATGTGAGGGATATGTATTAGGTTCTCCAAACCTGAAAACGGTAAAATGTTCTTTTACAAAGATTTTTTTCAAAATAATTTTGAAGATTTGTACAAAAACATAATATGTGGTTGTCAAAATTTCTGATCGAAAGTCTACATAGGGCGTTTTTGTTGATGATTGCATTTTCCATGCCTCCACCCCTCGTGTTAACATGGGTAAATGGCCAGATCTCCAAAAAAGCTCTAAGTAGGAAAAGGTTCGAGTGCTGGAAATCAGGTTTCCATCTTGTGTCTCATCTTCTTCTCCGCTTCCTGGTTCGATGGCTCTATGCTCGAATGCTCAAGGGCTCGAGTCTCAAGGAATTTAGGGCTCGATTGGTCGAGACTCGAATGCTTGGGGCTCAGGGCTCGATGCTCGAGTGCTCGAGTGCTAGGCGCATGAGTCAAGAGGTTCTTGAGCTCGAGGGTCCTTGAGACTAGAGGTTCGAGGGCCCGATGGTTCGAGTGCTGGTGTACATGAGACCTGGATTCCAACATTGTTCCATGTTGTGTCTTGTTATCTTTTCCGCCTCCACTTGGTTCGAGTGCTCGAGGCTCTAGTGCTCGAGGCTCGAATGCTCGATGGCTTGATGCCTCAAGGGCTTGAGGTTTGAGGGCCCGATGGCTTGTGGCTCGAGGGCTCGATGCTCAAGGTACCGTGAATTGGTTTTCATCTTGTTGAGATACTGCCTCCAGCCTTCTCCTTGTGCACATTACCTGTTGAAAAATAACAACATATCAGTAGCATCCATTCAAACAAGTCTAATTGCTGGGAGTTTGATTTTATCCACATGAATATGGCCCTTTGTTTTCTGGTCTAGCAGATGAAAACTGAGGTTCTTTGGTTGTGATTTGATGGCAAGTTTGCTCAATCTATCCGCCACTAAGTTTCCCTCTCATAGTGTATGTGATATTGGTATACTTCCTACTTCCAGAGCCAGAATAGAAGCAAGTTCAAAGGATGAATAACATTTATGCAATCAGTTTCTATAGAAATGGTTTCCAAATTTAAAACTATTGCATAAGTCAGTCCTTGTTGCATGGCTAACAATTCTGCATGGAAACTAGAGGTACAGTAAGTATTTTTGAGAGCTTCAGCTACAAATGAACCTTCTGAGTTACTAATTATAATACCAATACCACATTTGTTGTTTTTGTGCCAAGATGCATCTACATTTACTTTAAACCCCGTAATTGGTTTGTTCCATCGAATGCATTTAATAGTCGGTTTTGGTGGTGGTCTTAGATTGTTGATTAGTCCCATGTGAACCCATTTCTGGTCTTCTAGGCTTTTAGAAAACATAGATTTGGCAAGGAAAATTAAGGAAACATCATTTTTGATGTCTGTAATGATTTTTCTATGTAGTGGTTTAATGTCATCAAAAATAAATCTATTTCTTGCTTTCCACAGATTCAAACAAATGAAAGATGGTATTAAAGTGGTAAAGGTTCTGTGGATCTTGGTGGAACTAGTTAGGGACCAATAATGGGTGAGTCTATCAAAAGTAGTGTCAAACTGTAGTGACCTAGTCTCAAGTACAGTGTCAAAATACTTCCAGATCTGGGTAGCTAGGTTGCATGAGTTAAACCAGTGGGATAGAGAGTCAGAGTTGCGGCAACTAGGACATTTAGAGGCAAGACTGATGTTAGAGAAGATAAGGATGTCATCAAAAGGTAAAATATCATTTGCCAATTTCCACATGAACACAGAAATCTTCTTAGGCACTTTATTAAACCACACTTTATTCAGAATTCTCAGTTTTTGGTTTTTGTTGCTTACCAAAACATGAGCAGATTTGAAGGTGAAGTTTCCCAAGCTGTACGGTTTCCAAATGAGCCTATCATTTCTGTGTTGATGAATCTGTGCTCCTTGTATGAAAGAAAGCATGTTGTTAGGCAAATTTTGCAAAAATATTTATGAGGTTCATTTTGTTGTAGATGAAAGAGGCAATGGTCATATCAGAATGAAAATTATCCGGTGGGATCCAGTGATCTTGGATAGGTCCAAAACGAGTCCAATTTGATGTTAAAAAATTTGCCGATCCTTTCCCATGGATTACTCTTGTGTTAGCTTTTGCAATGTGGTTAACCTCAGTTATTCTTTTCCAGTTTTGAGACTTTCTTTGGTTAGGATGAATAGACCATAGGACGTGTGACCAAGGGGTCAATCCTAACTGGAACTTCCATTAGAGTTTGAGTGAAAAGGTCTTAATGATATCATTAGAATTTCTGAGAACACTTCCATTATGATCTTTTGGGAAACACATTTTAGGGAAACTCGCCCACACCGTTTTATCCTTATTCTCCGTTTAACCCAAAAAGAAAGTACTCAACTTTCTTTTTAACTTAGTGATTACTAAGTTAGGAGGTTTCATTACAGCCCAAAGGTGTTGTGGGATTGAGAACATTAATGAGTGTTAATCTACCTCCAACACTTAGCCATTTGTTTTTCCATGAGTTAAGCTTTATGTCATACATTTCAATCAAAGGCTGGAAATGTATAGCTTTTGTTCTTCCTATGTATATAGGACAACCAAGGTATGTAAAAGGGAAAGATCCCTTTTTTGACTCCTAGTAGGTGTTTGATCATGTTCTCATTGTCCTGGGTAGCATGTTTACTGGTGTAGTAATCTGTTTTGTCAAAATTCATTTTTTGACCACTGGTTGACTCAAACACCTCTAAAAATGCTTTAAGTCTTTGTACAATTAATTTAGTGGCCTGAAAAAATAAAATTGTGTCATCTGCAAAACTAAGGTGAGATATGTTTACAACATTTGTAGGTAATTTGAAATATCTAAGCTTCCTATTTTGAAAACAAAAATGCAGGCTTCTTGAGAAAGATTATGAGAATATGTTAAAGAGAATAGGTGAAAGAGGGTCCCCTGTTTGATTCCTCTGGTAGCTCTGAAGAAACCTGCAGTTTGGCATTAATAATCATAGAGAAGAAAGCTGATGACAGATTCATAATAATCGGGTTGATAAATTGTTCTGAGAAGCCAAATTTATGTAGGACATTTCTTAGGAATGACCATTTAACCCTGTCAAAAGCCTTTGTTAAGTCTAATTTAAGTATACAGTTTAGAGCCCCTGATTTATTGTTTAAAAATCTTGTCATCTCTTTAAGGTAGATGACATTATCTGTCATTTCTCTACCTTTTAAGAGAGATGATTGATTTTTAGAATTCAGGGAAGGCAGAAACTCAGATATTCTCTGAACTAAAAGTTCAGAGATTATCTTGTTTGTGAAGTTGGAAAGAGAGATTGGCCTATAATATGAGAAAGCTATAGGTATGTCTCTCTTAGGAATTACGCAAATCCATGTGCTTGATATTCCAGGTGGGATGGTGTTGCCTTTCATGAAGTCAAGTGTTGCTTCTAGAAGGTCTGGACCTATTATATCCCAGCTTTCTCTAAAGAAAGCAGATGTGTAGCCATCTGGACCTGGGGATCCATTGTGATTCAATGAGAGGACAGTGGATTTAAGTTCTTCTAGGGTTGGTGGTCTGGTTTGCTTCTGGTTATCTTAATCATTAATGATACTAGGTATTTGGCTCATGAAGTGAGGAAGGAAACAACCAGACTGTTGATTTTCCTCATCAATTAGGAGATTATGGTAAAAATTTATAGCTCCAGTTTCCATCTGTGCTGGATCCTCAGTCCAAGAGCCATCCAATTTTTTTTTCTTTGCTATGTTTTGCCTAGCCCTTTCTTCTTTAACTGAAGCGTGGAAGAATTTAGTGTTTTCATCCCTTTCTTTTAGCCACTTAAGGTTAGCTTTTTGTTTCCTGAAGAGTTTCTCCTCATTTAAAGCTTTCAGAAGCTTTGCATTATTGTGGTTTAGATCTATTAGGTCAGTTTGAGAATTAGAATTATCATATGAAATTTCTTACAGTCTGACATCTTCTTCTGCCTTTTTTATGTTAGCATTAATGTCTCCAAAACATTCTCTGTTCCAGTTTTTTAGTTCGATTTTCAGTCTTTTTAATTTGAGGAAAAATTTGTTCATTCCTCTTTCTCTGATTTGTATTTACCATTTTGACTGGATTAATTATTTGATGTCAGTTCTAGTGAGCCATACGTCTAGGAATCTAAAAGGCTTTGGGGTAGAAGGAAGCCTGCTGCCTATGTTGAGTAAAAGAGGGTATTGATCAGAGGTGTTTCTATTCATGACATGAATAGAACTATTAGGGTTGTTGTCAATCCATGTAGTATCCGCTAGGGCTCTGTCAAATCTCTCTACAATATGTGGTTTTTGTCATATTTGACCATGTAAAAGTATTACCAGCTGTTGAGATGTGTGTGAGTTGACTTTTACCGATGAACTTATTAAAGTTTCTAATGCTATTTTTGTTAGGACAGTTTGGTCCCTTGTACTCTTATATGGATTTCATAGCATTAAAATAACCAATCAGTAATTTATTATTATCCTGATGCGCTATCAGCTCTGTCCATAGTAAATTCCTAGTATTCCTATCTGTGGAGGCATGTATAAAGTATAAGCACATGTCAGATTGAAAGGAAGGGTTGGAAATACATGTCTTTGTGTACTGTCTAGTTTCAGAAATAACTTGTATTCTGAAATTAGATCTCCCCATTAGCCATATGTTATTATTTACCGAGCTGTGGTGACAACCAAAATTAAGTCTGATTTTGTAATTTAAGCATAGTTCTGGTTTATGTTTTGGTTCAAGGATACATAAAATCTGAATTTTATGTATATTTAGTAATCTTTTGAGTCTATTAATTGATGTATCAAGGCCCCTTAGATTCCGAACCAACATTTTATTGGTAATGGCTTTATCATTCATGTTAACTGGCTAGTATTACTTTTTGAATTGTAACCTAGATTCATTTTTTTGAGTCTATTAAATAAGGTTCTTTTCCTTGTTTTGTTTGGTGTCAGATTTTGGAGATTTGGAATAGATTTACTTGCCTGCTCCAGTTGTAGCTCTCTAGTACTTGATTCACAGTTTTCACCTGTGTCTGATTCTTCCTCATTGCTTAGGAGTTTGAATATGTTTGAGTTTTGAGGGCTAGACCTACATGAATGCATGAACAAATTTTTATTCTCATGATCTAAGATAGGGGAGTTTAGAGAGATACATGTTATGTCATCTTTGGCATATTCTAAGCAGTTGGTTGGTATTTTTGTTGAGACTGATGTAACCTCCTCAACAGTGTTAACCATAGTTGGACTTGTAACCATAACCTCCTCAACAGTGTTAACCATGACGATACAATCTGGATTTGTATCATTATCTTTTTGGACTAGGGTTATTTCAGGCTGAGTATCTTTTTAGACTAGGGTTATTTCAGGTTGAGTATCATTATCTTTTTGCTTCTCTTCAATGGTTCTACCCGATCCCTGGCCAGGTCTGTCGTTAATTTTTTTCTTTATTACCACCCGTTCCCTGACAATTAGTTTCAACATTTTCCTTTTGTTACTACCCAAATCCTGACCATTTGTATTAGCATTTTTTATGGTCTGGTATATGGTTTGGGCTTTATGTTCAGCAGGGTGTTTAGAGGCTAAATCAGGGTGCTTAATTCTACATTTCTCAATGGAGTGGCCTATCTTCTTACAGTGAGGGCAGTATGAAGGGAGATTATCATACTCAATTGCATATTTTTCATTTTCAACTGTTGAGCCTAACCTGATATGAGTGAGGAGCGGTGTTTGAAGGTCCACCTCAACACATATTTTCAGAGCAGATGGTCTCGTAAGCTTCTCTGTTTCATGGTCCATCTTTATGTATTTGCCAATCTGGTTGCCAATAGCTTGAATTGATGGGATGTTGTAGTAGTAGAGTGGCACATTTCTGATAATGAGCCAGGCAGGGATGATTGAGGACTCGTGATGTGGCTTGAAATCTGGCATCCAACGTAGTACCCTCATTGTGATTCCATTGAAAGCCCAGATGCCCTTGATCCAACATCGTTGGAAGTCCTCCTTATCCTCAAAGCGTATCAATATGTTTTTGAATTCCACAGCTCCTAATTGATATCTTTCGGCAAAGCCCACCGTTTTGTAATCAGCCTCGATTTTTTACATGGATGGCCTTCCTCTAGGGAAATTCCCAATTAGGGCATTCGAGTAGTGGCTTGATAATTGTTGGATCTAATCCGAAGAGTAGAGTACTGAAGATTCCCCTTTGAATTGGAGGGTGGGGTTTAGGTTTAGTGTAGCGGGTAGTGTTTTGGTGATTGGGGGGCTCTTGCCTTGCAATGCCTGGGCAAAGCTTCGATTAGCCGTCATCGTGGCGGTGTGCTTGATCTAGCTCAGATCAAGGTGAGTATGGTGTAGAAAGTAGATGATTACAGGTGATGGCGATGGTGGCAATGTTACCGTTACCGTGGAAAAGTGGTGGTGTTGGAGGAGAGAGAAGAGAGAAAATGGGGACGACGAGGGATAACAATTGAATTGCCAGAATTTGTTGCCAATAAAAGCTCCACTTATGTGGATGTTCGGATATAAAAAAATGGGTAGGGACTCTTTCCTGTACAATCTGTGGTTGTCTATGGTAGATCATCTCCACTTATATATATATATATATATATATATATATATATATATATATATTATATGAACTCTATTTACATGAAAAAAGTTCATTCTAGCCGTTTAGGGCTTTCAATACCAGTTGTAGATTTTGTTCAGATGAATTTAGAAAGGATTCTGGTGTGGATATGTTTTTGATTCTATAATATTGTATCATTTTACCTTGCATCTTAAAATAAAAATAAAAATACATATTATTAGTTTACAGAATGAAAATTTTAAAAATATATATTAGAAAATCACCATGTAAATTATTCTTAATTTTTAAGAAAAATATTTTAAAGTTGAGCTAGCTTGCAACTTGCACAAAGATGTCCGATCAATATGTCGCTGCACACATGTTGCACAATTACCTGGACAGCCTTTTTATAACATCCTCTCTAATGTAATTACCTGAAATTAAACTTTTTTTCATTTTTTATTTGAATTTTTTATTTATTAGTTTTAGAAAGGGAAATTAATGGATTCCAGATAGAGGTAAGCCTCTATCTTGTTTACTCCAAATCTATTTGTACGAATAAAATGATGTGAAACCAAAAAAAAATGCATATGACATGCACGATGGGGTTGTAGATGGACTGCACGCAAGTGAACTGTTTTCGCGGCCATATTTTTAATAACTTTGTTTAATATTATTTGAAATAAAAATCGTATAAAATTATGTTGATGAAGTCATTTTCTTTATCAACCCTATCAATTTTCCTTTTTAGGGTATAAATGATACAATAAAATTTCCATCCACTTAAGTGGATGTTTTGATCAAAAAAATGGGGAGGGACTCTCTCTCCAGACTTTCTTGTACAATCAGTGGCGGTCAAATGGTGGCTCAATCTCCACCGAAAATGGAGAACATTAGGCTGAAAAATGAGCTCCCATTTTTCTCGAGTTCCTATCCTCATTGGATCCTCTTGCATCAAATATGAACTGTGGCTCTTCTTCTCAAGGACCTCATTCTTCTGATGAGGGTATTTTTGGTTCAGATGGAGATTATATTCTCCTTATATTGAAATAACACAACAAGTAGAAACATTTTTCTCGCAAATTTTATTTTTTAAAATTTAATAAGTGGACGTTATGGTTGTATTAAAAACTTTAGCAATCATTATTATTTACCATTCGGCATACTGTCTTCTATATATTGTCATATATAAGTAGATACTGATTGCTTGACTTTTCGTGGGGTACATTGTACTCTTTTGAAATACATGAGTAATGAATGAAAAATGAAAATAAAAGTAAATATTATTTGTCTATGTAATGAAAAAATTCAAAAAATATATATTAGAAAATCACCATGTAAATTATCCTTGTATATAATTCTAAAATGAGTAATGCATTAAACATTTAAATTTTTTATAAAAAATGGACATGACTTGGCTTGGCTGCCCTTTTTTTTATAACCTTTTTAATATTATTTTAAAGAATAACTGTATGAAATTTATGTTTGATGAAGTCGTTTTCTCATATCAACCATTTCAATGTCAAAGTAAGTGGGTATAATCGCCAAATTTGCACAAAAAATGCACATTGGGCTAAATTATTTGGTTGAAATTTAAATACTTATGATTAATTAGTCGGATCCTATTAAATATTGTTTCTTCATCTTCTTTTTTTTAAAATCCGGTAGATAAATCCGTGTTAACTTTAGACTATTGTATAAACGAACTTTCTCACTCAATTACTGTTGTTATCCTAAATAAATCTCCCGTCGTCACTTTCTTGGAACTGAAACCATCAGTTTAATCGTGCTGTAGAATACCAAAAAACCTTCTTGTAGTCCTCTAGTGGGAGTTTCACAAAAGATGACGGTCGTAAAAAGTGTCCCATAAACATATCATAATCAAAAGTTTCGATAGATAGGATATGTATCAATATAAGTATCATCATCACCTTGTCCCAGAGTTTCTTACTGCTCCTCACCGATCATATCCTAGCGTCAGTCACCATCTCCAAACTGTTTGTTACCACGACTCTAAATATATGTATTAAAACTTTACCAATTACATCCAGATAGAAAATCTTATATTTCTTTAGCTATTTTATTTGTGCCATTTTAATGGTGAGTTGGCGCCCATAATCATGACATTCTCGTGCCAAGAGCCCTAGTTCCATGTTATTCTATGGGATATTCATATACACCCACCGTCTCATTTCAAACCGTAATTTAACTATTCATTTAGTCAAAAAAATTAACTTAATTTAACCATTTAATTTCTATACAAGTGTATATACTATTGTGTGATACATTGTTAGATTCCTTGTAACACGTATTTTCAAGATATCAACTTTTCACAAGTTTTAATCATCCTTAGTGAAGGATTTGAAAGATCAAATTTTTTTCAAATCAACTACTGAAAGTCAATGTGTGTGTAATTTGAAATGGTATAAATGGAGTAACCGAATGTGTATATTTGTACCATAGATGAATGGCATTATTGTGATAACAGTACAATTGATTCCAAGAGATTTTTTAATTTAATTTTGATCTTAGTGAAATTTGGAATCCTCGGGCGATTGTTAGATAAACGGCTAGGGCATATTACGTGTGGTTTAGAACCTCACTGTGCAATGCGACTTGCAAACCACCACAAAAATTCACCTCTGACTTCGTATTTTTACTTGTAAAAATAGGTACTGTAAGTAAAGGAGAGCTTTCTTATCCATGTAAATAAATTAAAGCTTTTCACGAATAAAATGATGCATAACTGAAAAATGCATTTTTTTTAAATTAAAAACACGCTAGGGTGGAGTATAATATATAAGGATCCCCAAACCTTTGAGAAGAAGAGTTAGTTATAGAGAGTTATTTTTGCGGACTTTCTACTGAGGCAATCTCGTTGCCTCCAAAAGAATAGCTAGCATCTAGAGTCTATAGTTTGTAGTTAAAAATTACATATGTGATAATGAGTAGAGATAGTAGTTGCATTTCCAAAGTAAGTAATCTCCACCCCATGTGTTAATTCTTTATTTTGGCCAGGCAACTACCATTCTGCCATTTCAAAATAGACCAAAGGAGGTAGTCTGATGGATGATACTGTGTGAGGAGTAATGCAATCGGCAATTAGACAGCCTTTTGTTTAAATCAGCAAGAGGAACTGGAGCACTGGAGCATTGCATACCATGCCATATTTGCATCCCATGTGTGAAGAAAACTGCAGTGGTTCCTGAAACAAAGTGGAGAGGAAAACATAAATCAGTAGTATCAATCATCCTTAGTAGCATGCATCTGAGTTCTAATGTATGGGGGTATGATCCCTATCTAGATTAATAAGGCCTCTGATGTTTGCAGGGTGTTAGAAAGGTTCAAGCTGAATTCCACAAGGTGAGAGGATTTGTGCTTAGCAATTGCATCAGCAACAGAGTTGCACTCTCTGAAAACATGTTTGAGGGTGGCATCTTTTAATAAGGAGTGAACTTGAAAAGCTAGTGTATAGAGGAACCATTTAGCTCCATTTGTATTGTTAATCATATTCACTGCAAGCAGTGAGTCTGATTCAATTATGAAATTGCAATCTAGAGATGGAAAAACATGACTGGAAAATAGGATGGCTTTCATTTCAGCTTCAAGTGATGATTTGGCAGAGGTGTTTGTGGACTTGATTAGGCATGGATTTCCATTATTGTCTCTGGCTATAAGGCCAAGTGTTGAGTTAGTAGAAGACCAGGAAGCATCCACATTGACTTTTATAGTATTAGGTTCCGGCCTTTCCCAGTTGACAATGGAGATGGAAGGTTTTGGAGGTGGTCTGAGGGGTGGGATCAGTGAAGAGATGGGAAGGCTCATATTAGGGTTTTTTTTAGAAACAAGGATTAGCTGAAAGGGATAGAAAGATTAGCTCTCTTACTTCTTTACAGATATGTACTGTTGAATTTTTTTTTATCAAAACAGAAAGCATTTCTGGCTTTCCATAGAGACCAACAAATCAAAGAGGGCAGCCATCTACAAATAACTCTATGCACTCTAGGAAGTTCATTGTTGTTCCAGTATTCAAATAATCTATCAGTTAATTTGTCTAAGGTATGTAAGTTATGTCTCATGATAACAGCAGTATCACTCCATATAATTTGAGCCAGGTGACATGAAATGAAAAAATGTTCAAGAGAATCAGCTTGGTTGCATGCTGGGCATTTAGAAGCTAAGCTAAAACCACATTTAATTAAAAAATCATCAAAAGGCAAAAAGGAGTTTAGCATTTTCCAGGTGAAAATTGAAAAAAATTTCTACAACCTGGGGTTCCATATGAGTTTAGTAGCAGGAAAGGTACCTGGTAATTGAGTGAGTGCCTTGTATGCTGATCTGAATGTAAAAACTCCAGTCTACTCTGGTTTCCAGATCAATTTATCCTCTCTTTCCTTATTAATATCTGCATCCTACAAGAAGATCAGAGTATCATGTTCTAAATAAGGAAAAATATGAGTTAAGATACAACTTTTATCATTGATGAAATCAGCTACTATGCAAGAGGAAAGTGTAGAAAGGGCAGAGAAGGGACACAATTAATGAGTGGTCCATTTGGGCACCAATTAGCAGTCCAGAAGTTACAGTTACCTTGGCCATGAATAACCATAGAGTTATTATCAGCAAAAGAGTTTATAGTGCATATTCTCTTCCAAGTTTGGGATTTTCTGTGTGTTTGAGGTAATGACCATATCAGTTTAGCCCACATGGTGGTGCCCTGTTGGCTTTTCCACCATAGTTTGAGGGAACATGAGTTAATTATTTCCTGTACTGATCTGAACCCTAATCCATTCTGACATCTATGTGCAGCTAGGTCAGACCACTTTCTCCAAACTTTGTTCATTTTGCCCTCAGTTTCTCCCCAAAAGAATCTGGACATTTTCCTTTCCAGTGTCTTAATTATCTGTGTAGGTGGCTTTAGGAAAATCCATTTATGTTGTGAAAGGGAATATATGCATGAGTGAATGAGAACCATTTTACCTCCTGGACTTAACCACTTATTTTTCCAATTCATCAACTTCTTATCTATAAGTTTAAACATTGGTTGAAAGTATGTGTTGAGTGTTCTTCCCTCAAAAATTGGGCAGCCTAGGTATTTAAATGGGAAAGACCCTTTTTTCATTCCTATGATTGTCCTAATCTGATTTATCCTTGCAGGTGTAACTCTTTTACTAATATAGAAATCAGACTTTTCATAATTAATTTTTTGGCCTGAGGTAAATTCAAAGGTTTCTAAAAAATCTTTGATCCTTATTATGTTATATTTTGAGGCCTGCATAAAAATGATGGTGTCATCAGCATAACTTAAATGTGAGGCTGGTGTGATGGCAGAGGGGAGCTGATAGTACTTAAGTCTGTTGTTCAAGAAGATTAAAGATAGACTTCTAGAGAAAACTTCAGAGAAAATGTTAAAGAGAAAAGGAGATAAGGGATCACCTTGTTTGATGTCTCGGGTAGCTTTAAAAAAACCAATCGGGTTACCATTCATAAGCACTGAGAAATGTGCCTGAGAGAGATTATTCATCATAGCATTCAAAAAGTTACTTGTAAAACCAAATCTACAAGTATGCTTTTTAAGAAGTTCCAATTAACCCCATCAAAAGCTTTCCTAAGGTCCAGTTTAAGTATACAGTTAGGCACTCTATTTTTTTTATCTAAAAACCTTATCATTTCTTGAAGATAGAGTATATTGTCAGAAATGTCCCTGTTTTTCATGAAAGTAGTTTGATTTGGTGAAATTAATTTTTCCATATAGGGTTTCAACCTTTCCATTAGCACCTTAGAGCATATATTGTTTGATACATTTGAAAGACTGACTGGCATGTAATCATCAAAAGAGGAAGGGGTTTTTTTGGGATTAAAGCTATCCAAGTGCTGGTGATGCCTCTTGGCATACCCGAGCCTAAGAGGAAATCATTAATTGCATATTTCATATCCTCTTTAATGAAATCCCAGCATTTGGTATAGAATTTACATGAGAAACCATCAAGACCTGGGCTACTATTTTTATTCAAGCTCATAACCACTAGTCTAAGTTCTTCTTTAGAAACTAGTTTAGACATAGAGAAATTATCCTGTTCAGAGATTATAGTAGGTATTTGGCTGAGAAAATAAGGGTAGTAGGTTTTGTTAGCTGGTAGGTTAGACTCAGATAGGAGTTCAGAGAAATAGGAAATGGCTTCTTTTTGGATTTATGTGTAATTAGTTAGCCATTGTCCCTGTCTGTTTTTAATTTTTGAGATATGTAGCCTGCAGTTTTTTTCCTTTACAGTTTTATGGAAAAACTGTGTATTGTTATCTCCAAGTTTAATCCAATTAGTTCTTGATTTTTTTTTCAGAATTTTTCTTTTTCCTTTAAAGCTCTAATTAATAAGGCCATTTTCTCATTAAGTTTAATTAGGTCTGATTCTGAGTGGGTGGAGTCATAGGTAATTTCCTGTAATCTCATATTTTCCTCAGCAGTGAGTACATTAGAGTCAATATTACCAAAAATTCCTTATTCCAAGTCTTAATTGTTTTCTTAAGTCTGATCAATTTCAGATATAGTCCTAGCATTCTTGACTGGGGAATAGGGGTGGTCCAGTTGTCTTTTATTAGGTTTATGAACTCTGGTCTATCAAACCAGGTGTTTATGAACCTGAAAGGCTTAGGGTGAGAGGGGACTGAGGTTGAAACCTGTAGGAAAAGAGGGCAATGATCAGAGGATTGCTTGTTGAGGATTTGGATAGAGGATGCTAGGAATTTGGTGCTCCACTGTATATTACATAGTCATCTATCTAATCTCTTAGAGGTGGTCCAGTTGTCTTTTATTAGGTTTATGAACTCTGGTCTATCAAACCAGGTGTTTATGAACCTGAAAGGCTTAGGGTGAGAGGGGACTGAGGTTGAAACCTGTAGGAAAAGAGGGCAATGATCAGAGGATTGCTTGTTGAAGATTTGGATAGAGGATGCTGGGAATTTGGTGCTCCATTGTATATTACATAGTCATCTATCTAATCTCTTAGAGGTGGGAATTCTTAGCCTAGAGTTTGTCCATGTGAATAAATTTCCCATAGTGTTAATTTCCTGAATTCCTTTAGAGTTAATCCAATTATTGAAATCCATGATACTACCTAAATTAGGGGAGCTAGGGCCTTTATACTCTGTAAGTGAGGTGATTGTGTTAAAATCTCCTATGTAAATAGTATCATTTTTTGGTAAGAGACTAAGGTCATTCCATAATGTTTTCCTACCTTCCCTAGTTCTAAGGCCATAAACAAATACAGCTTCCGTGTCAGTATTAGAGCAGGGTGAATGACTTTAACATATAGAAACTGGTCATGATGGGAAATCAGAGAGACAGATATAGAGTCATTCCTCATAAGCCAAAATTTGCCATTATGTAGAGGAAGATTATGTGAGTAATTAAGCTTTTCCATATAGGAATGACATTGACTGTTATCATGCATAGGTTCAATGATACATAAGAGTTGAATTTTCTTCTGTTTGATTAGATGTTTCAATCTGAGCATTGAAGATTCCATACCTCTTAGGTTCCAAACTAAACAATTAATGGTAAAGGTGTGTATCATTTTTCACATGATTTATGACTTTTAGTAGCTGATCTTAACATCATCTTGTTCAGCTGGCTAAGATAATTATTCTTTTTATGCTTAGACTTGCCTTGGTAGTCTTTGTTACCTGTTGATTGTGTTTGATCAAACAATAGTGTTGAGTGAGGGTGGGGATTATCTGTGTATGATCTATCTTCCTCCTCTCTATTTTGCAGTTCCTGATCAAGGCAGTTTTCTATTTGTGATAGGGGTTCCATATCCTGCAATAAAGAGAATATGTTTTCCATATTTCTTTGTTGAGAAAGTGAAGGGATAGTAGATGAAATTTGATGGAGAGTAAGCTTGTGGGAACCAATTTGTATATCATCCTTTGCATAGATCATATGAGCCATGTTTGGGGTAGTTAGAGCTGTTGCATTTAACAGTTTTGTGAGTGGTGATTGAGGATCTGCAGGGGGTAAGTTAGTTAGGATCAGGGTTGGAGGGGATTGGGATGATTGTGGGGTATTTTTTTCAGACCCTACTTCTAAATGCTGGGGTAGATAGGAGGATGGATTTAGAATAGGGTTTGTTATGCCTAGCTGGTGTTATAGTTGCCCTTTATTATGGGAATTGTTAGGAGGCTAGTTTTCTATAATCATATTTGGTGCCTTATTGAACTTGTTCCCAGTGGCTAGCCACTGTGGCAGGGTGTGGTTCTGGGGGATAGCTCTACATTGGCTAAGTGAATGGACTAGCTTAGCACAATGAGCACAGTACAGAGGAATGTCCTCATATTCAATGGAGTACTTTCTATTATTAGATACCGAACCTAATCTGATGAAGTTGTTAAGTGGTTTCTGAAGGTCAATTTCCACACATAGTTTAATAATAGGGGGTCTAGTTAACATTTCAGTAGCTAGATCTTTCTTAATGAAGTTTCCTATACTATTACCAATAGCCTTAATCGACGAAGTATTGTAATAGTAGAGTGGAACCTCCCTGATTGTGCACCAGATAGGGATGATTGGCGATTCCCTATGTGTGGAGAAGTCAGGTGACCACTTGAGCACCTTCATTTGGATACCATTGAAGCTCCTAGGCCCTTGATCCAGCATCGTTGGTAATTATTTACTTGGTCGAGCCTGATCAGTACATGCTTGTAATCTAGTGAGTCCAGTTGGTACTTCCCAGCAAACCCTACTGTATTGAACGCCGCCTCTAGTTGATCCATTGTGAGCCGGCCTTTGGTGAATTTTCCAACTGGGGCATTGGCATGGCAGAGAGCTTGGTGATTTCTTCATCTGAGTAAAGGCATGCCGGTTCCCCTAGGTGTTCAGATTTCGGGGTAAGCTCAGGGTTATTTGGTAGGGATGAACTGAGGGGAGGAGTTTCGATTGCAGGGCAGCAAGGAAGGATTTTGAATTGCCCAAAGAGTTGTTGTCCGCCATAGTGAGTTGTTGCTGGCGGAGGACGAGACGTTACCGGTGAAGGAAAGTCGTTACCGGTGAAAGAGAGCCATTACCGCCGGAGGGGGAAGCCGTTTCCGGCAGGTGCGAGAGAGTTCAGAAGAGGAGGATGGTTAGGAGAGAGAAGAGAGGAACATTAACCAAATCTGAAGCTTGTTAGGATTTCAGCTTTGTTTTTTTTAAAATGCATATAACATGCACTATGAGGTTTTAGATGGACAGCATGGAGCACACACATGAACTGGCTTGGCGGTCATATTTTTAATAATTTTTATCTTATTTTAAATAATAACTGTATAAAATTTATGTTTGATGAATTTGTTTTCATTTATCAACCCTTTCAAGTTTCCTTTCTAGGGTGTGAAACATTCAATAAAGTTCCACCTAGGTGGATGTTCAAATATAAAAAAATGGGTAGGGCCTCTCTCGCCAATCTTTCCTGTACAATCTGTGGCGGTCCAATGGTAGTTCAATTTCCACTGAAAATAGATAACATTTGGCTTTAAAATGAGCTTGCCATTCTTCGCGAGTTCCTATCCTCATTGGATCCTCCAGCCACAAATATGAACAGTGACTCTTCTTGTCAAGGCCCTCCATTCTTCTTATGAGGGTATTTTTGGATCAGATGGAGATTTTATTTCTCCTCGTGTTGAAATTATGCCACAAAGAAACATAGTGTTACAAAATTTATTTTTTACAATTTAATAAGTAAACGTTATAGTTGTATTAAAAAACTTTAGCTATCATTATTATTTACCATCCGACATAAAACATGGCTCTACATATATGTATTCAAATTTTACCGAATACCTCCACATAAAAAAAAGTTCTTAATACATATATGAACTACATTCACATGAAAAAAGTTCATTCTAACCGTTTAGGGATTTGCAAAAAGAAGACTTAGAAAAAACAAAGCAGTTTGGGTTTTCACGAGTGTTGGCGGGTTCTGGAGTGCCTGTCAAGGGCGCTAGCGCATACCCCGGGGTGATAATCACCACCTGCACCTCACATCTCGGCACAGTGGAACGTGATGAATTTAGATGAATTTAGAAAGGATTCTAGTGTGAATATGTTTTTGATAATATAATATTGTATCATTTCACCATGCATCTTAAAATAAAAATAAAAATACATAATATTAGTTTACAGAATGAAAATTTTAAAAAACATATTTTATCTTGTAAATTATTCTTAATTTTTAATAAAAATATTTTTAAGTTGAGCTAGCTTGCAACATGCACAAAGATGTCCGATCAATATGTCGTTGCACACATGTTGCACAATTACCTTGACAACCTTTTTATAACATCTTCTATAATTAAATTACCTTGAATTGAACTTTTTTTTCATTTTTTGTTGCTTTGAATTTATTATTTATTAGGTTTAGAAAGGGAAATAATGGATTGCAGATAGAGGTAAGCCTATAGCTTGTTTACTCCAAATCCATTTGTACGAATAAAATGATGTAAAACCAAAAAATGCATATAACATGCACGATGAGGTTGTAGATAGATTACACGTACGTGAACTGGTTTGGCGGCCATATTTTTAATAACTTTTTAAATCTTATTTTAAATAATAATTGTATAAAATTTATGTTAATGAAGTCATTTTATTTATCAAACCTTTTAATTTTCCTTTTCAGGGTATGGATGATCCAATAAAATTTCCATCCACTTAGGTGGATGTTTTGATCTAAAATACGGGGAGGGACTCTCTCTCCAGACTTTCTCGTACAATATGTGGCGGTCAATTGATGGTTCAATCTCAATCGAAAATGGAGAACATTAGGCTGAAAAATGAGCTTGTCATTTTTCCCGAGTTCCTATCCTCATTGGATCCTCTTGCATCAAATATGAACAGTGGCTCTTCTTCTCAAGGACCCCCATTCTTTTGATGAGGGTATTTTTGGATTAGATGGAGATTATATTTCTCCTCATATTGGAATAACACAAGTAGAAACATTTGTCTCGGAAATTTTATTTTTTAAAATTTAATAAGTGGACGTTATGGTTATATTAAAAAACTTTAGCTATCATTATTATTTACCATCCGGCACATTGTCTTATAAATATTTTCATATATAAGTAGATACTGATTGCTTGAGTTTTCGGTGGGTACATTGTACTCTTTAAAATACATGAGTAATGAATGAAAAATAAAAATAAAAGTACATATTATTTGTCTACGGAATGAAAATTTTCAAAAAAATATATTAGAAAACCATCACGTAAATTATCCTTGTAAATAATTCTAAGATGGGTTTGCTCACAACTTGCACAAAGATGTCCTATCAATATGTTGCCATCTGCACACAAGTTGGACATTTACCTGGACAAATTTTATATAACATCTTCTCTATCTGCAAGGGCATAATAACTTATAAGTTTTGATTGCCGATTAGTTAAAGTAATAACTTAGTGTTAGTTTATAGAAAATTTTGTCTCACAAATTTTATTCCTAAAAATTTAATAAATGGACGCTATGATTGTATTAAAAAACTTTAGTATTCATTATTATTTACCATCTGGCATAATGTCTGATAAATATTTTCATATTGTGCTCTTTTGAGATACATGAGTAATGCATTAAACATTTAATTTTTTTTAAAAAATGGACATGACTTGGCTTTGCTGCCCTTTTTTTAATAACTTTTTAAATGTTATTTTAAATAATAACTGTATGAAATTTATGTTCGATGAAGTCGTTTTCTTATATCAACCCTTTCGATGTCAAAGTAAGTGGGTATAATTGCCAAACTTCCACAAGAAATGCACACAAGGCTAAATCATTTGGTTGAAATTTAAATACTTACGATTAATTAGTCAGATCTTATTAAATACTGTCTCTTCTTCTTGTTTTTCCAAAATCCGGAAGATAAAATCCTTGTTAACTTTAGACTATTGTATAAACAAACTTTCTCACCCAATTATTATTGTTATCCTAACTAAATCTCCCATTGTCATTTTCTTGGAACTGGAACCATCAGTTTAGTCGTGCTGTAGAATACCAAAACACCATCTTGTAGTCTTCCATTGGGAGCTTCGTAAAAGATGAATCTCGTAAAAAGTGTCCCATAAGCGTATCATAATCACGAGTTCCGATAGATAGAATATGTATCAATATCAGTATCATCATCACCTTGTCCCAGAGTTCCTTACTGCTCCTCACCGATCACATTCCAATGTCGGTTACCATCTCAAAACTGTCTGTTACCATGACTCTAAATATATGTATTCAAACTTTACCGATTACTTCCAGAGAGAAAATCTTATATTTCTTTAGCTATTTTATTTGTGCCATTTTAACGGTGAGTTGGTGCCCATAATCGTGACATTCTCGTGCCAAGAGCCCCAGTTCCATGTTATTCTAAGGGATATTCATAAACACCCATCGTCCCATTTCAAGCCGTAATTTAACTATTCATTTAGTCAAAAAATATTTAACTTAATTTAACCATATTATTAAATTCCTGTACAAGTGTATATACTATTGTGTGATAAATTGTTAGATTCCTTGTAACATGTATTTTCAAGACATCAACTTTTCACAAGTTTTAATCATCCTTAAAGGATCAAACTATTTTCAAATCAACTGTTGAAAGTCAATCCATGTAACTTGAAATGGTACAGATGGAGTAACCGAATGATTCTATTTGTACCATTGATGAATGGAATGATTGTGATAATTGTACACTTGATTCCAAGAGATTTTTAAATTTAATTTGGAATCCTCGGGCAATTGTTAGATAAATGGCTAGGGCATATTACAAGTGATTTAGAACCCCACCGTGCAATGCGACTTGCAAACCACCACCAAAATAGGTACTATAAGTAAAGGAGGGCTTTCTTATCCATGTAAATAAATTCAAGCTTTTCACGAATAAAATGATGTAAAACCAAAAAATGCATATAACATGCACTGTGAGGTTGCAGATGGACAGCACGGCGAACACACTTAAACTGGCTTGGCGGCCATATTTTAATAATCTTTTTTTTATCTTATTTTAAATAATAAATATATAAAATTTATGTTTGATAAATTCATTTTCATTTATAAACCCTTTTAATTTTCCATTTTAGGGTGTGAAAGATCCAATAAATGCCCCACCATGGAGGATGTTCAGATATAAAAAAAATGGGTAGGGTCTCTCTCACCAATCTTTCCTGTACAATCTGTGGCGGTTCAATGGTAGATCAATCTCCACTGAAAATAAAGAACACTTGGCTTAAAAATAAGCTTGTCATTCTTCGCGAGTTCCTATTCTCATTGGATCCTCCTGCCACAAATATGAATAGTGGCTCTTCTTCTCAACGCCCTCCATTCTTCTGATGATGGTATTTTTGGATCAGATGGAGATTATATTTCTCCTCATGTTGAAATTACGACACAAACAGAAACATAGTCTCGCAAATTTATTTTTTTAAATCTAATAAATAGACGCTATAGTTGTATTAAAAAACTTTAGCTATCATTATTATTTACCATCCAACATAAAACATGGCTCTAAATATATGTATTCAAACTTTACCGAATACCTCCACACAAAAAATTTCTTTATACATATATGAACTATATTTACATGAAAAAAAAGTTCATTCTAACCATTTAGGGCTTTCAATACCACTTGTAGATTTCGTTTAGATGAATTTAAAAAGGATTCTGGTGTGAATATGTTTTTAATGATATAATATTGTATCATTTCACCATGCATCTTAAAATAAAAATAAAACTACTTATTATTAGTTTACAGAATGAAAATTTTAGAATAAAGTTTACAGAATTATAATATTGTATCATTTCACCATGCATCTTAAAATAAAAATAAAACTACTTATTATCATTTCACCATGTAAATTATTCTTAATTTTTAAGAAAAATATTTTTAAGTTGAGCAAGCTCGCAACTTGCAAAAAGATGTCCAATCAATATATCGTTGCACACATGTTGTACAATTACCTTGACAACCTTTTTATAACATCTTCTCCAATTTAAGTACTTGGAATTGAACTTTTTTCATTTTTTGTTGCTTTGAATTTTTTATTTATTAGGTTTAGAAAGGGAAATTAATGGATTGCAGATAGAGGTAAGCCTCTAGCTTGTTTACTTCGAATCCATTTGTACGAATAAAATGATGTAAAATAGATAAATGCATATAACATGAAAGATGAGGTTGTAGAGGGACAACACGCACGTGAACTGGTTCGGCGGCCATATTTTTAATAACTTTTTTTAATCTTATTTTAAATAATATTCGTATAAAATTTATGTTAATGAATTCATTTTCTTTATCAACTCTTTCAATTTTCCTTTTTAGGGTATGGATGATCCAATAAAATTTTCATCCACTTAGGTGGATGTTTTGATAAAAAAAACGGGGATTCTCTCTCCAGACTTTCCCTTACAATCAGTGGTGGCCCAATGGTGGCTCAATCTCCGCCGAAAATGAAGAACATTAGGCTGAAAAATGAGCTTGCCATTTTTCATGAGTTCCTATCCTCATAGAATCCTCCAACGTCAAATACGAACACTGGCTCTTCTTCTCAAGGACCCCATTCTTCTGATGAGGGTATTTTTGGATAAAATGGAGATTATATTTCTCCTCGTATTGAAATAACGCAACAAGTAGAAACATTTGTCTCGCAAATTTTTTAAAAAAATTTAATAAGTGGACGTTATGGTTGTATTAAAAAACTTGAGCAATCATTATTATTTACCATCCGGCATATTGTCTTATAAATATTGTCATATATAAGTAGATACTGATTGCTTGAGTTTTCATGGGGTACATTGTACTCTTTTGAAATACATGAGTAATGAATGAAAAATATAAGTAAAAGTACATATTATTAGTCTATGGAATGAATATTTTCAAAAAATATGTTAGAAAATTACCATGTAAATTATCCTTGTAAATAATTCTAAGATGAGCTTGCTCACAACTTGCACAAAGGTGTCCTATCAATATGTTGCCATCTGCACACATGTTTCACGTTCACCTGGACAACCTTTTTATAACATCTTCTCTATCTGCAAGGGTATAATACCTTATATTATTTGTTTTCCGATTAGTTAAAGTGAAAACTTAGTGTTAGTTTATAGAAAATTTTGTCTTGCAAATTTTATTTTTTAAAGTTTAATAAATGGACGATATGGTTGTATTAAAAAAAAATAGTTATCATTATTATTTACCATCTAACATAATGTTTAATATATATTGCCATACATAAGTGGATACGGATTGCTTGAGTTTTTGTTGGGGTACATTGTACTCTTAATGCATTAAACATTTTAAATTTTTTTAAAAATGGACATGACTATGCTTGCCAGCCCTTTTTTTTTAATAACTTTTTAAATCTTATTTTAAATAATAACTAAATAAAATTTATGTATGATGAAGTCGTTTTCTCATATCAACCCTTTCAATGTCAAAGTAAGTGGTTATAATTGCCAAACTTGCACGAAAAATGCACATTGGGCTAAATTATTTGGTTGAAATTTAAATACTTACTATTCATGAGTCAGATCTTATTAAATATTATCTCTTCTTCTTCTCTTTCCAAAATCTGGAAGATAAAATCCGTGTTAACTTTAAACTATTGTATAAACGAATTTTCTCACCCAATTATTATTGTTATCCTAAATAAATCTCCCATCGTCACTTTCTTGGAACAGGAACCATCGGTTTAGTCGTGCTGTAGATGGTGTTCGCCGTTTCACTCACCAAAATAATCTACAAACTCTATAGATGAGATTAGTACAGTAGTAAGCAGAGTCGATCCCACGAGGAACGAAGCAAAAACTATAATAAAATTCCTACTAATATAGAACACTTTTGGTGTAGCCACCATGCCTTAATTTTCAGAGTTATCTAACAACTAATAATGCAACTAACTAATATAAAATATGAAATAATAATGCAAACAAAAAATATATAAAAATCTATAAAAATATATGAATAAGGTAATCGGCTCGGAATAACTCACATTAGTTAAACATTGATCATAGGCGCAAAGATAAATCAATTCATATGCATCTATCAGTTATAGGAAAGTAGGTACACTTAACCTCCCCAATTCTTTCGTACTTTATCGACAATTAACCAATTATAATTAACAAATTATAATTAACTAATTATTTCTCTTACCAAGATGCCCCTGTAAAGTATTCGCTGAACCAGATACACACCTCGATAACATTAAGAATGAAAAGAACCCGATATAGCAATTACCAAAGTAAAGCAAATAGTAACACACACTTAATTGTTCCCCATCTTGCTATTACAGCCTAAGCTAGTTAGCTGTTTTTCACAAGAACTCGCTACTTACTAACTCTTTCCAAAGATTACGCATTGGTGGAATTAGATAGCATTATCCCTGTTGTGCGGAATACCCGAGAAAGAACAAGCAAAGAAAATAAAGCGAAAAACAAGACACCAAGATTTTTACGTGGTTCATCAATTGGCTACATCCACGGCCGACCAAGATCGGATTCCACTAGAGAGAAAGGCCAGAATTACAGATTTTCTACTCTCTACCAATCCTATCTCTTACAGGTTATAATAAAAAGGCGAGGCACTATATATAGTCCTCTCCACCTTGAACCCTAACGGCTTTGGGCCCAGAAACAATCTGTCCTAAAACAGAACAGGAGACAGAATGCGAATAACAGCCCAAACAGAGGACATGCTATATCGTCAGGCCGGGGGCAACTCCGCCCCCCCCCCCCCCCGGACCCCCAGGCCAGGGTGCGCTCCGCCCCCTGGACCCCCCGACTTGCTGACCGAGCAGCGAGACCCCCGTACCAACCTGTCGAAGCGGCTAATACATATTCAAGGCATACCAACAATCCCAATAATATTCAAGTTGATCAGGCTTAAACACATTAAGAATAAAATAAACCAAGAACAATCAAGAACACATAAGAATCAATTATAAAACAATTAGGCCTCATGATTCATAAACGAATGCTTGTTATTGCATGCCGATATATAAATTAGTTACTCATAATGATTAAACTAAACAAATAAGTAATATAATAATATACTAATATAATTAATCTAAACATAATATTGACGGAATAAGTAAATCAAACCAAGAATTTGGTTTGCTTGCATGCAAAACAATGCTGCTGCCGAAACTATATAACCAAAGCTAATATAATGTTTTTCATCAAACCCTAACTCAATTTCCCCTCTTGTAAAGCCTTGACATGTATTTATACATGCGTCTGGCTGTGAAGTACAAAACCAAATCCAACTATATTTCGGATTCTTCTTCCGAACATAAATCAAAATCTATTCTAATTTTAATTATCTAATTCTAATTAACTAATTCTCAAATTAAGAAATTTTAAATGGAATGAGATAATACAATCATTATCAATATGGGAAGTGAATATATTTATTTCCTTTAAATCCACATCTCTTCAATAATTCACTTTTCACCCCATAACTTCAGCAATTCTTCTTTTGCCTCTCTTCCTTCATCCCTGGAAAATTGTCTTATAAAATAAGAACATTTTTCCATTGGAGCACATCACCTCATTAGAAACCTTAACCTGGAAAATCCAGTGGGAAAAAACCGTTGGATAGGGGAAAAAGAGTACAATATATAGCTCCCTCTCAATTCTTCGCAATCCATAAATTCCTGCACCGAAAACACCTAAAAGTGCAAATTATATCTCAATAAAATCATAATAATCCCACCAAATATGAACAAAATATAACACACATCAGTAGAATACCAAAAAACCTTCTTGTAGTCCTCTATTGGGAGCTTCGCAAAAGATGACGCTCGTCCCATAAGCATATCATAATCACGAGTTCCAAGATATAGGATATGTATCAATATAAGGATCATCATCACCTTGTCCTAGAGTTCCTTGCACTCCACCTCACCAATCACATTCCAACATCAGTCACCATCTCCAAACAACTCTCCATTACCATGACTCTAAATATAAGCATTCAAACTTTACCGATTACGTCCACATTGAAAATCTTTTATTTCATTAGCTATTTTATTCGTTCCATTTTAATGGTGAGTTGGTGCCCATAATCGTGCAATTCTTGTGCAAAGAGTCCCAGTTCCATGTTATTCTAATGGATATTCATATA
Organism: Rubia yunnanensis; assembly: GCA_037428765.1. Lineage (NCBI taxonomy): Eukaryota > Viridiplantae > Streptophyta > Magnoliopsida > Gentianales > Rubiaceae > Rubia > Rubia yunnanensis. The sequence continues at coordinate 10,538,179 of CM075062.1, read as the reverse complement.
CACCCTCCGTCCCATTTTAATCCGTAATTTAACTATTCATTTAGTCAACATTTCTTAACATTAACCATAAAATTGAATTTCAATACAAGTGTATAAACTATTGTGTGATACATTGTTAGATTCCTTGTAACATGTATTTTCAAGATATCAACTTTTCACAAATTTTAATCATCCTTAGTAAAAGATTTGAAGGATCAAACTTTTTTCAAATCAACTGCTGAAAGTCAAAGTGAGTAACCTGAAATGGTACATTTGAAATGGTACATTTGAAATGGTACAGATGGAGTAACTGAATGTGAATATTTGTACTATTGATGAATGGCACAATTGTGATAATTATATACTCGATTCCAAGTGGTTTTTTAATTTAATTTTGATCTTTTGGAAATTTGGAATCCTCGGGAAATTGTTAGATAAATGGCTAGGGCATATTACATGTGGTTTAGAACCTCACCGTGCAATGCGACTTGCAAACCAACACCAAAATTCACCTCTGACTTCGTATTTCTACTTGTAAAAATAGGCACTATAAGTAAAGGAGAGCTTTCTAATCTATGTAAATAAATTCAAACTTTTCACAAATAAAATGATGTAAAACCAAAAAATGCATATAACATGTACGGTGAGGTTGCATATAGACAGCACCGCGCACACACTTGAACTGGCTTGGCGGCCATATTTTTTTTATCTTTTTTATCTTATTTTAAATAATAATTGTATAAAATTTATGTTTGATGAAGTCGTTATCTTTTATCAACCCTTTCAATTTTCTTTTCTAGGGTGTGAAAGGTCCAATAAAAACTCCACCTAGGTGGATGTTCGAATATAAAAAAAAATGGGTAGGGACTCTTTCCTGTACAATCTGTGGTTGTCTATGGTAGATCATCTCCACTTTTATATATATATATATATATATATATATATATATATATATATATATATATATATATATGAACTCTATTTACATGAAAAAAAAAGTCCATTCTAGCCGTTTAGAGCTTTCAATACCAATTGCAGATTTTGTTCAGATGAATTTAGAAAGGATTCTGGTGTAAATATGTTTTTGATAGTATAATATTGTATCATTTTACCAAGCAACTTAAAATAAAAATAAAAATTCATATTATTAGTTTACAGAATGAAAATTTTAAAAATATATATTAGAAAATCACCATGTAAATTATTCTTAATTTTTAAGAAAAATATTTTACAGGTGAGCTAGGTCGCAACTTGCACAAAGATGTTCGATCAATATGTCGTTGCACACGTGTTGCACAATTACCTGGACAGACTTTTTATAACATCTTCTCTAACCTAATTACCTGAAATTGAACTTTTTTCATTTTTTGTTGATTTTAATTTGTTATTTATTAGGTTTATGATATGAAGCTCCTTGCGAAAACTCACGATTTGCGGAATTAATATCTTTGATCTAGTGAAGGGATCTGCGAACCCGCACTATCTCGCACGAAATTCAGGAGTCTAGCCCTCGGGGTACGCCCAACTTCTACTTGCTCTCTAACTAGCCCCCAGGATCAGATTACAAGGTTTATTGATACTTAACTAGCCCTTGGGATTAAGCAACAATGGAATAGCTCGCAAGCAAAGAGTATGAACTCAAAAGGTTGTATATTTGATTGATGAAAGGTTTTAAGGTAAAAATAATGTTGAATACCACCCCTATTTATAGTGCATAGGTATGGTCTTCAAAAATTACAAATAAGAAATTGAAAAGGATTATGGCAGCGTTAAGAAGCTAAAACCATATTTAACTAGACTACCTAAAATAAATGACTACATTCTTCAAGATAAATCTTGAATGAATATGGCCTTATCTAATCTTACCAAATCTAATTCTAATCAAATCAGAACTAATATTCTGACACCTAAAATAAATACATGACCGAAACATTAATTCTTCTAATGCCAACAGGGCTGAATTAATGAGTCTTATTCTAAAATAAAATAAATGATCACACTACATCATTAAAACACCCAATGCGAAAAATATTATAGTGTTATCTTCTAAAAATCCTAATAAATAAAAATAAATAAAGAAATCTAATTCGTATTAGTTTAGAAAGGGAAATTAATGGATTGCAGATAGAGGTAAGCCTATATCTTGTTTACTCCAAATCCATTTGTACGAATAAAATGATGTAAAACCAAAAAAAATGTATATAACATGCACGATGAGCTTGTAGATGGACTGCACGCAAGTGAACTGTTTTGGCGACCATATTTTTAATAACTTTGTTTAATCTTATTTGAAATAATAATCGTATAAAATTATGTTGATGAAGTCATTTTCTTTATCATCCCTTTCGATTTTCCTTATTAGGGTATGGATGATACAATAAAATTTCCATCCACTTAAGTGGATGTTTTGATCAAAAAAATGGGGAGGGACTCTCTCTCCAGACTTTCCTGTGCAATCAGTGGCAGTCCAATGGTGGCTCAATCTCTACTGAAAACTGAGAATATTAGGCTGAAAAATGAGCTTGCCATTTTTCTCGAGTTCCTATCCTCATTGGATCATCCTGCATCAAATATGAACAGTGGCGAGGGTATTTTTGGATGAGATGGAGATTATATTTCTCCTCATATTGAAATAACGCAACAAGTAGAAACATTTATCTCGCAAATTTTATTTTTTTAAATTTAATAAGTGGACGTTATGGTTATATTAAAAAACTTTAGCTATCATTATTATTTACCATCCGGCATATTGTCTTATAAATATTGTCATATATAAGTAGATATTGATTGCTTGAGTTTTCGTGGGGTACATTGTACTCTTTTGAAATACATGAGTAATGAATGAAAAATGAAAATAAAAGTACATATTATTTGTCTACGGAATGAAAAAATTCAAAAAAAAAATATATTGAAAAATCACCATGTAAATTATCCTTGTATATAATTCTAAAATGAGTAATGCATTAAACATTTAAAATTTTTTTAAAAAAATTGACATGACTTGGCTTGGCTACCCTTTTTTTAATAACTTTTTAAATATTATTTTAAATAATAACTGTATGAAATTTATGTTTGATGAAGTTGTTTTCTTATATCAACCCTTTCAATGTCAAAGTAAGTGGGTATAATTGCCAAACTTGCACAAAAAATGCACATTGGGCTAATATATTTGGTTGAAATTTAAATACTTATGATTAATGAGTCGGATCATATTAAATACTGTTTCTTCTTCTTCTTTTTTCAAAATCCGGAAGATAAATCCATGTTAACTTTAGACTATTGTATAAACAAACTTTCTCACTCATTTATTGCTGTTATCCTAATTAAATCTCCCGTCGTCACTTTTCTGGAACTAAAACCATCGGGTTAGTCATGCTGCAGAATGCGAAAAAACTTCTTGTAGTCCTCTAGTGGGAGCTTCACAAAAGATGACGCTCGTAAAAAGTGTCCCATAAACATATCATAATCAAAAGTTCCGATAGATAGGATATGTATCAATATCAGTATCATCATCACCTTGTCCCAGAGTTTCTTACTGCTCCTCACCGATCACATTCTAGCATCGGTCACCATCTCCAAACTGTTTGTTATCATGACTCTATATATGTATTCAAACTTTACCGATTATTTCCAAATAGAAAATCTTATATTTCTTTAGCTATTTTATTTGTGCCATTTTGATGGTGAGTTGGCACTCATAATCGTGACATTCTCGTGCCAAGAGCCCCAGTTCCATGTTATTCTAAGGGATATTCTAATACGAATTAGGTTTCTTTATTTATTAGGATTTTTAGAAGATAACACTATACTCTTTTTTTTCATTGGGTTTTTTAATGAGGTAGTGTGATCATTTATTTTATTTTAGAATAAGGCCCATTAATTCTGCCATGTTGGCCTTGGAAAAATTAATGTTCGGTTATGCATTTATTTTAGGTGTTAGAATATTCAGTTCTGATTTGATTAGAATTAGATTTGGTAAGATTTGATAAGACAATATTCATTCAAGATTTATCTTGAAGAATATAGTCATTTATTTTAGGTATTCTAGTTAAATATGGTTTTAGCTTCTTAAAGCTTCCATAATCCTTTTCACTTTCTTATTCGTATTTTTGAAGACCATACCTATGTACTATAAATAGGGGAGTATTCAACATTATTTTTACCTAACACTTTTCATCAATCAAATATACAATCTTTTAAGTTAATACTCTTTGCTTGCGAGCTATTCCATTGTTCCTTAACCCCGAGGGCTAATTAAGTATCAATAAACCTTGTAATCTTATCATGGGGGCTAGTTAGAGAGCGAGTCGAAATTGAGTGTACCCCGAGGGCTAGACCTTGAATTTTGTGCGGCATTGAAGGGTTGCGAGTTCCATTGTTTTGTCAAAGATCTTAATTCCGCAATCCATATTTTTCGCAAGGGGATTCATATCATATTCATATGCACCCACCGTCCCATTTCAAGCCGTAATTTAACTATTCATTTAGTCAAAAACAATTTAACTTAATTTAACCATAACATTTAATTTCTATACAAGTGTATATACGTGTGTGATACATTGTTAGATTCCTTGTAACATGTAATTTTCAAGATATCAACTTTTCACAAGTTTTAATCATTCTTAGTGAAAGATTTGAAGGATCAAACATTTTTTCAAATCAACTACTGAAAGTCAATGTGTGTAATTTGAAATGGTATAGATGGAGTAACCGAATGTGTATATTTGTACCATAGATGAAAGGCATGATTGTGATAACTGTACAATTGATTCCAAGAGATTTTTTAATTTAATTTTGATCTTAGTGAAATTTGGAATCCTCGGGCGATTGTTAGATAAACGGCTAGGGCATAATACATGTGGTTTAGAACCTCACTGTGCAATACGACTTGCAAACCACCACAAAAATTCACCTCTGACTTCGTATTTTTACTTGTAAAAATAGGTACTATAAGTAAAGGAGAACTTTCTTATCCATGCAAATAAATTTAAGCTTTTCACGAATAAAATGATGTATGACTAAAAAATACATATAACATGCACGGTGCGGTGGTAGATGGACAACACGGCGCGCACACATGAACTAGCTTGGCGGTCATATTTTTAATAATTTTTTTATTTTATTTTAAATAATAACTGTATTAAATTTATGTTTAATGAATACGTTTTCATTTATCAGCCCTTTCAATTCTCTTTTCTAGGGTGTGAAAGATCCAATAAAAGTTTCACCTAGGTGGATGTTTGGATATAAAAATGGGTAGGGCCTCTCTCGCCAATCTTTCCTGTACAATCTGTGGCGGTCCAATGGTAGATCAATTTCCACTGAAAATAGAGAGCATTTGGCTTTAAATGAGCTTGCCATTTTTTGCGAGTTCCTATCCTCATTGGATCCTCCTGCCCCAAATATGAACGACTCTTCTTCTCAAGGCCCTCCATTCTTCTGATGAGGGTATTTTTGGATCAGATGGAGATTATATTTCTCCTCATGTTGAAATTACGCCACAAATAGAAATATAGTTTCGCAAATTTTATTTTCTAAAATTTAATAACAAGACGTTATAGTTGTATTTAAAAACTTTAGCTATCATTATTATTTACCATCCGACATAAAATATGACTCTAAATATATGTATTCAAACTTTACCGAATATCTCCAGGGGGGCGGAGCGCACCCTAGCCTGGGGGTCCGGGGGGCGGAGTCGCCCCCGGCCCGACGGTATAGCATGTCCTCTGTTTGGGCTGTTATTGGCATTCTGTCTCCTGTTCTAGTTTTGGGCCAGATTGTTTCTAGGCCCCAAGCCATTAGGGTTTAAGGTGGAGAGGACTATATATATAGTGCCTCATCTTTTATTGTAACCTGTAAGAGATGGGATTGGTAGAGAGTAGGAAATCTGTAATTCTGGCCTTTCTCTCTAGTGGAATTCGATCTTGGCCGGCCATGGATGAAGCCAATTGGTGAACCACGTAAAATCTCGGCGTCTTGTTTTTCGCTTTATTTTCTTTGCTTGTTCTTTCTCGGGTATTCCGCACAACAAAATAAATTCTTTATACATATATGAACTATATTTACATGAAAAAGTTCATTATAACCATTTAGGGCTTTCAATACAACTTGTAGATTTGGTTTAGATGAATTTAAAAAGGATTCTGGTGTGAATATGTTTTTGATAATATAATATTGTATCATTTTACCATGAATCTTTAAATAAAAATAAAACTACTTATTATTAGTTTATAGAGTGAAAATTCTAAAAACAAATATTAAAAAATCACCATGTAAATTATTCTTAATTTTTAAGAAAAATATTTTAAAGTTGAACTAGCTCGTAACTTGCACAAAAATGTCCGATCAATATGTCATTGCACACATGTTGTACAATTATCTTGACAACCTTTTTATAACATCTTCTCTAATTTAATTACCTGGAATTGAACGTTTTCCTTTTTTTGTTGCTTTGAAATTTTTATTTATTAGGTTTAGAAAGGGAAATTAATGGATTGCAGATAAAGGTAAGCCTCTAGCTTGTTTACTCCAAATCCATTTGTACGAATAAAATGATGTAAAATAGAAAAATGCATATAACATGAACGATGAGGTTGTGGAGGGACTGCACGTACGTGAACTAGTTCGGCGGCCATATTTTTAATAACTTTTTTTTAATCTTATTTTAAATAATATTCGTATAAAATTTATGTTAATGAAGTCATTTTCTTTATCAACCCTTTCAATTTTTCTTTTTAGGGTATGGATGATCCAATAATATTTCCAACCACTTAGGTTGATGTTTTGATCAAAAAAATGGGTAGGGACTCTCTCTCCGCACTTTCCGTTACAATCAGTGGTGGCCCAATGGTGGCTCAATTTCCACCGAAAATGGAGAACATTAGGCTGAAAAATGAGCATGCCATTTTTCGTGAGTTCCTATACTCATTGGATCCTCCAGCATCAATTATGAACAGTGGCTCTTCTTCTCAAGGACCTCATTCTTCTTATGAGGGTATTTTTGGATCAGATGGAGCTTATATTTCACCTCATATTGAAATAACACAAGAAGTAGAAACATTTGTCTCGCAAATTTTAATTTTTAAAATTAAATAAGTGGACGTTATGGTTGTATTAAAAAACTTTAACTATCAAAATTACTTACCATCTGGCATATTGTCTTATAAATATTTTCATATAGAAGTAGATATTGATTGGTTGAGTTTTTGTGGGGTACATTATACTCTTTTGAAATACATGAGTAATGAATGAAAAATAAAAATAAAAGTACATATTATTTGTCTACGGAGTGAATATTTTCAAAAAATATATTAGAAAATCATTATGTAAATTATCCTTGTAAATAATTCTAAGATGGACTTGCTCACAACTTGCACAAAGATGTCCTGTCAATATGTTGCCATCTGCACACATGTTGGACATTCACCTAGATAACCTTTATATAACATCTTCTTTATCTGCAAGGGCATAATACTTTATAAGATTTGATTGCCGATTAGTTAAAGTAAAAACTTAACGTTAGTTTATAGAAAAATTTGTCTCACAAATTTTATTTATATATTTAATAAGTGGACACTATGGTTGTATTAATAACTTTAGTTTTCATTATTATTTACAATCTGACATAATGTCTAATGAATATTGCCATATATAAGTGGATACTGATTGCTTGAGTTTTTGTGGGGGTACATTGTTCTCTTTTGAAATACCTGAGTAATGCATTAAACATTTAAAATTTTAAGAAAAAATGGATATGACTTGGCTTGGCTGCCCTTTTTTTAATAACTTTTTAAATATTATTTTAAATAATAACTGTATGAAATTTATGTTTGATGAAGTCATTTCTTATATCAACCCTTTCAATGTCAAAGTAAGTGGGTATAATTGCCAAACTTACACACAAAATGCACATTGGGCTAAATTATTTGGTTGAAATTTAATACTTACGATTAATGAGTCCGATCATATTAAATACAGTCTCTTCTTCTTCTTTTTCAAAAATCCGCAAGACAAAATTATTGTTAACGTTAGATTATTGTATAAACAAATTTTCTCTCCCAAGTATTGTTGTTATCCTAACTAAATCTTCCGTCGTCACTTTTTTAGAACTTGAACCATCGGCTTAGTAGTGTTGTGGAATACCAAAAATCCTTCTGTAGTCCTTTATTGGGAGCTTCACAAAAGATGACGCTCGTAAAAAGTGTCCCATAAGCATATCATAATCATGAGTTCCAATAGATAGGATATGTATCAATATCAGTATCATTATCACCTTGTCCCAGAGTTCCTTGCACTGCTTCTCACCGATCACATTTCAACGTCGGTCACAATCTCCAAACTGTATGTTACCATGACTCTAAATATATGTATTCAAAATTTACCGATTACTTCCACATAGAAAATCTTATATTTCTTTAGCTATTTTATTTGTGCCATTTTAATGGTGATTTGGTGCCCATAATCGTGACATTCCCGTGCCAAGAGCCCCAGTTCCATGTTATTCTAAGGGATATTCATATACACCCTCCGCCCCATTTCAAACCGTAATTTGACTATTCATTTTATCAAAAAAATTTATTTAACCATAAAATTGAATTTCTATACAAGCGTATATGCTATTGTGTGATACATTGTTAGATTTCATGTATTTTCAAGATATCAACTTTTCATAAGTTTTAATCATCTTAGTGAAAGATTTGAAGGATCAAACTTTTTTCAAATCAACTGATAAATGCCAAAGTGTGTAACTTGGAACTGATGGAGTAACTGAATGTGTATATTTGTACCATTGATGAATGGCATGATTGTGATAATTGTACAGTTGATTCCCTGTGATTTTTTTAAATTTAATTTTGATCTTAGTGAAATTTGGAATCCTCGGGCAATTGTTAGATCCGTGCAATGCGACTTGCAAACCACCACCAAAATTCACCTCTGACTTCGTATTTTTACTTTTACTTGTAAAAATAGGTACTATAATTAAAGGAGAGATTTCATATCAATGTAAACAAATTCAAGCTTTTCACGAATAAAATGATGTAAAACAAAAAAAAAATGCATATAACAAGCACTGTGAAGAAAATAAGGGTAATCATCTATGTTTATTTATGACCTCAGGGTCCATTATATAGTAGTACAAAATACCTATATAAGTTAGGAAAAGGAAATATAATCTAATTAGAAGTACAAGTAATATTTATATTCCTTAACACCCTCCCTCAAGTTGGAGCATGGGGATCAGAAATGCCCAACTTGCCAAGTAATGAATGAAACTGGTTACGTCCGAGAGCTTCGGTAAACAAGTCTGCAGGTTGATCTGTAGTGCGGATATGATGAGTAACTATAGTACCAGACTGTACAAGATCCTGGACAAAATGACAATCAACTTCAATATGCTTCGTACGTTCATGGAACACTGGATTGGCTGCAATATGAAGAGCAGATTGACTGTCACAAAATAAACACATAGGAGCAGTATGCTTGACCCCTAAGTCTTTCAGTAAAGACCTAAGCCATAACAACTCACAAAAGGTAACAGTCATAGCACGATACTCCACTTCAGCAGAAGACCGAGAAACTGTAGGTTGATTCTTGGTCTTTCAAGAAACTGGAGAATCACCAATCATCACAAAGTAACCGGAAAGAGAACGCTGAGTAATAGGGCAAGCAGCCCAATCAGAATCACAGTAAGCAGTTAACTGTAACGCACTATGGGAAGAGAGAAATAAGCTCTGGCCAGGATGGCTCTTCAAGTAGTGCAACACACAAACTGCATCTTGCCAGTGAGGAACACAAGGGGACTTCATGAATTGAGCAAGTATGTGAACCGAATAGCTAAGCTCAGGACGCATGATGGTAAGGTATATCAGGGGCCCAACCAGTCGCCTGTACTGCTTAGGATCATGGTAAAGTGGGCCATCAACACGTGCCAGATCGTGTTGCTGCTCCATCGAAAAGTCAGTAGGTTTAGAGGCAGACAAACATGTATCAGATAAAATGCCCAAGGCATATTTCCTTTGCAAAAAAAAACATCCCCTCTGGTCTTCTAGCAATCTCTATCCCCAAGAAATACTTAAGTAAACCAAGATCTTTCATATGGAAACAAGAACCCAAGTATTTCTTGAACTCAGAGATAAGCACAGAAGAACTTCCAGCAATGACCAAATCATCCACATAAACCAGAACATGCAAAGAAACCGATCCACGAAAAAAGACAAACAAAGAGTAATCGGCCTTACTCTGAACAAAACCAAATGCTCGTAAAGCCTGAGCCAGTTTGGCAAACCAATTTCTAGGAGCCTGGCGAAGATCGTAAAGAGATTTCGGAAGGCTACATACCTGACCATGGGGCACGGCATAGCCTGGTGGGGGTCGCATAAAAATCTCTTCATGCAAATCACCATGCAGGAAAGCATTATAGACATCCATCTGATGCAGTTCCCAACCACGGATGACCGCAACAGATAAGAATAGACGAACATAACTCATCTTCGCAACAGGAGCAACTGTCTCAGTATAATCAATCCCTTCAACCTGGCGATTCCCGAGAACCACTAGGCGAGCCTTATGATGTTCAATAGTACCATCTGACTTAAACTTTGTCTGATAAACCCATTTGCATCCAATAGCCTTCTTGTGCGCAGGCAAATGAGACAAAGTTCATGTCTGATTTCGCTCCAGTGCAGTAAGTTCCTCAACCATAGCATCTCACCAATGAGAATGACAGGAAGCCTCAGAGTCAGTAGTGGGATCTGCACTAGAAGTTACAGCACCCAAAAATCTAGAATGCATACTAGAAAAATTATTACAATTTACATAATCAGTAAGAGGGTAGAGAACACCTGAGGAAAGTGATGACGCATGAGGGAACGTAGTCGAAGGGGGGGTCTTCAGTGGTAAGAGCACAAGCATAATCATCACAATCATAATCTGCCAAATACGATGGTGGACGACGAGATCGAACACTCCGTCTGGTAGAAGATGGATCGACGGCAACTGGTAGAGAAGTACCGGCGATGGATAGTGTAGGTAGATCGGCGGCGGCCGGTAAAGAGGAACCGGCATCGGGCGACAGAGCACGGCCGATGGATGCCAGCGTCGTAACGTCGGAGATAACCACCGGGAGTTGGTCGGTGACTGTCATCGGTGAATTCACGACGTTGATCGGCGTTGACCCACTGGGGTTGACCAGCGTTGACCCATCGGGGTTGACCAGGGTTGACCCACTGGCATTGACCGATGTTGACCCACCAGCGTTGACCCATCGGGGTTGACCAGGGTTGACCCACTGGCATTGACCGATGTTGACCCACCAGCATTGACCCGCAGTGAATGGCCGGCGGTTATCGACAAAACAGCTACCGGCATCGGAAAGTCGACTGGACCGGTAGTGGTTGATCGGCTTCAGAAGGTGGATCAAAATATTTGCACGGATCGGGTGAGAAGGAGGGAGAATTTGATGGTGTTGTGGTGGCGCCGCCAGGTTCATCGGATGAAACAGAGTACGGGAACTGGTCTTCAAGAAATCAGCATCCTGGATATTAAAGATCACTCGAGATTCCAAGTCGAGAAGACGATAACCTTTCTTTCCGGTAGGATAACATAGGAACAAACACCGCCGACTTCTTGATGCAAACTTGTCACGGTATCTGGGAACACGAGCAACAAAACACAAGTATCCAAAAACCGTAGAGAAGAGTAATTGGGCGCCTAGCCATAGAGTAACTCAAAGGGAGTACGGCCGTTGAGAAGCTGAGTCTAGGTTCGGTTGATTAGGTAGGCAGCAGTAAGAACACATTCTCCCCAAAATTCAATAGGAAGATTGGCTTGAAACCGTAAAGCACGTGCCACATTGAGTAAATGACGATGCTTTCTTTCAACTCGACCATTCTGTTGCGGAGTATCAACCATAGATGTCTCAAAAATTATCCCAGATGCAGTAAAGTGAGACCGGAGAGGCAAAAATTCAGTGCCATTATCAGCCCGAACTCGTTGAATTGTTCTTCACACTGGTTCTTGACTAAGGCACTAAATTCTAAAAATCTAGAAGCTACTTCAGATTTAGCTACTAACAAATAAACCCAAACAGCTCGGGAATAATCATCTACGATTGTCAAAAAATAAAATGCACCACTAGAGGATGGAGTTCGATAAGGTCCCCAAACATCACAATGTACTAATTGAAATAATGCAGTAGCATTTGTAGAACTCAATGGAAAAACTATGTCTAGTCTGTTTTGCTCTATAACATACAAAGCAAGGTATAGTAGTATTATTGGTGCTAAAATCAAGAGTAGGAATAGAAAACAACACCGTAGATGATGGATGACCAAAACGTTGATGCCATAAATCAGATGAAGAAACTGAAGCAACTGTCGGAATAGACTGCACGATATGAGGACGAAGGCGAGTATCCAACAGACGAAGCCAATAAATCCCCCCTTGCTATTCACCCATGCCAATCACAGTCCTCGTACTGATTTTCTGTAAAATGCAATAATTTTCAGTAAACAAAGCTAGAAATTTCAAGGCGGATAACAATCTAGAGCATGATAATAAATTGCATCGCAAAGTAGGTATGTAGAGCACATGAGTAAGGGTGACATCACCAAAACAAATAGAACCATATTGTGTAGCAGATGACACTGATCCATCCGGAAGTATAACATTCATAGAAGAATTGGTAGCAGTAGTAATATCAATAAGAGAACCCTTGTCACCAGTCATGTGATATAAGGCTCCCGAATCAAGAATCCAGGGTAAAGTATACTTACCTGACCCATGGTCAGATAACGAATTAAACTGATTAAATAAATGTATGGTCGTACTCCATTGGTCGTCAGACCGAGCAGGCCCGAAATCAGATCGAATAGGGTCGTCAGAGGAGGCAGTCATTGTAAACCCTTGCGGCGACGTCACTACACGGGCAAAAATAGCCATAACACAAATTAGTTTGTTTAACAAATAAATAAATTAAATTGTGTCCAAGTAGAGACAACAATTAAATAGATGTAGCATGAGGGAAAACAGCACAGGAGAAACAGAAGCACGCGTCTCTGTGCTAGCGCGTGGAAACACGCGCTTCATAGGGGGGAGGGCGTGTGTGGCTCAACCGCGCGTGAGTTCATGCACCTTTGATTGTAGCGCGGGTGAATCTCACACGCCTTCCTTCTTGAGCGAAACGGCAAACGTCGCCGGACGCGGTTGATGACGAGCTCTGGACCGAGTTGCTGGAGCGAAGCGGCAAATGGCACACGGCTCGGCGGCAATCGTCGGACGGCAGTTGGTGGCGAGCTCGTCGGTTGGCGAAGATTGGCGATTGACGGCGGTTGATGGCGAGCTCGACGGTTGGCAGAGATCGACGACAGACAGCGTTAGATCGGCGGCGGGAAGCTCTAAGACGGAGAACGAAGCCACACAGAGCTTCTCCAGAGACAACGAACCGCCGAAGGCTTCTCCGACAGCGGTGGCAAAAACGAAGATGGAAGCTGCGGGTTTTTTTTTGTGGCAGCGGAATATTTTCTTAGAGGTTTAGGATTTTAGGCTCTGATACCATGAAGAAAATAAGGGTAATCATCTATGTTTATTCATGACCTCAGGGTCCATTATATAGTAGTATAAAATACCTATATAAGTTAGGAAAAGGAAATATAATCTAATTAGAAATACAAGTAATATTTATATTCCTTAACACACTGTGAGGTTGCAGATGGACAGCACGACGAACACACGTGAACTGGCTTGACAGCCATATTTTTAATAACTTTTTAATTTTATTTTAAATAATAATTGTATAAAATTTATGTTTGATAAATTCATTTTTATTTATCAACCCTTTTAATTTTCCTTTCTAGGGTGTGAAAGATCCAATAAAAGCCCCACCTAGGTGGATGTTCGCGTAGTACAAATAAAATGGGTAGGGCATCTCTCGCCAATCTTTCCTGTACAATTTGTGGCGGTCCAATGATAGATCAATCTCCACTGAAAATAGAGAACATTTGGCTTAAAAATGAGCTTGCCATTTTTCGCGAGTTCCTATCCTCATTGGATCCTCCTGCCACAAATATGAACAGTGACTCTTCTTCTCAAGGCCCTCCATTCTTCTGATGATGGTATTTTTGGATCAGATGGAGATTATATTTCTCCTCATGTTGAAATAACGCCACAAATAGAAACATAGTCTCGCAAATTTATTTTTTTAAATCTAATAAGTAGACTTTATAGTTGTATTAAAAAACTTTAATTATAATTATTATTTACCATCTGACATAAAACATGGCTCTAAATATATGTATTCAAACTTTACCGAATACCTCCACATTGAGCTAGCTCGCAACTTGCACAAAGATGTCCGATCAATATGTCGTTGCATACATGTTGCACAATTACCTTGACAAGCTTTTTATAACATCTTCTCTAATTTATTTACGTGGAATTGAATTTTTTTCATTTTTTGTTGCTTTAAATAATTTTATTATTAGGTTTAGAAATGGAAATTAATGGATTGCAGATAGAGGTAAGCCTCTAGCTTGTTTACTCCAAATCCATTTGTACAAATAAAATTATGTAAACCAAAAAATACATGTAACATGCACGATGAGGTTGTTGGTGGACTGCACGCACATGAATTGGTTCGGCAGCATATTTTTAATATTTTTTTAAAATTTTATTTTAAATTATAATCGTATAAAATTTATGTTGATGAAGTCATTTTCTTTATCAACCCTTTCAATTTTCCTTTTTAGGGTATGGATGATCCAATAAAATTTCCATCCACTTAGGTGGATGTTTTTATCAAAAAAATGGGGAGGGACTCTCTCTCCATACTTTCATGTACAATCAGTGGCAATGGTGACTCATCTCCATTGTAATTGGAGAACATTAGGCTGAAAAATGAGCTTGCCATTTTTCGCGAGTTTCTATCCTGATTGGATCCTCCAGCATCAAATATGAACAGTGGTTCTTCTTCTCAAGGACCCCATTCTTCTGATAAGGGTATTTTTGGATCCGGTGGAGATTATATTTATCCTTATATTGGAATAACGCAAGTAGAAACATTTGTATCGCAAATTTTATTTTTAAAAATTTAGTAAGTGGACATTATGGGTGTATTAAAAAACTTTAGCTATCATTATTATTTACCATCCGGCATATTGTCTTATAAATATTGTCATATATAAGTAGATACTAATTGCTTGAGTTTTCAGCGGGTACATTGTACTCTTTTGAAATACATGAGTAATGAATGAAAAATAAAAATAAAAGTACATATTATTTGTCTACGGAATGAAAAAAAATTAAAATATATATTAGAAAATCATCATGTAAATTATCCTTGTAAATAATTATAAAATGGCTTTGCTCACAACTTGCACAAAGATGTCCTGTCAATATGTTACCATTTGCACACATGTTGGACATTCACCTGGACAAACATTTTATAACATCTTCTCTATCTGGCATAATACCTTATAATATTTGATTGCCAATTAGTCAAATTCAAAACTAAGTTTTAGTTTATAGAAAATTTAATCTCACAAATTTTATTTTTTAAAATTTTAAAAGTGGAGGCTGTGGTTTTATTAAAAAAAACTTTAGTTGTCATTATTATTTACCATCTGACATAATGTCTAAAAAATATTGTCATATATAAGTGGATATTGATTGCTTGAGTTTTTGTCGGGTACATTGTACTCTTTTAAAATACATGAGTAATGCATTGAACATTTAAAATTTTTAAAAATGGACATGACTTGGGTTGGCGGCCCTTTTTTTAATAACTTTTTAAATCTTATTTTAAATAATAACAGTATAAAATTTATATTTGATGAAGTCGTTTTCTTATATCAACCCTCTCAATGTCAAAGTAAGTGGGTATAATTGCCAAACTTGCACAAAAAATGCACATTGGGCTAAATTATTTGGTTGAAATTTAAATACTTACGATTAATGAGTCGGGTCTTATTAAATACTGTCTCTTCTTCTTCTTTTTCAAAAATCCTGAAGACAAAATCCGTGTTAACGTTAGATTATTGTACAAACAAATTTTCTCACTCAATTATTGTTGTTATCCTAACTAAATCTCCCGTCGCCACTTTTTTGGAACTGGAACCATCGGTTTAGTCATGCTGTAGAACACCAGAAAACCTTCTTGTAGTCCTCTATTGGGAGCTTCACAAAAGATGACACTCGTAAAAAATGTCCCATAAGCATATCATAATCACGAGTTCCAATAGATAGGATATGTATCAATATCAGTATCATCATCACCTTGTCCCAGAGATCCTTGCACCGCTCCACACCGATCACATTTCAACGTCGGTCACCAACTCCAAACAACTGTCCGTTACCATGACTCTAAATATATGTATTCAAAATTTACCAATTACTTCCACGGAGAAAATCTTATATTTCTTTAGCTATTTTATTTGTGCCATTTTAATGGTGATTTGGTGCCCATAATCGTGACATTCCCGTACCAAGAGCCCCAGTTCCATGTTATTCTAAGGGATATTCATATACACCCTCCGTCCCATTTCAAAGCGCAATTTAACTATTCATTTTTCTCAAAAAAAATTAAACTCCATAAAATTGAATTTTTATACAAGTGTATATACTATTGTGTGATTGTTAGACTCGTTGTAACATGTATTTTCAAGATATCAACTTTTCACAAATTTTAATTTTCCTTAGATAAATATTTGAAAGATCAAACTTTTTTCAAATCAACTGCTAAAAGTCAAAGTGTGTAACTTGAAATGGTTCAGATGGAGTAACTGAATGTGTATATTTGTACCATTGGTGAATGGCATGATTGTGATAATTGTACACTTGATTCCAAGTGATTTTTTAAAATAATTTTGATCTTTAGGAAATTTGGAATCCTCGGGAAATTGTTAGATAAATGGCTAGGGCATATTACATGTGGTTTAGAACCTCACTATGCAATGCGACTTGCAAACCACCACCAAAATTCACCTCTGACTTCGTATTTTTACTTGTAAAAATAGTTACTATAAGTAAAGGAGGGCTTTCTAATCCATGTAAATAAATTCAAGCATTTCACGAATAAAATGATGTAAAATCAAAAAAATGCATATAACATACACTCTGAGGTTACAGATGGACAGCACGGCGCTCACACTTGATCTGGCTTGGCGGCCATATTTTTAATAACCTTTTTTATCTTATTTTAAATAATAACTGTATAAAATTTATGTTTGATGAAGTCGTTTTCTTTTATCAACTCTTTCAATTTTACGTTCTAGGGTGTGAAAGATCCAATAAAAGCTCCACCTAGGTGGATGTTTGGATATTAAAAAAATGGTTAGAGACTCTCTCGCCAATCTTTCCTTTACAATCGGTGGCGGTCCAATCATGGGCGGACCTACTGTTACGCGTCGTAGGACTCCAGCCCTACCTGAGTTGTCGGCCCGAAGGTAGTAGTGAGGGTTCCGCTTCTCCCCATTATGTTCTTCCAACTTACTATGAAAATTGCAGAAGTTGCAGATTTTCTTCTTAACTGTGCGAAGAAGACGATGTTATATCTTTTTCTTTATGTTTTTTTTTAAAACTTACATACACGTCGTCTTTTCGTTTGAGCAATAAATTCTTAAAAAGTCCGTCTCGCTTTCTACGTAATTCAACCTTGCTTTTTGCCTTAAATGTAGGATAGTTGTTGTATAGTTGTAGCCTGAAACATTGTTTTACGCTTAGTTATTTATTTGTTTGATTACAAGGTATGTAATTATTTACTATACAATTTATTCATTTTCTCTTTGCTACTTATTTTATTAGTACTTAATTATATATTTTAGTAAATATGGCCAAACATATTAGAACTTGCATTTTTTTCAAAACTAAAATTGAATATCAAGATGTATTACTACCTCCGTTTCATTGGATGTGACACACTATTCTGAGGTGCTTGGATTTATGTGAATGAAATGAGTAGATGAAATTGAATTTAGAAAGAAAAAATAGAATAAATGGATGAAAATGAAGAAATCTTACCAAAAAAAGGAAAGTGTGACAAATTTACAAAAACAACCAAAAAGGAAAAAGTATACCACATCCAATGAAACAGAGGGAGTATATCCTTGTAATTTAAAATATATTGTGAGTTAAATCCTCGTCAATCACTATATATTTAATTTTGTGTAATAAATAGTAATAATTTGACATTTTAAAACATATAGTAACTAATAAAAATCTAATAAAATCTTACATGACATTATTCTAGCGTACTTATATTATTCAGATTTTATAATTTATTTAACAAATATTAAATCCACAAAAATAAAAGTGAACTTTATATATATATATATATATATGCATTATATATGTATGTATATATGTGTGTGTAAATATACAAATTTTACTTATTTCTATGATTATAAATTTAAAATTCTAGAAAACAAACATTTCAGGAGTACTTTACATCATTTTATTATAGTTTATATTTACTTTGATCGTTTACTTCGATTTTATATTGTACTTCCAATTTTAAAGTCTCAATTATGTTATCGAGTATACTTACTCATTTTTTTTATCAATCAACCCCCCCCTAATTTATGACCCTAGTTCCGCCACTGGGTTCAATGGGAGATCAATCTCCATTGAAAATAGAGAATACTAGGCGGAAAAATGAGCTTGCCATTCTTCGCGAGTTCCAATCTTCATTGGATCCTCCTTCCAAAAATATGAACAATGACTCTTCTTCTCAAGGCCCTCCATTCTTCTGATGAGGGTATTTTTTTGATCGGATGGACATTATATTTCTCCTTGTGTTGAAATTATGAACTATATATGTATTCAAACTTTACCGAATACCTCAACATAAAAAAAATCTTTATATATATATGAACTATATTTACATGAAAAAATTTCATTCTAACTGTTTAGGGCTTTCAATACCACTTGTAGATTTTATTAGATGAATTTAGAAAGTATTCTGGTGTGAATATGTTTTTGATAATATAATATTGTATCATATTACCATGCATCTTAATATAAATAAAAAATTATATATTAATAGTTTACATAATAAAATTTTTAAAATATATATTAGAAAATCACCATGTAAAATATTCTTAATTTTTAAGAAAAATATTTTTAAGTTGAGCTAGCTCGCAACTTGCAAAAAGATGTCCGATCAATATGTCACTGCACACATGTTGCACAATTACCTGGACAACCTTTTTATAACATCTACTCTAATTTAATTACCTGGAATTGAACTTTTTCCTTTTTTTTTTTCCTTTGAATTTTTTATTTATTATTAGGTATAGAAAGGGAAATTAATGGATTGCAGATAGAAGTAAGCCTCTAGCTTGTTTACTCCAAATCCATTTGTAAGAATAAAATGATGTAAAACCAAAAAAAATGCATATAATATGCACGGTGAGGTTGTAGATGGACTGCACGCACTTGAACTGGTTTGAAGTCCATATTTTTTTTAAAAAAAATTAACTTTATTTTAAATAATAATCATATAAAATTTATGTTGATGAAGTCATTTTCGTAATCAACCCTTTCAATTTTCCTTTTTAGTGTATGGATGATCCAATAATATTTCCATCCACTTAGGTGGATGTTTTGATAAAAAAATGGGGAGGGACTCTCTCTCCAGACTTTCCTTTACAAGCAACGGTGGCCCAATGGTGGCTCAATCTCCGCTGAAAATGGAGAACATTAGGCTGAAAAATGAGCTTGCCATTCTTCGCGAGTTCCTACCCTCATTGGATTCTCCTGCATCAAATATGAATAGTGGCTCTTCTTCTCAAGGACCCTATTCTTCCTATGAGGGTATTTTTGGATCAAATGGAGATTATATTTCTCCTAATGTTGAAATTACACAAGTTGAAACATTTCTCTCACAAATTTTATTTTCTAAAATTTAGTAAGTGGACGTTATGGTTGTATTAAAAACTTTTGCTATCATTATTATTTACCACCCGGCATATTGTCATATATAAGTAGATACTGATTGCTTGAGTTTTCATGGGTTACATTGCACTTTTTTGAAATACATGAGTAATGAATGAAAAATATAAGTAAAAGTACATATTATTAGTCTATGGAATGAATATTTTCAAAAAATATATTAGAAAATCACCATGTAAATAATTCTAAGATAAGCTTGCTCACAACTTGCACAAAGATGTGCTGTCAATATGTTGCTATCTGCACACATGTTGCACATTCACCTGGACAACCTTTTTATAATATCTTCTCTATCTGCAAGAGTATATTACCTTATTGTTGGTATGCCTTGAATACGTATTAGCCGCTTCGACAGGTTGGTACGGGGGTCTCGCTGCCTGGTCAGCGAGTCGGGGGGTCCAGGGGGCGGAGCGCACTCTGGCCTGGGGTCCGGGGGGCGGGAGTCACCCCCGGTCCGATGGTATAGCATGTCCTTTGTTTGGGCTGTTATTGGCATTATGTTTCCTGTTCTGGTTTGGGCCAGATTGTTTCTAGGCCCAAAGCCGTTAGGGTTTAAGGTGGAGAGGACTATATATATAGTGCCTCGTCTTTTATTGTAACCTGTAAGAGATAGGATTGGTAGAGAATAGGAAATCTGTAATTCTGGCCTTTCTCTCTAGTGGAATCCGATCTTGGTCGGCCGTGGATGTAGCCAATTGGTGAACCACGTAAAAATCTTGGTTTCTTATTTTTCGCTTTATTTTCTTTGCTTGTTCTTTCTCGGGTATTCCGCACAACAAACTGGTATCAAAGCTTCTGGTTAGATCCGCGGTGGGTCTATCGGATTTTTTGGGTTTATCGGATCTGGGGTGATCGGATCTCTAATCTGATCGGAGAGAAAGATGGTTGCGCTGAACGTGAAGGTAGACAAGTTTACCGGGAGGAACAGCTTCAGTTTATGGTAGATCAAGATACGATCTTTGTTGAAGCAACAAGGGTTGTGGACGCCGCTGACGAAGGGGTTCTCGGTCGTTGGCACTTCAGACATGGTGGGTCTAGAAGAAAAGGCGCATTCAACAATTATGTTGTGTCTCGCGGATGAAGTCATCACTGAGGTCTCGGATCAAGAGACTGCTGCAGAGCTGTGGTTGAAGTTGGAGAGCTTGTACATGACGAAGTCTCTGACGAACAAATTGCTTCTGAAACAACGTCTATTTGGTCTCTGAATGCAGGAAGGTACGCAACTCAGAGATCATCTAGAGCAATTGAATGCTTTGTTATTAGAACTGCGAAAAATAGATGTGAAAATTAATGATGAGGATGCTGCTTTGATATTGTTAGTATCTCTACCGCTTTCATATGAGAACTTTGTTCAGTCATTTATTGTCGGGAAAGATTCTGTGTCTTTGGAGGAATTTAGATCCTCTCTTCATAACAGGGAGTTGTGTCATAGTGCTAGCAGTTCAGGAACAGATAATCAGGCATCTGGTTTGTTTACTAGTTGTGATAAGGGAAAGGGAAATGGCAGAAAGAAAAGAGTTAAGAAGTCAAAGGTTCCCAAGCCCAGTGATATCTGTAGGTACTGTAAGGAGAAGGGACATTGGAAAAATGAGTGTCCAGAGAAGTTGATGATGAGGCAATCAGGAAACAAATTGGGTTCTGCTGCTCTAGCGGAAGGAGACGTTGATTCAGAAGAGGATATTGCTCTGGTTGCTACTGGACACACTCATCACTTCGATGTGTGGTTCCTAAATTCTGGGGAATCCTACCACATTTGTCCAAGGAGAGAGTGGTTTTCGGCTTATAAGCAGGTAGAGGGTAGCATTACTACGGCTAACGGTACTGTCTATGAGGTAGTTGGGACAGGTTCGATCAAGATCAGGACACATGATGGTAGTTTCTGTACTTTGAACGAAGTTAGACACGTTCCATCGATGACGAAGAATTTGATTTCTCTTAGTCTGCTAGATAGAAAGGGTTTTGTCTATTCAGGGAAAGATGGAGCTCTAAGTGTCTGCAAGGGTTCTAAGCTGGTATGAAAGGTCTTCTACATGGTACTTTGTATCTTCTACAAGGTTTCACGGTTATGGATTTGGCAAATGTTGCATCGTCAGAGGTTCACCATGAGGATATGACTAAGTTATGGCACATGAGGCTTGGTCACATGGGTGAAAGAGGGATGCAGATTCTGTCGAGGGATGATCTTCTTGGTGGCCACAAGGTCAAGGGTTTGGAGTTCTGTGAGCAATGTGTATTTGGGAAACTACACCGCAGCAAGTTTCCAAAGGCTATTCATAGAACGAAAGGCACGCTAGATTATATCCACTCTGATTATTGGGGGCCATCCTAAGTTGAGTCGTTGGGAGGGCACAGGTACTTTGTGTCTTTGATTAATGACTACTCCAGAATGACTTGGATTATCATGATGAAACATAAAAGTGAAGCCTTCATGAAGTTCAAGCAGTGGAAAGCTCTGGTGGAGAACCAAACAGGGAAGAAGATCAAGAGGCTGCAAACTGATAATGGTCTGGAATTCTGCTCGTTTGAGTTTGATCAGTTTTGTAGGGATGAAGGGATTGTCCAACATCATACAATCAGGAATACACCATAGCAGAATGGTGTAGCTGAGCGGATGAATCAGACATTCCTGGCGAGAGCGAGGTGCATGCTCTCGAATGTTGGGTTAGATAGAAGATTCTGGGCGGAGACCGTGAGTACAGCGTGCTACTTGATCAATCGTGGACCTCATACGGGCATACAGTGTAAGACACCTATTGAGGTATGGTCGGGTAGAGTTGCTGATTACTCTAATATGAAAGCTTTTGGTTGTACAGCTTATTATCATGTGAGTGATGGTAAGTTAGAGCCCCGAGCCAAGAAGGGGTTTTTGTGGGCTATGGAGATGGAGTCAAGGGATCAAGCATTTGGTCTCCATCCGAGAAGAGGGTTGTTCTGAGCAGGGATGTTGTTTTTTATGAAAACTCTTTGCTTAGATCCATGGTGAAGTCCACGTCTACAGCAGAAGTTGGTACCATTGATAAATAGGTGGAGCTTCAAGTCACTCAAGGTGAGAGTGGTTTTAAGGAACTTGAAGGAGATCAAGAGCTACAGACAGAAAGTGAGTTACTAGAGCTTCCACCATCAGATCATCAACCATCAGGAGCTACAGTTCATTTCTTAGCTCAAGATCGACCAAAGAGGGTTGGAGTTGGTCCACCCAAGAGGTATGGGTTTGAGGATATGGTGGGTTATGCACTACAGGTTGCTGAGGAGGTGGATAGTCATGAGCCATCCACCTATAGAGAAGTTGTTTCAGGTACTGATGCTGACAAATGGTTTGTAGCAATGGGAGATGAGATGGAGTCCCTCCAGAAGAATCAGACATGGGATTTGGTTCAACAACCTCAAGGGAGAAGGTTATCACTTGCAAATAGGTTTTCAAGAAAAAAGAAGGGATATCACCTACAGAGGGAGTCAAGTACAAGGCTAGAGTTATTACTAGAGGTTTCAGTCAGAAAGAGGGAGTAGATTACAATGAGATTTTCTCACCAGTGGTCAGACACACTTCCATCAGGGTGTTGCTAGCTATAGTGACACATCGGGATTTGGAGCTTGAACAACTTGATGTGAAGACCGCTTTTCTACATGGAGAGTTGGAGGAAGAGATATACATGACTCAGCCAAATGGTTTCCAAGTTCCTGGTAAGGAAAAATATGTTTGCAAGTTGAAGAAGTCCTTATATGGGCTTAAGCAGTCTCCGAGGCAGTGGTACAAGAGATTTAACAGCTACATGCTTGAGTTGGGCTACACAAGGAGTTCATATGATTGTTGTGTCTACTACATCAAGTTGAGAGATGAGTCATTCATTTATCTGGTGCTTTATGTAGATGACATGTTGATAGCCTCAAAGAGTAAGCATGAGGTTCAGAAGTTGAAGGGTCTTCTTGGTGCTGAGTTTGAGATGAAGGATTTGGGTGCAGCTCGGAAAATACTAGGAATGGAGATTCTCAGAGATAGAGGTCAGAAGAAGCTTTTCTTGTCACAGAAAGGTTACATTCAGAAGGTGCTGGCTAGGTTTGGCATGTCTTCAGCCAAGCCTATTGACACCCCTAGTGCTGCAAATATCCTCACTTCCATGTTTACTCCTCAGTCAGAAGAGGAGAAGGAGTATATGTCTCGAGTTTCGTATGCTAGCACTGTGGGGAGCTTGATGTATGCTATGGTGTGTACGAGGCCAGACTTAGCACATGCGGTTAGTGTTGTGAGCTTGATATATAGTGCCTCGCATATTATTGTAACCTGTAAGAGATAGGATTGGTAGAGAGTAGGAAATCTGTAATTCTGGCCTTTCTCTCAAGTGGAATCCGATCTTGGTCGGCCGTGGATGTAGCCAATTGGTGAACCACGTAAAAATCTTGATGTCTTGTTTTTCACTTTATTTTCTTTGCTTGTTCTTTCTCGGGTATTCCGCACAACACTTATAATATTTGATTGCCGATTAGTTAAAGTGAAAACTTAGTGTTAGTTTATAGAAAAATCTATCTTGCAAATTTTATTTTTAAAATTTTAATAAGTGGACGCTATGGTTGTATTAAAAAACTTTAGTTATCATTATTATTTACCATCTGACATAATGTCTAATATATATTGTCACACATAAGTGGATACAGATTGCTTGAGTTTTTGTTGGGATACATTGTACTCTTTTGAAATACATGAGTAATGCATTAAACATTTTTAAAAAAATTAAATGGACATGACTATTCTTTCCAGCCCTTTTTTTAATAACTTTTTAAATCTTATTTTAAATAATAACTAAATAAAATTTATGTATGATGAAGTCATTTTCTTATATCAACCCTTTCAATGTCAAAGTAAGTGGTTATAATTGCCAAACTTGCCCGAAAAATGCACATTGGGCTAAATTATTTGGTTGAAATTTAAATACTCACGATTAATGAGTCGGATCTTATTAAATATTGTCTCTTCTTCTTCTCTTTCCAAAATCTTGAAGATAAAATCCGTGTTAACTTTAGAGTATTGTATAAACGAATTTTCTCACCCAATTATTATTGTTATCCTAAATAAATCTCCCATCGTCACTTTCTTGGAACAGGAACCATCGATTTAGTCGTGCTGTAGAATACCAAAAAAACCTTCTTGTAGTCCTCTATTGGGAGCTTCGCAAAAGATGACGCTCGTCCCATAAGCATATCATAATCACGAGTTCCAAGATATAGGATATGTATCAATATAAGTATCATCATCACCTTGTCCCAGAGTTCCTTCCACTCCACCTCACCGATCACATTCCAACGTCGGTCACCATCTCCAAACAACTCTCTGTTACCATGACTCTAAATATAAGTATTCAAACTTTACCAATTACGTCCACATAGAAAATCTTATATTTCTTTAGCTATTTTATTCGTGCCATTTTAATGGTGAGTTGGTGCCCATAATCGTGCCATTCTCGTGCAAAGAGCCCCAGTTCCATGTTATTCTAATGGATATTCATATACACCATTCGTCTCATTTCAAGCCGTAATTTAACTATTCATTTAGTCAACATTTCTTAACTTTAACCATAAAATTGAATTTCTATACAAGTGTATATACTATTGTGTGATACATTGTTAAATTTGTTGTAACATGTATTTTCAAGATATCAACTTTTCACAAGATTTAATCATCCTTAGTAAAATATTTAAATGATCAAACTTTTTTCAAATCAACTACTGAAAGTTAAAGTGTGTAACTTGAAATGGTACAGATGGATGGAGTAACTGAATGTGTATATTTGTACCATTGATGAATGGCACGATTGTAATAATTGTACACTTGATTCCAAGTGATTTTTTAATTTAATTTAGATCTTTTGGAAATCTGGAATCCTCGGGCAATTGTTAGATAAATGGCTAGGGTATATTACATGTGGTTTAGAACTTCACCGTGTAATGCAACTTGCACCACCAAAATTCACCTCTGACTTCGTATTTTTACGTGTAAAAATAGGTACTATACGTAAAGGACAGCTTTTTAATCCATGTGCATAAATTCAAGCTTTTAACAAATAAAATGATGTAAAACCAAAAAATGCATATAACATGCACGGTGAGGTTGCAGATGGACAGCACGGCGCACACACATGAACTGGCTTGGCGGTCATATTTTTAATAATTTTTTTTTATCTTATTTTAAATAATAACTGTAAAAAAATTATGTTTGATGAAGTTGTTTTCATTTATCAACCCTTTCTATTTTCCTTTCTAGGGTGGGAAAGATCCAATAAAAGCTCCACCTAGGGGGTTGTTCGGATATAAAAAATGGGTAGGGACTCTCTCGCCAATCTTTCCTGTACAATCTGTGGAGTTTCAATGGTAGATCAATCTCTACTGAAAATAGAGAACATTAGGCCGAAAAATGAGCTAGCCATTCTTCGCGAGTTCCATTCCTCATTAGATCCTCCTTCCACAAATATGAATAGTGACTCTTCTTCTCAAGGCCCTCCTTTCTTCTGATGAGGGTACTTTTGGATCAAATGGAGATTATGTTTCTCCTCATGTTGAAATTACGCCACAAATAAAACGTAGTCTCGCAAATTTGATTTTTTAAATTTAATAAGTAGACTTTATAGTTATATTAAAAAACTTCAGCTATCATTATTATTTACCATCAGACATAAAAACATGGCTCTAGAAATATGTATTCAAACTTTACCGAATACCTCCACATAAAAAAAAAAGATCTTTATATATATATATGAACTGTATTTACATGGAAAAAGTTCATTCTAACCGTTAATGGCTTTCAATACCACTTGTAGATTTTGTTTATATGAATTTAGAAAGGATTCTGGGGTGAGTATGTTTTTGATAATATAATATTGTATCATTTTACCATGCATCTTAAAATAAAAATTAAAATACATAAAATTAGTTTACAGAATGAAAATTTTAAAAAATATATTAGAAAATCACCATGTAAATTATTCTTAATTATTAATAAAAATATTTTTAAGTTGAGATAGCTCGCAACTTGTACAAAGATTTCCAATCAATATGTCGTTGCACACATGTTGCACAATTACCTAGAGAGCCTTTTTATTACATCTTCTCTAATTTAATTACCTGGAATTGAACTTGTTTTGTTTTTTGTTGCTTTGAATTTGTTAGAATGGAAAAATTAATAGATTGTACGAATAAAATTATGTAAAACAAAAAAATGCATATAACATGTACGGTGAGGTTGTAGATGGAATGCACACACATGAACTGGTTTGGTGGCCATATTTTTAATAACTTTTTTTAAATCTTATTTTAAATAATAATCGTATAAAATTTATGTTCATGAAGTCATTTTCTTTATCAACCCAATCAATTTTCCTTTTCAGGGTATGTATGATCCAATAAAATTTCCATCCACTTAGGTGGATGTTTTGATCAAAAAAATGGGGAGGGACTCTCTCTTCAGTCTTTCCCATACAATCTGTGGCAGTCCAATGGTGGCTCAATCTCCACTGAAAATAGAGAACAATAGGCCGAAAAATGAGCTTGTCATTCTTCACGAGTTCCTATCCTCATTGGATCCTCCTGCATCAAATATGAACATTGGCTCTTCTTCTCAAGGATCCCATTCTTCTGATGAGGGTGTTTTTGGATCAGATGATGGTTATATTTCTCCTAATAATGAAATTATGCAACAAATAGAAACATTTGCCTCACAAATTTATTTTTTAAAATTTAATAAGTTGACGTTATGGTTGTATTAAAAAACTTTAGCTATCATTATTATTTACCATCCGGCATATTGTCTTACAAATATTGTTATATATAAGTAGATACTGATTGTTTGAGTTTTCGTGGGATACATTGTACTCTTTTGTAATACATGAGTAATGAAAGAAAAATAAAAATAAAAGTACATATTATTAGTCTACGGAATGAAAATTTTCAAAAGAATATATTAAAAAATCACCATGTAAATTATCCTTGTAAATAATTCTAAGATGGGCTTGCCCACTACTTGCACAAAGATGTCATGTTAATATGTTTCCATATGCACACATGTTGCACATTCACCTGGACAACTTTCTTATAACGTCTTCTCTATCAGCAAGGGCATAATACCTTATAAGATTTGATTTCCGATTAGTTAAATTCAAAATTTAGTGTTAGTTTATAGAAAAATTTGTCTCCCAAATTTTAGTTTTAAAATTTTGTAAGTGGACGCTATGACTGTATTAAAAAACTTTAGTTATCATTATTATTTACCATCTGACATAATGTCCAATAAATATTGTCATATATAAGTGGATGTTGATTGCTTGAGTTTTTGTCGAAGTACATTGTACTAGTTTGAAATACATGAGTAATGCATTAAACATTTAAAATAAAAAAATGGACATTACTTGGCTTGGCGTCCGTTTTATTTAATAACTTTTATAATATTATTTAGAAAATAATTGTATAAAATTTATGTTTGTTTTCTTATATCAACCCTTTCAATATCAAAGTAAGTGGGTATAATTGCCAAACTTGCACAAACAATGCACATTGGGCTAAATTATTTGGTTGAAATTTTAATGCTTACGATTAATGAGTCGAATCTTATTAAATACTGTCTCTTCTTCCTCTTTTTCAAAAATCCGGGAGATAAAATTCGTGTTAACTTTAGACTATTATATAAGTGAATTTTCTCACCCAATTATTGTCGTTATCCTAACTAAATCTTCAGCCATCACTTTCTTGGAACTGGAACCTTCAGTTTAGTCGTGTCGTGGAATACCAAAAAACCCTTCTTGTAGTCCTCTATTGGGAGCTTCGTAAAAGATGACGCTCGAAAAAAGTATCCCATAAGCATATCATAATCATGAGTTCCAATAGATATGATATGTATTAGCATCAGTATCACCATCACCTTGTCCCAGAGTTCCTTGCACCGCTTCTCACCGATCACATTCCAACGTCGGTCACCATCTCTAAACAACTGTCTGTTACCATGACTCTAAATGTATGTATTCAAACATTACCGATTACATCCACATAGAAAAACTTATATTTCTTTAGCTATTTTATTCGTGCCATTTTAATGGTGAGTTGGTGCCCATAATCCTGCCATTCTCGTGCCAAGAGCCCTAGTTCCATGTTATTCTAAGGAATATTCATAAACACCCTTCGTCCCATTTTAAGACGCAATTTAACTATTCATTAGTCAAAATTTCTTAACTTTAACCATAAAATTGAATTTCTGTAAAGGTGTATATACTATTTGATACGAATATCAAATGTTTTTATTGTGTTTTAAATGATATGATGGATCAAGTTTATGATGAAGAATTGAAGGAGTCATCATCGACATCTTGGATTTATTTTTCAAGATTGTCGATGAAGAGAAGACATCATGAAGAACACTATACTCTTTTTTCAACTATTTTTTAATGGGGTAGTGTGATCACTGTAAAATATTGTAAACTTATTTCATTTTTGGGTTTATGGACTTAGAGTCCGGCCATGTTGGCTTTGAAGGGCTGAATTTCAAAAATACAATCCATTAGGGTTTAGTATATTCAATTTTATTCTGATTAGAATTAGATTTGGTAAGATTAGATAAGGCAATATTCATCCAAGGTGTGTCTTGGAAGGATTCGGCTTACTATGTCTATTATATGGCCAGTGGTGTCTATTTTAGGTAGATATGGTTTTAGCTTCTTAAAACTGCCATAATTCTATTCAGTTTCTGACAGAAATTACCAAATCACATTCTAATTAGGGATTAGGTTTAGGGTTCGGACAAATTCAGCCCTATAAATAGGGGTTGTGTCCTCGAGTTTTATTCACCATCTTTTATCAATCAAATATACAAACCTTTGAGTTCATACTATTATTGCTTGCAAGCTTTTTCCATTATAGCTTAGCCACCAGGGCTAGATAAGTATCAATAAACCTTGTAATCTAATCCTGGGGGCTAGTTAGAGAGCAAGTTGAAATTGAGTGTACCCTGAGGGCTAGACCTTGAATTTTGTGTGGCACAATAAGAGTTTGCGAGTTCCCTTGTTTTGTCAAAGATCTTAATTCCACAAGCCAACTTCTTCACAGGGGGATTCATATCAGTTGGTATCAGAGTAAAGCGAAAGATCTACTAGAGGCCGAGAAAAACAAAAAAAATTAGGGTTTCAAGTTTTGTTAAATTTTATTTTTGAATTTTTTAAAATTTATAAACTATTTCGTTTCATATTTTAAATGTGTTCGTTTGATCTTTCTTGCCAGGAGAATTGAATCTAGAGTTGAAGGATGTCGAAGGGTCCGAGAGTTAGAATACTTCGGTATTACTATCTGTCTTTACCATCATCAATCGAGCCAGGAAGATGTCGAAGGGTCAGAGCTTTAACAAGTATTATCCGCCTTCACCTCCCGGTCAATTTCATAAATTTTAGGTAGTTTAAACACTTTATGTGATTGTGATATTTTTCGTCAACTCTTTTGAAAATTATTGCATGCTCATAATCCTGTCTGTTTTCTTTATCGTTCTTTGATTTCATGATTTTGAATTGTCCTTGATTCTTGATTACACCTTATTCAATATATATATAGAGAGAGAGAGAGAGAGAGATAGAGAGTCTTGTGTCATTTTCCATGTATATAGTGTCATATTCTTGATCCTTACGATATTGAATACCTCGAAGTTCATTTGAATCAAGAGAAAGTTGTCACAGTTTTCTTATTCCAAGTTTTGTATAGGCGATTTTTGTTCCAAAAATTTTAGAAATTTTTTTTTTATCAGATTTTGGGTTTCAAAATCGGAATTTATGATTTGAAATTGGAAATTTGGGGTAGATTTGCAATTTTTGAAAGTTTGGGGACTGTTTTGCAATTTTCAAAAATTTGGGAATTTACACGGTTTGAATTTCTTGGGGAATAAGATTCTGATTGTGATTGTTATATTGAGAGGAAAAATCGAATTTTTGGCTGAAAAAGAAAGAAAGAAAAAGGAAATCCATTTGAAAAAGGAAAAGAAAAGTCAATATCCTAATCGGACGAGGAAAATGAAATAAAAGTCAATTGAGAGAGGGGTTTTGATCTGAAATTTCAACTTGAGGGACAATTAAGTCATTATACTTCTTTACCACAAGGGATTTGGATTTGAGTTCCTATTCCAATTTGTTTTCGGAAGAGTTTATTGAATTTTTGGAATATATTTATCGCCTATATAAAGCCTTCTTATTTTGATCATAACTTCTTCATTACCGCTCTGATTTGTGCCATTCAAATTGAGTTTTGTTCCCTATTCTTTTTAGAATTTTTAATTCTAGATTGTAGAACCCAATTTTGAGTTTATATATTTTTAAATTTTGAAATAAGTTCTGCAGTACTCATCTCCATAGTTTGCTTTGAATTGTTGTGAATTGATCAATTGCCCTTACATTAGCCTTCACCTTGTGAGTTGTGAGTGTTATACACTTGGTTAGTGACATTAATAAACAAAGGGGAAGGGGGGGATATTTATTACTAATCAATTGTTTCTTCTTAGCAGGGATGGTGGACGATCCGTTCGTCCCGCCATTTGTTGGCAGTCCCAACAATCGACCTACAATGAATGTCATGAATGTCATGAATTTATTAATGAGTGATGTTCAGAGAATTTCTAGGAAGCTGGATGAGTTGGAAAATCCTATGCTACCTCGTTGTGCAAGGTAAGCTGAATCTGCTTGTGACATCAAAGGTTTGAAGTATGATATTCCTAGATTTAATGGTTGACACAATCCTGTGAAATACTTGGATTGGGAGAGGCAGATCGAGAACTTATTTGATCTTTACAACTACTGTGAAAAAGAGAAGATCAAGATTACATAGTATTCTTTCACTCATTATGCCACATAATGGTGGAAAATTTTGAAAGAATCAAGACAGCTTGCTGGTAAAAGACCTATCTCCACCTGGGAGAGATTGAGAATCAAGCTTCGATTACATCATGTTTAACGAACATATTTGATAGAGCAACATTCGTATCTCAGCAATATGAAGCAAGGAAACTGATGTGTGTTATATTGTGTTCATATTTTATGGGATTATTATGATTTTATTGAGATATAATTTGCACTTAAAGGTGTTTTTGGTGCAGGAATTCATTGATTGCGGAGAATTGAGAGGGAGCTATACATTGTACTCTTTTTCCCTTAACCAATGGTTTTTTCTCACTGGGTTTTCCAGGTTAAGGTTTTTAATGAGGCGATGTGCTCCAATGGAAAATGTTCTTATTTTATAAGACATTTTTCCAGGGATGAAGGAAGAGAGGCAAAAGCAGAATTGCTGAAGTTATGGGGTGAAAAGTGAATTCTTGAAGACATGTGGATTTGAAGAAAATAAAGATATTCACTTCCCATATTGATAAGGATTGTATTATCTCCTTCCATTTGAAATTTCTTAATTTTAGAAATAATTAATTAGAATTGGAATAGAATTTGATTTATTTTCGGAAGAAGAATCCGAATTGAGTATTGTTTTGGTTTATTACTGGCCGAGCAAAGGTATATAAATACCTGATGCTTTGCGGCAGAGAGGGAGGCAGATTTGTAATTGGGAGGACATTAGTTACGGAACAATATTTAGAAAGGAGATTTGTAATTGGACGGAGACGAAAGAGAGGAATATAGAAGAAAAGTGCAGATCGTGATTTACATGCAAACATACAATTCCCTGGTTTGATTTTGTTTTCGTTAGTTAGTTAAGTATTATTTTGATTATGTTTGATTATTATATTATTTATTTGTTTAATTTAATTATTATGAGTAGCTAATTTATATATCGGCATGGAATAACAAGCTTTAGTTTATGAATCGTGAGGCCTAATTGTTTTATAATTGATTCTTATGTGTTCTTGATTGTTCTTGGTTTATTTTATTCTTGATAGATTTAAGCCTGATCAACTTGAATATTATTGGGATAATGCTATCTAATTCTACCAATGCGTAATCGTTGGAAAGGGTTAGTAAGTAGCGAGTTCTTGTGAAAAACAGCTAACTAGCTAAGACTGTAATAGCAAGATGGGGAACAATTAAGTGTGCGTTACTACTTGCGAATACTTGGGTAATTGCTATGTCAGGTTCTTTTCATTCTTAATGCTATCGAGGTGTGTATCTGGTTCAGCGAATACTTTCCGGGGGCATCTTGGTAAGAGAAACAATTAATTAATTATTATTGGTTAATTGTCGATAAAGTACGAAAGAATTGGGGAGGTTAAGCGTACCTACTTTCCTATAACTGATAGATGCATATGAATTTATTTATCTTTGCGCCTATGATCGATGTTTAACTAATGTGAGTTATTCCGAGCCGATTGCATTCATCCTATATTTACTAGATTTTTATATCTGTTAGTTGCATTATTATTTTATATTAGTTAGTTGCATTATTAGTTGTTAGATAAATCTAAAAATTAAGGCGTGGTGGCTACACCAAAAGTGTTCTATATTAGTAGGTATTTTATTATAGATTTTGCTCTGTTCCTCGTGGGATCGACTCTGCTTGCTACTGTACTAATTTCATCATTAGAGTTTGCAGATTATTTTGGTGAGTGAAACGACGTTCACCAGAAACCGTAGTGTAGATGAATAGTTACAAGATCTTGAATTAGCTATGAGAAAAGTTGGCATGAGAGAAAATGATGCCTTTATAAAGAATCGGTTTATTGAAGCTTTAAGAGAAAATCTTCAAGTTTTGGTTAAGCTCCAACATTATATTTCCATGCAATATTTATTAGTCAAGGCTAGGTTGGTTGAATCGATATTAAGGCCAAGAGAAAGCTCTAATTTTTTATATGATAGTCTAGGCAAGTCTATGATTTGAGAAGTCCAAATTCGACCAAGGGTGGTAGCAATTCGAACATGGGTGGCCAAGGAAACCTTAATTTGACCAAAACCTACTCAAACCCACCATTTGAATCCATCATTCAAAGAATGATCGCAACCAATCAGTTTCTTAGCCAAGATACAGGTAAATCAATTTCTACTTTGCTAGATACAGTTTCTTCTAACACTCCTACATGTTTTCATTGCAATGAACGAGGATATGTTCACAATAATTGTCCCCATGAACTAATTATAACATCATTGGAGGAGGAAGAAGATGATGATATGCATGCATGGTATAACATCGAAGAATAACAAATAGATGATGAAATCATCATTGTTGACAGAGGTGAGCAAGGTCCTGAAACACAAGAAGTTTTTTAGGCGTATTCCACAGATGTTTCCGAAATTACTCCCACACAAGGAGCAAGTAATTTTGACCAAAATATGTCAATTCTGCTAAAAAGACAGTAAATGTCACCATACACAAGTTTCAGGTCGATCCTAAGGCAGGTAAAACAGGTAAGTTGCAAAATGATTATGATAAGTCGTATAAAGTCTTGTTTTCACATTTTAGTCCTTTACCTTCTATTTATATGATGAGGCATGAACAATCTATTGACTCGGGTAAATCATTTTATGCTTCAATAAGAGATGTGAATCGAGCTTTGACTAATCATTCTTTTGTTCTTATAATGTCATTCATAGAAAGTTACTATGCCAAAGAAGATACTCATGTAGATATGCTTTCATGATCTGTTAAGTTTTTATAGGAATTCGAGGATGTCTTTATAGGCTTTATGCTTCCCATTTCAAGGATGAAACTTTTCGATCTGGGAGGGAATGATACGAATATAAAAGTCTTTGATGGTGCTTTGAATGCTTTCATGGATCAACTTTATGATGAAGAATTGAGAAAGGAGTTATCATCGACATCTTGGATTTATTATTCAAGAATGTCGAAGAACTTGATATGAATCCCCTTGTGAAGAATTGGGATTGCGGAATTAAGATTTTTGACAAAATAAGGGAACTCACAAACCCTTCAATACTGCACAAAATTCAAGGGCAAGCCCTCGGGGTACACTCAATTTTGACTTGATCTCTAACTAGCCCTCATGATTAGATTACAATGTTTATTGATACTTAATTAGCCTCCGGGGTTAAGCAAAAATGGAATAGCTCGCAAGCAAAGAGTATGAACTCAAAAGGTTGTATTTTGATTGATAAAATGGTGTCAAATTTGTCCAAAGGTTTCCCCTATTTATAGGGTTACAATCTTTCCCCAAAGCCTAATCGCAACTGGAAATTGAATTGACTTATGGCTGGTTTAAGAAGCTAATACCTTATTTAACTAAAATACCTAAAATAAATAGTAATATAAGGTAATATGGTTGGATTCTTCAAGAAGTAACCTTGAAGAATGTTACCTTATCTAATCTTACCAAATATAATTCTAATCAGAACAAAACTGAATATACTAAACCCCAATGGACTGTATTTCGAAATTCAACTCTTCAAAGCCCACATGGCTGAGCTATCGGTCCAATAAACCCAAAAATGAAATTATTTTACGATATTTTACATTGATCACACTACCTCATTAAAAATATAGTGGGAAAAAAGAGTATAGTGTTCTTCATGATGTCTTCAATTCATCGCCAATCTTGAATAATGAATCCAAGATGTCGATGATGACTTCTTCTTCAATTCTTCATCATAAGTTGATCAATCAATGCATTTAAAGCACCATCATAGCATTTGGTATTCGTATCATTCCCTCCCGGATCAAAAATTTTCGTCCACAAAATCGGAAGCATATAACCTATAAATCATCTTTGAATTCCTATAACAACTTAACAAACCATGAAAGCATATCAACATGAATATCTTCATTGGCATATTAACCTTCTGTAAAAGACATTATAAGAAAAAAATAATGATTAGTAAAAGCTCGATTCACATCTCTTATTGAAGCATAAAATGATTTTCCAGAGTCAATAGATAGTTCATGACTCATCATATAAATATAAGGTAGATGACTAAGATGTGAAGACAAGACTTTATGCGACTTATCAGAATCATTTTGCAACTTACCTGTCTTACCTGCCTTAGGACTGACCTGGAACTTGTGTATGGAAACATTTACTGTCTTTTTGGAAGAATGGACACTATTTTGGTCAAAATTACTTGCTCCTTGTGAGGGATTAATTTCATAAACATCTGTGGAATATGCCTCAAAAACATCTTGTGTGTCAGGACCTTGCTCACTTTTGTCAACAATGTTGATTATATCATCAATTTGTTCTTCTTCGGTGGCATACCATGCAGGCGTATCATCATCTTCTTCCTCCTTCAATGTTGTTATGAATCATTCATGGGGACAAGTATTGTGAAAATGTCCTCGTTCATTACAATGAAAACATGTAGGAGTGTTAGAAGAAACTGTATCTAACAAAGTAGGAATTGATTTACCTTTATCTTTGCTAAGAGATTGATTAGTTGTGATCATTCTTTGATCAATGGGTTCCAATGGTGGATTTGAGTAGGTTTTGGTTGAATTAGGGTTTCCTCGGTCACCCATGTTCGAATTGCTACAACCCCTGGTCGAATTTGGGCTTCTGAAATAAGAGAATTGCCTTTGATTGTCATAGCCAAAATTAGAGCTTCCCTTGGGCCTTAATGTCGACTCAACCAACCTGGCCTTGAACAATAAATCTTGCATGGAAACATAATACTGGAGCTTTACCAGAACTTGCAGATTTTCTCTTAAACCTTCAATAAACGGATTCTTTATAAAGGCATCATTTTCTCTTATGCCAACTCTTCTCATAGCTAATTCAAGATCTTGCAAGTATTCATCTACACTGCAATTTCCTTGCTTCATATTGCTGAGATATGAATGTTGCTCCATCAAATATATTTGTGCAACATGATGTAATCGAAGCTTGGTTTTCAATCTCTCCCAGGTGGAGATAGGTTTTTTACCAGCAAGCTGTCTTGATTCTTTCAAATCCTCCCACCATTCTGTGGAATAATGGGTGAAAAAATACTATGTGATCTTGATCTTCTCTTTCTCAAGATAGTTGTAAAGATCAAATAGGTTCTCGATCTGTCTCTCCCAATTCAAGTATTTCACAGGATTGTGTCGACCATCAAATCTAGGAATATCATCCTTGAAACCTTTGATGTCATAAGCATATTCAACTTGTCTTGCAGAACGAGGTGTCGTAGGATTTGATAACTCATCTACCTTCCTATTCAATCTTTGAACCTCACTCATTATAGCATTTATGACATTCATGGAATTTATTTTAGGTTTATTGTTGGGATTGCCAACAAATGGTGAGACGAATAGATCGTCCACCATCCCTGCTAAGAAGAAACAAACCGTTAGGAATAAATGTCCCCCTTCCTCTTTGTTTAGTATGGTCTCTCCCCAAGTGTATAACACTCAAAACCCACAAGGCGAAGGCTAATGAAAGGGCAATTGATCAATTCACCGCAATTCAAAGCAAAATATGGAGATGAGTACTGTAGAACTTATTTCAAAATTTGAAAATATATATACTCAAAATTTGGCTCTACGGTCTGGAATTACAAATTCCAAAAAGAATAAGGAACAACATGCAATTTGAATGGCAGGAATTGGAGCTGTATTGAATGAATTATGATGAAAACAAGATTGCTTTATATAGGTGACAAATAAGTTCCGAAAATTCAAGAAACTTTTCCGAAAACAAATTGGAATGGGAACTCAAATCCGAATCCCTCGTGGTAAAGGATTTTAATGACTTACTTGTCCCCCAAGTCAAAATTCAGATCAAAACCCCTCTCCCAATTGGCTTTTATTTCTTTTTTCTCTTCCGATTAGGATTTTGACTTTTCTTTTCCTTTTTCAAACCGGATTTCCTTTTCTTTCTTTTTTTTTCTAGCCACAATTCATTTTTTCCTTTTTTTTGTACTATAAAATTCACAACCAGAATCTTATTCCCCAAGAAAAATTTCCGGTCACAATTACCAAAATGTTTTTGGAAATTGCAAATCTGCCCCAAACTTTTGAAAATTGCAAATCTACCCAAATTTTCCGATTTCAAATCCTAAATTCCAATTTTCAAACCCAAAAATCTTTTACCTTTTGCTTTTTATTTTTCAAAAGTTTTGGAACAAAAATCGCCTATACAAAACTTGGAATAAGAAAACTGCGACAACTTCTTCTTGATTCAAATGAACTTCGAGGTATTCAAGATCGCAAGGATCAAGAATATGATACTATATATATGTGGAAAATGACACAAGACTCTTTTTTTAAATAAGTTGTAATCAAGAATCAAAGAACAATTCAAGATTATGGAATAAAAGAACGATAAAGAAAACAAATAGAATTATGAGCATGCAATAATTTTCAGAAGAGTTGACAAAAAATATCACAAGCATATATACTGTTTAAGCTACCTAAAACTATGAAACTAAGTGGGATGTGAAGGTGGATAATACTTGTTAACGCTCAGACCCTTCGACGTCCTCCTGACTCGATTGATAAAGGTGAAGGCAGATAGTAATACCGAAATATTCAAACTCTCGGGCCCTTCAACGTCCTTTGACTCTAGATTCAATCCTCCTGGTAAGAAAGAATAAACAAAACTAGTTAAAATACAACACGAAGGAGTTTATAAATTTTAAAAAAACAAAAATAAATTCTACAAAAACTCGGAACCCCTTTTTTTGTTTTTTATTTTAGCCTCAGTTGATCTTTCGCTTTGCTTTGATACCAACTGATATGAATCCCCATGAGAAGAATCTGGATTGCAGAATTAAGATCTTTGACATAACAAGGGAACTCGTAAACCCTTCAATTCCGCAAAAAATTCAAGGTCTAGCCCTCGGGGTACACTCAATTTTGACCCGCTCTCTAACTAGCCCTCGGGATTAGATTATATGGTTTATTGATACTTAACTAGCCATCGGGGTTAAGCAACAATGGAATAGCTCACAAGCAAAGATTATGAACTCAAAAGGTTGTATTTTGATTGATAAAATGATGTGAAATTCATCCAAAGGCCTTCCCTATTTATAGGGTTACAATCTTGCCCCAAAGCCTAATCACAATTGGAAACTGAATTGATTTATGGCAGCTTTAAGAAGCTAAAATCACATTTAACTAAAATACCTAAAATAAATGGTAATATAAGGTAATCTGGTCGAATTCTTCAAGAAGTAACCTTGAAGAATATTACCTTATCTAATCTTACCAAATATAATTCTAATCAGAACAAAACTGAATATATTAAACCTTAATGGACTGTATTTCAAAATTCAGCTCTTCAAAGCCCACATGGCTGAGCTATCAGTCCAATAAACCAAAAAATGAAATCATTTTTACAATATTTTACATTGATCTCACTACCTCATTAAAAACCCAGTGGGAAAAAAGAGTATAGTATTCTTCATGATGTCTTCAGTTCATCGACAATCTTGAATAATGAATCCAAGATGTCGATGATGACTTCTTCTTCAATTCTTCATCATAAAGTTGATCAATCAAAGTATTTAAAGCACCATCATAGCGTTTGATATTCGTATCTGAACTGAAGAATCATGAAGAACACTATACTCTTTTTCCCACTAGATCTTCAATGAGGAAGTGTGATCACTGTAAAATATTGTAAAATTATTTTATTTTGGGTTTATGGACAGTTCGGCCATGAGGCCTTTGAAGAGTTGAATTCAAAAATACAGTCCATTGGGGTTTAGTATATTCAATTTTATTCGGATTAGAATTAGCTTTAGTAAGAGTAGAAAAGGCAATATTCATCCAAGGTGTGTCTTGGAAGGATTCGGCTTACTATGTCTATGATACGGCCAGTTGTGTCTATTTTAGGTAGATATGGTTTTAGCTTCTTAAATCTGTCATAATTCTCTTCAGTTTCTGATAGAAATTACCAAATCCCAT
Source organism: Rubia yunnanensis (assembly GCA_037428765.1). Taxonomy (NCBI): domain Eukaryota; kingdom Viridiplantae; phylum Streptophyta; class Magnoliopsida; order Gentianales; family Rubiaceae; genus Rubia; species Rubia yunnanensis. Next base: position 10,498,474 of record CM075062.1, on the reverse strand, counting down.
TCTGATTAGGAATTAGTGTTTGGACAAATTAAACCCTATAAATAGGGGTTTTATTCTCGAGTTTTATTCACCATATTTTATAAATAAAATATACAAACATTTGAGTTCATTTTCTTGTTGCTTGCGAGCTTCTTCCATTGTTGCTTAACCCCGAGGGCTAGTTAAGTATCAATAAACCCTGTAATCTGATCATGAGGGCTAGTTAAAGAGAAGGTTGAAACTGAGTGTACTCCGAGGGCTAGACCTTGAATTTCATGCGGCACAGTAAGGGTTTGCGCATTCTCTTGTTTTGTCAAAGATCTTAATTCCGCAAGCCAGCTTCTTCGCAAAGGGATTCATATCACTAGTGTGTGATACATTGTTAGATTCGTTGTAACATGTATTTTCAAGATATCAACTTTTCACAAGTTTTAATCATTCTCAGTGAAAGATTTGAAGGATCAAACTTTTTCAAATCAACTGTTGAATGTCAAAGTGTGTAACTTGAAATAGTACAGTTGGAGGATCTGAATGTATATATTTGTACACGATTGTGATAATTGTACACTTGATTCCAAGTGATTTTTTTAATTTAATTTTGATCTTTTGGAAATTTGGAATCCTTGTGCAATTGTTAGATAAATGGCTAGGGTATATTGCATGTGGTTTAGAATCTCAATGCGACTTGCAAACCACCACCAAAATTCACCTCTGACTTCGTAGTTTTACTTTTTAAAATAGGTACTATAAGTAAAGGAGAGATTTCTATTCCATGTGAATAAATTCAAGCTTTTCACGAATAAAATTATGTAAAACCAATAAATGCATATAACATGCACGGTGGGGTTGCAGATGGAAAGCACGGCGCACGCACATAAATTGGCTTGGAGGCCATATTTTTAATAACTTTTCTTTATCTTATTTTAAATAATAATTGTATAAAATTTATGTTTGATGAAATCATTTTCTTTTATTAATCTTTTCAATTTTTCTTTCTAGGTGTGAAAGATCCAATAAAAGCTCCACCTACGTGGTTGTTCGGAAAAAAAAAGGGTAAGGACATTCTCGCCAATCTTCCTTGTACAATCTATGGCGGTCCAATGGAGAATCTCCACTGAAAATAGAGAACATTAGGCTGAAAAATGAGCTTGAGTTCATCTCCTCATTGAATCCTCCTGACACAAATATGAACAACGACTCTTCTTCTCAAGGCCCTCCATTCTTCTGATGAGGGTATTTTGGATCAGAGGGAGATTATATTTCTCCTCATGTTGAAATTACGCCATAAATAGAAACATAGTCTCGCAAATTTTATTTTTAAAATTTTTAATAAGTAGACGTTATAGTTGCATTAAAAAACTTTAGCTATCATTATTTACCATCCGACATAAAATAAGGCTCTAATATATGTTTTCAAACTTTATCGAAACCTCCACACACAAAAATTCTTATATACATAAGAAATGTATTTACATGAAAAAACTTCATTCTAACCGTTTAGGGCTTTCAATACTACTTGTAAATTTTGTTTAGATGAATTTAGAAAAGATTCTGGTGTGAATATGTTTTCGATAATATAATATTGTATCATTTTATCATGCATCTTAAAATAAAAATATATTAGAAATTTTAGTTTATAGAATATATTAGTTTACAAAATGAAATTTTAAAAAATATATTAGAAAATCACCATTTAAATTATTCTTAATTTTTAAGAAAAATAGTTTTAAGTTAGGCTAGCTCGTAACTTGCACAAAGATGTCTGATCAATATATCGTTGCACACATGTTGCACAATGACCTGGACAACCTTTTTATAACATCTCCTCTCATTTAATTACCTGGAATTGAACTTTTTTCATTTTTTGTTGCTTTTGAATTTGTTATTTATTAGGTATAGAAAGGGAAATTAATGGATTGCAGATAGAGGTAAGCTTCTTGCTTGTTTACTCCAAATACATTTGTACAAATAAAATGATGTAAAACCAAAAAATGCATATAACATGCACGGTGAGGTTATAGATGGATTGCACGCACGTGAACTGGTTTGGCGGCCATATTTTTAATAACATTTTTTAAATCTTATTTTTAATAATAATTGTATAAAATTTATGTTGATGAAGGTATTTTCTTTTATCAATCCTTTCAATTTTCCATTTTAGGGTGTGGATGATCCAAAATAAACTCACATCCACTTATGTGGATGTTTTAATCAAAAAAATAGGGAGGGACTCTCTTGCCAGTTATCCCGTACAATTTGTGTCGGTCCAATGGTGGCTCAATCTCCACTGAAAATGGAGAACATTAGGCTGAAAAATGAATTTGCCATTCTTCACGAGTTCCTATCCTCATTGGATCCTCCTGCATCAAATATGAATAGTGGCTCTTCTTCTCAAGGACCACATTCTTCTGATGAGGGTATTTTTGGATCAGATGGAGATCATATTTCTCCTCATATTGAAATTACGCAACAAATAGAAATATTTGTCTCACAAATTTATTTTTTTAAAATTTAATAAGTGGACGTTATGATTGTATTAAAAAAACTTTTGCTATAATTATTATTTACCATCCGGCATATTGTCTTATAATATTGGCATATATAAGTAGATATTGATTTCTTGAGTTTTCGTGGGGTACATTGTACTATTTGAAATACATGAGAAATGAATGAAAAATAAAAATAAAAGTACATATTATTACTTTATGGAATGAAAATTTTCAAAAAATATATTAGAAAATCACCATGTAAACTATTCTTGTAAATAATTCTAAGATGGGCTTGCTCACAACTTGCACAAAGATGTTTGGTCAATATGTTGGCATCTGCACACATGTTGCACATTCACCTGGACAACCTTTTATTAACATCTTCTCTATCTGCAAGGGTATAATACCTTATAAGATTTGATTTCCTGATGGAAATGCCAAGACGACTACCACCATAAATGAAAACATTCCACGACTCGATCAAACATTTAAAAGATATGTTCGAGATCCTCTAAGTGACATGGCGGGACCTATGACTAGGTCAAGGACTAAGCTTAGTGATGCTGCTTTAAATGCTTTGATTGATCGCCTTTATGATGAAGAATTGAAGGAGTCACCATCGACATCTTGGATTCATTATTCAAGATTGTCGACGAACTGAAGACATCATGAAGAACACTATACTCTTTTTTCCCACTTGGTTTTTAATGAGGTAGTGTGATCACTGTAAAATAATGTCATTTTGGGTTTATTGGACTGATAGCTCGGCCATGTGGGCTTTGAAGAACTGAATTTCGAAAATACAGTTCATTAAGGTTTAGTATATTCAGTTTTATTCTGATTAGAATTAGATTTGGTAAGATTAGATAAGGTAATATTCTTCAAGGTTACTTCTTGAAGAATTCAACCTGATCACCTTAGATTACCATTTATTTTAGGTATTTTAGTTAGATATGGTTTTAGCTTCTTAAAGCTGCTATAAGTCGATTCAGTTTCCATTTGTGATTAGGGTTTGAGGCAAGATTGTAACCCTATAAAAAGGGAGGCCTTATGGACGAATATTACAACCATTTTTATCAATCAAATATACAACATTTTGAGTTCATACTCTTTACTTGCGAGCTATTTTATTGTTGCTTAAACCCTAGGGCTAGTTAAGTATCAATAAACCTTGTAATCTGATCCTGAGGGTTAGTTGGAGAGCAAGTCGAAGTTAGGCGTACCCCGAGGGCTAGACTCCTGAATTTCGTGCGAGATAGTGCGGGTTTGCATATCCCTTCACTAGATCAAAGATATTAATTCCGCAAATCGTGAGTCTTAGCAAGGAGATTCATATCATTTCCGATTAGTTAAATTCAAAACTTAGTGTTGGTTTATAGAAAAGTTTTTCTCGCAAATGTTATTTTTTAAATTTTAATAAATGGATGCTATGGTTTTATTAAAAAACTTTAGTTATCATTATCATTTACCATCTGAGAAAATGTCTAATAAATATTGTCATCTATAAGTGGATACTGATTGCTTGATTTTTCGTGGGGTACATTGTACTCTTTTGAAATGCTTGTGTAATGCATTAAACATTTAAAATAAATTAAAATGGACATGACTTGGCTTGGCGGCCATTTTTTTAATAACTTTTTAGTCTTATTTTAAATAATAGTTGTATAAAATTTATGTTTATGAAGGCGTATTCTTATATCAACCCTTTATACGTCAAAGTTAGTGAGTATAATTGCCAAACTTGCACGAAAAATGCACATTGGGCTAAATTATTTGGTTGAAAATTTTAAAACTTACGATTAATGAGTCTGATCTTATTAAATACTATCTCTTCTGCCTCTTTTCCAGAATCCGGGAGTTAAAATTCGTGTTAACTTTAGACTATTATATAAACTAATTTTCTCACCCAATTATTGTCTTTATCCGAATTAAATCTCCCATCGTCACTTTCTTGAAACTGGAACCATCGGTTTAGTCGTGCCATAGAATACCAAAAAACCTTCTTGTAGTCCTCTATTGGGAGCTTCACAAAAGTTGACGCTCGAAAAAAGCGTCCCATAAGCATATCATAATCAGAAGTTCCGATAGATAGGATATGTATCAGTATCAGTATCATCAGCACCTTGTCCCAAAGTTCCTTGCACTGCTCCTCACCGATCACATTCCAACGTCGGTCACCATCTCCAAACTGTCTGTCACCATGACTCTAAATATATGTATTCAAACTTTACCGATTACTTCAACATAGAAAATCTTATATTTCTTTAGCTATTTTATTCGTGCCATTTTAATGGTGAGTTGGTGGCCATAATCATGCCAATCTCGTGCCAAGAGCCCAGTTCCATGTTATTCTAAGGGATATTCATATACCGCCCCATTTTAAATTGCAATTTAACTATTTATATAGTCAAATTTCTTAACTTTGACCATAAAATTAAATTTCTATACAAGTGTATATACTATTGTGTGATACATTATTAGATTCATTGTAACATATTTTTTCAAGATATCAACTTTTCAACTTTTCACAAGTTTTAATCATCCTTAGTGAAAGATTTAAAGGATCAATTTTTTTTCAAGTCAACTGTTGAAAGTTAAAGTGTGTAATTTGAAATGGTATAGTTGGAGTAACTGAATGTGTATATTTGTACCATTGATGAATCGCATGATTGTGATAATTGTACACTTGATTCCAAGTGATTTTTTTATTTAATTTTGATCTTTTGGAAATTTGGAATCCTCGTGCGATTTCGTGCGATGTTTGTTGAGCAGAATTAAGTCAGGCATGAGATCTTGGGTATTGCATGTGAATGTTGAAAATACTCAAGTGTGGCATACGCATACGGTATATACCCATTGTTAACTTCGCTATTCTTTACATATAATATGAACTTTATTTACATTAAAAAATTAATTCTAACCTTTTAGGGCTTTTAATACCACTTGTAAATTTTATTTGGATGAATTAAGAAAGGATTCTGATGAAATATATTTTTGATCATCCAAATTTAATATGTATCATTTTACCCTGCATATTAAAATAAAAATAAAAGTATATATTATTATTCTAGAGAATGAAAATTTTCAAAAAATATATTAGAAAATAACCATATAAATTATCCTTAATTTTTTAAAAATAGAATTCTAAGTTGGGCTTGCTCACAACTTGCACAAAGATGGCCTATTGTCGTTAACATGGAGGTGGAGGCGAAAAGGAGAAAACACATCCAAATTAACCTCGTATCAAACTATAGCATAGGGTTGTTACTAAATGTAATCACTTCTAATACTCTGTTTTATTTTCCAAGGTGTGGAGGACCCAATAAAAACTCCCATCCAACTAAGTTGATGTTTTGATTGAAAAATTGAGTAGGGAGTCTCCCACCAATCTTTCCTGTACAATCTGTGGTGGTCCTATGGTGGCTCAATCTCCTCTAAAAATGGAGAACATTAGGCTGCAAAATGAGCTTGTCATTCTCTCAAGTTCCTATCCTCATTGAATCCTCTTGCCACAAATATGAACATTGGCTCTTCTACTCAAGGCCCTCCATTCATCTGATGAGAGTATTTTTGGATCATATGGAGAATATATTTCTCCTCATGTTGTAATTACGCCACAAATAGAAACATTTGTCTCGCAACTTCTATTTTTTAAAATTTAGTAAGTGGACATTATGGTTGTATTAAAAAACTGTAGGTATCATTATTATTTACCTTCCGACATAATGTCTTATAGATATTGTCATATATAGGTGGATACTGATTGCTTGAGTTTTTGTGGGGGTACATTGTACTCTTTTGAAATACATGAGTAATGCATTGAACATTTAAAATAAAATAAAAATGATTGATTTTACGCACATGACTTGGCTTGGTGTCCACTTTTTAAATACTTTTTTAATCTTATTTTAAATAATAATTGTATAAAATTTATGTTTGATGATGTCGTTTTCTTATATCAACCCTTTCAGTGTCAAAGTAATTGGGTATAATTGCCAAATTTGCACAAGAAATTCACATTACAATAAATTTTATTATTTTAATTTTATTACTTACGATAATTGAGTCAGATCTTATTAAATGTGTAGTATTAGTCATGCAGTAGAATATGGGAGGTCGTCGCCGTACCTCTCAAAGTTAATATTTATAAACCCTAAATGCTTACTAACTACAACTAAGTAGATAGTGGCAAATTTGGATTGTCCATGAAGAAGAGGGATCTTCCTAAGGGTTTAAACATATAGGGTTGATATTAGGCTAGAAGTATATATATATATATATATATATATATATATATATATATATATACACACACATATATGTGTATATATATATAAGCAAGTAGGGGGTGGTTGGTTTTGGTCCTAAGTTATGAAAGTAAAAGACAAACTAACTAGCAAAGTTAAGTAACTATGCTAATCATCAAACAAACTAAGAAAAATGGGTAAAAACTACAAAAGACAAACTAACTAGCAAAGTTAAGTAACCATGTTAATCATCAAACAAACTAAGAAAAATGGGTAAAAACTACAAAAGACAAAGCCTTGGAGGCAATTGACATCCACTTCCAAACCAAATGTAGATCATTGAACCATTTACCCATTCTATCACATTTGTTACCTATGGGGAATGTTATCACTTCCCGTTCGGAGATCAACATTCTTTCCTTCTTAATAGTAATTTGCAAAGACTAACAACGACCATTTGCAAACCTCAATGACTATCACTCTAAGAAAATCACACCATAGAGGAATTTCATCAACGGAATTTCACACAAAGGACCATAGATTTGATAACAACAATCTTTCTACTAAAAACATCGCCATTTAACCAAACATAGAATTCATTAAGCTAGACCTAGAACATGCCACATTCAAGATTCAACCTTTCATTGCATCTATAGAGTAAATATGAGAAAAATCCACATTAACATACTTATCTAGCAAGAATTATGAAACATTATGCACAAGAAATTCTAAGTTCATGTTCTTGGATTTCATGCCAAAGAGCTAAGGAATTTGTCCTTTCCTAACACCCTAACACTTCAATCATACAAACACTTCTGTTTCTCAAAAAACCCATGGCATAAATGAAGTAAAACATATAATTAAGAATACATGAATACTAAATAACAAAGGCTTCAAGAACGAGTGAAATAATGTATTCACTAGTTTCACTACTTGTTGTGAAGATAAATTGTCTATCCTTCATAGATAGTAGTTTGCAAGAGTGAATTCAACATCTTTTGCCAAACCTCACCAATGACTCCCTTAGTCGAAACACGACTAAAAGTATCCCATTAATGGCATTGAGCATGAAGAACCAACAAGCTTGGCAACACTTATAAATGCTATTCATGTCTAAGAATTTAACCAATTCATGCATTTACACAAGATTAGTCAAGAACGATCGACATTCATAGACTTCTCTCATTTAGAAACTCTAAATCATGCTCTTGGATTCCACATTAAAACAAGGGGAAATTAGCTACTTTCTCCCAACCCTAACAAGCAATCATACAAGCAATTCATATATTGAAACATCCAACAACATTAATGCCATTAATAACCACATTCAAAGCTCAACAAATGCACAATGGAGAAAGCAATAGATGGATAGGAATGATGCTTAAGACATTAGCAAGGAAGTCTCAATCAATTGCTCCCAAGATTAAACTAAGCTAGATAATGAAAAGAACAATTAGTCCTACATAAACTAAGAAAAGAAAGAAGAAAACTAGGGTTTGAAGCCTTGAAAATCATAGGAGAAGAAGAGGGGGGAAGAGGGAAAGAATAAGGTGAGTATTTATAGTACCAAAAACCAAAAAAGAAGTTTGGCCACTCGTAGTTCGCGCTGGCCGAACAAAAGTTTGCCCTGGGTGAACTTTGCTAATTCCAACATCTTTGGTTTTTTTCTTCTTCTTGTTTCAAGTTCTCATCTTCACTTCTTTTTCCTTCAATTGCTCAAGTCTTCAAAAGTTCAAATGTAAGTCTTCAAAAGTTCAAATATTCAAAGGTAATCTTTAAACAAATTACCTTGTCACACAAAATTCTCTAAAAAAAGTAATAAAAGCGTAAAAGTCGCTCTTAACTCTTCTTATAGAATTTCAAGGAAAAAATGTCACATCTTACAGCACAAAAGTGTACAAAAGTAAATTCAAAAATTCCTAAAATAACCATATATAATGGGCACATCAAACCTCCCTGCAATTAAACCTTACTCGCCCTCAAGTAAGAAAAGATTCAAGCACACAAAGGAATTCATACGTCCACATCCTAAACTAATATTCCCCCAAATCAAAGCTTCACAAAAACTCTCAACATCATATATCCCAAAATCAACGCTCAGAGAATTTTTCACACACAACCCCAAATCCTAAATCTAACCAAAGCTACCACTTATCAATTCACTACTACCCATAGAAACATATCCAAGTCCCGAATTGATAATCCCAAGGTCCAATGGCACAAACTGAAGTTAAAACCATATGAAAGGTTCAAGCACATACTTCACGTCATACCAATATATCAACCAAAGTCCAATGGCATCAAATGAAGTCAAAACCATATAGAAGGTTCAAACACATACTTCACTATGTACCAATATATCAACCCAAAAATGAAGTACACAAAGGATCAAGAATTTCTCAACTTACTTCGTTTTCCCCGCTAAATTACCAAATCCCAAGAGGTCTCAAGATGTTGAGCTACCCAATCCATCCATATGGCAACCGCATCCTTATGACTCCAACACCGAAAAATGAGTGACATTATAGCATTTTCCTTTTTTTCTCTCTTTCTCTCATTTTACCTAGAAACCCTTTCGGGTTTTCATCCTACCTACACATCATGTTTCTTTGGCTTACATCTCACCTTTTTCTGCACATTTAGCCTCTCATTTTTTCTTAGGTCGGCCTTTCGTGTTTTTGACCTATCCGGGCCCCAATGCTGCCTGAATTTCCCTCTCGGGTTTTCAACTTAGAGGGTTTTCTTTTTTTAAAAAATCTTTTTCTTTTTTTTCAAATTTTTCAATTTTTCAATTTTTTTCTTCCTTTTTTTCTTGTTTTTCCAATCAAAAGTAGCAAAAAGCATTTCAAATCAAGCTAGCATGCATGTGAGTCCTCTAACCCCTCCCCGCACTTAAAACATTACATTACCCTCAGTGTAAACATGTAAGGCAAGAACAACAAAACTCAAGGTAAGAGGTAGAGTGACTCTCGTTTCTCCGCACAGTCGCCGATGATACAATGCAATCCCATGTATTTGTACGAAATCTCTGGGTGGGCATCGGGTCGGTTTATTTGATTTTCAATCTATTCAGTTCGGGTTATTCAGTTTTTTTCCTTAAAAATTAAGAACCAAATCCGACCCGAACAAGTCAAATAATCCGAATTATCCGAACCGAATTCAAAATTCGATTTCGGTTGTAAACCGAATTCATCCAAATAAACCAAATTTATTCTAATTTTAATCAAATTAAATTCGATTCAATCGAATTTTACCCACAACAATTGTGGGCCAAACCAAAAAATTCATAATTATATCAAAATTTTAAACTAATTACAACCCAATATTTCAAGCCCAAATGATTTATCACTTGAGGCCCAATTGGCAATTGCCAATTACATCTAAAGTTGATGCTTTGTTGTGAAAAGAGGAGGAGTGAGTCTAGTATTTATAATTGCAAGATAGGCTAAGTCTCCAAGAGTTTTCCGATGTGGGACTAAATGAGTGTAGTAATGCTTTGCCTTGGCTCCTCCTTGATTTTGCCTTAGCTGAGGCTCTTCCTTGATTACTTTTTTCAAAAATTCACTTCAAAAATTCAAGGAAGAGAGTCAAGAGACGGTCTTTCACTTCAATTTTTTTTTTTTTTTGCAAAATTCACTTCAAAAATTTCAACTTTATTACTTTTTTTTGTTGAATTTATTATGAGTCTATCTCTTGAAAGACGGTCTTTCCATAAGTCATGGAAATATTATGGTTTAAAATACAAATTAGAAGAAATGAAGATAAATTTTTTGGGTTGAATGAATCGGGTTATAAACTTTATAACTACTACGCTTTGCATAATAAAATTTTAATATTGCAACTAATACCTTTTACTTTGTATTATTATAATTAAACCATGTCTTTCCATAAGCCCATGATGAATGTGTTTATAATATATTTTATGATTTCTTTCTCTTCTATTTATATAAGTAATTTAAATACATTTAGAGGGTGAAACAAAAATTCCACTATTAAATTAACACAACGTCTTGTTTTAGACTGACAAATCATTATACGAGGTTATTGTATAACTGATATAACTAATAAGTTGATTTGATATTTGTTTTTATTTATTGCAACAAATTTCTTATAACTTTTAAAATGTACAGTAATTTATAAATAATTATAGTTTGACCATAGTAGTTATTGAAACGAGATTTTTCATGATTAGTCTAACATTTAGATGGTCTAATAGGAGACTTTCTCCTAAATTAACTATGATATTTATATATTACAGTTTTTAAGTTTTTTTAAGTTTAAAATTACATATTTTAGTAGATGTATTCATCAAAATTATTAGGAATTGTATTTTTTTAAAACTAAGAGTTAATGTATTAAAATGTTATTTAGTTCAAATATAAAATCTAAATTATCATTAATTTTATCTCTTACATCTTTATGTTTATGTAAAAATAATATTTTATACATTCTAGATCGTGTATTATGTTAAATTATTTTTCTACTATTATCATCCCGCCCCTCCTTAAAATCAGTTCTGGTTCTACCACTGTCTGCGGTTAAATAAAGGTTGTACCAGGCTAGTTGCTTTAGGTTATATACGAGTAGATTTAAACGTTGGTTTTGACTTTGAACTAGCATATTTTCTTCTTCTGTTTTAGTGAATATGGGAAGTGGAGACTGGAGATTACGAATCAGATTGAAATAGGCTCATTTTCATGCTACCGGAAGCATAACCATTACACAGCGATCCACATCCTCACTTGTTTATGCTTCTCGGTTGGCTAATCACTGTTTTCATCTCTTCATCAAGTAATCTCTTATGAGTCCATTGTAGTTTGTTAATTTTTTAGAGCAGAGGAAAATGTCCATTGTTTGAGGAATGCTTTAGTCTAGTGAAAGATTACTGTTGAAGAATTAATTATTCATGCACCTTATCACTGTGATTAATAAGATCACTATAGTTTAGATATGGATATTTATTGATTACAGTTAATACTTTCCGTTTACGTTCATTCCAATAAGAATTTAAAAGAATATATATATACTTGTTTTTAAATTTATAAGAAATTTAAACGAACTAATTTATTAAAAAAAATTTATAATGAATATGGATTGTAAAACACTTGAATATCAGTCTATTGTCTATTTGATCCATTTCACATTTTCATGTTAAGATGTTTGGGGTAATTTTTTAAAATTTATAGATTAGTCCTCCCACTTATATTTACTTATAAATTTAGTTTTGTATCTTTAAATTTTATTTATTATTATATATATTTAATTTATTTATTTATTTAAAATTCGATATTCGGGTCGGTTTTCGGTTTGAGTTTCAATATCCAAAACCAAACCAAAAACCATATTCAAATTTTAGTTTATTCAATTCGGTTATCCAAAAACCGTATTTTAAATTCGGTTCGGGTCATTTGGATAATTTAGTTTTTGGTTCAGTTTTTGGTTTTTTTGCCCACCCCTAACGAAATTAGTCCCGGAATTAGTTTCAGAGCCGAAGGGAGGAGCAAAAGTGCCATATAAAAACTCACCCCTTGAGCAAAATGTTGTCTCCTTGACACCGTTTGATCAAGACTAACACCACAGAGAACAACATCAAACTCACAAGTACATAAGGATTTGTAATACAAGGTTTAGCATCAAAAGTGAATAACAATAGTATTCTCAAAGAACAACCAATGCCTCATGCAATCACCACTGTGAAAGTATCCAATGAAAAATATCTAACATATATCGACAAGTATCCAAGCATCATTATAGAATATAGAGATCAAGATCACATTGATGTAGTCGGCACACTACAATCAACAAGGGTACTACAAAGATGCAAGACTATTCATGTATATATACATGTAATATGGTGGAGAAATTAGTGGAGGTGTGGTGGTTCTTGGGAGTATTTGGTGGAGAGAAAGGAAGTTATGAGAAGAAAAATGGGTATTGCCCATTTTTAATCTGCTCTGGTTAGTCTTCGTGACGGGCGAAGAAAAGTTCACCCAGGGCGAATAGAAGTTCCCCCAGAGTGAACATATGTTCGCCCCTCACAAATTGGATGGACTATGAGATCATTTTTTTGCCAAACTTCCTGATTTCTTTGCCTAGTTCGCCCAGGGTAAAGAAAATTTTGCGCAGGGCGAATTATGGGTCTTCTCAACACTTAGAAAATTTTTGAAGTTACCAAATCTCCAAACTTTTTTTCTCCCTTTCTTCAAGATTTTCTCCCTTCATCAATCCAATGTAATGCACCTAAAATTGCTACAAAATCAAGGAAGATACACACCGTGAAAAAAAACAAGATAAAATAACAAAAAAAATAATCAACATAAACCAAAATAAAAACCAAATTTATTTATGTCATCAGCACGACTTAGCTCCATATGTTTAAGGTCGTCGGCACGTTCCTATTGTTATCCATGTGGTGAAGGCTTGAACCCCTTCACCATGAGTATCCAAACATAGAGAGGTGGGGGTACAAAACTTTCTAGAGGAAAGTTTTGTGGAGGTGGAGATGGTTTAAAGGGAGTTGGGTGGTTAGGAGGCTTGGGATTGTCTTTTGGCTCCTCACTTATCTCTCTCAAAATTTCTGAAAATGGTCGAGTTGGCTCACTAGGTGGGGGTAGGGGTAATGATGCTAATGAATATAGAACAATCACCTATTTCTCCATTTGTTCATCCTCAACACCAACTCCTTATCCCCTTCGAACCCAAACTCATTTCCCATGGTGACCTCACTCACTAAATCTTCGAGTTCGACTTGGGATGGTGTATTTTTGGAATCACGAGCTTCCATTATGGCCATTGCTTCCAATATACTCCTCGAATGCCCCTCAATAGCCTCAACACAAGAGGAGAGCCGAGTGTCCGATTCCTCACTAGTCAAGTTGTTCAAGTCTGCTATTCCATTCATGACTACCTCACGTGTCAAACTTGAACTTCCTTGTTGGGCCTGGTTTTGGGGTATGATATAAGGTGGTGATGCCCAACTATTTTGCTTGTATTGTTGGTTTTTAGGCTTATTCTCATACCACCAATCCTGATAACCACTCCACTCCGGAATGCAAGAGTTGTGGTATGGATACCATTCTTGGGTTTCTTGCCCTTGAAAACCAACATTTCATACCTCTTGGTAGCACTCTTCATAATACCCTTGGTTTTGGAAACCAAGGGTTCTTTCCCCCTCATAGTGCTCCTCCCTCAACAAAGAGCAAGACTCGGTAGGATGGTCGGGATAACACATCTTACAAAACATTTCTTGTTGAGCCTCTCTTCTAATCATGAGTTCCCTCAAGGTGAGACGATCTATTTTTTAAAATTTTTCTTTCTCAAAAGTCCGGAATTATATTGCAAGGATTCTCGATAAAAATTCACCAAGAAATCAAGCAATACCTACTCCGGGCAAAAACAACCACCAAGAATGGAAAATAAAAACAACTAGCTAATATACAACCAAATATGCACAAACGCTCAAAAATAAACACATCTTCCCCGGCAGCGGTTCCAAAATTTGGGAAATCATCGTCATACCTCTCAAAGTTAATATTTATATGCCCTAAATGCTTACTAACTACAACTAAGTAGATAGTGGCAAATTTGGGTCGTCGATGAAGAAGAGGGATCTTCCTAAGGGTTTAAACATATAGGGTTGATATTAGGCTAGAAGTAGATACATATATAGATATAAAAGCAAGTAAATGGGGGGGTGGTTGGTTTTGGTCATAAGTTATGAAAGTAAAGACAAACTAACTAGCAAAGTTACATAACTATACTAATCATAAAGCAAACTAAGAAAAAGGGGTAAAAGCTACAAAAGACAAAGCCCTGGGGGTAATTGACATCTACTCCCAAACAAAATGTAGATCATTGAATCATTCAATCATTCTATCACATTTTTTACCTATGGGGAATGTTATCACTACCCATTCGAAGATCAACATTCATTCCTTCTTAATATTAATTTGCAAAGACAAACAACAACCATTTGCAAAACTTGTTGACAATCACTCTAAGCAAGCCACACCATAGAGGTATTTAATCAATGGCATTTCACACAAAGGACCATAGATTTGATAACAACGAGTCTTCTACCAAAGACATAGTCATTTAACCAAACATAGCATTCATTAGGCTAAACCTAGAACAAACAACATTCAAGATTCAACATTTCATTGCATCTATAGGATAAATATGAGAACAATCCACATTAACATATTTATCTAGCAAGAATCACAAAACATTATGCATGAGAATTCTAAGTTCAAGTTCTTAAATTTTCATGCCAAATAGTTAAGGAATTCATCACTTTCCTAACACCCTAACACTTCAATACAAACACTTCCTATTCTCATAAAACTCATGGCATAGATGAAATAAAACATAGCATTTAGAACACATGAATACTAAATAACAAAGGCTTCAAGAACGAGTGAAATAATGTATTCACTACTTGTGAAGATAGATCTTCTATCCTTCTTAGATAGTAGTTTGCAAGAGTCAATTCGACATCTCTTGTCAAACCTCACCAATGACTCCCTTAGTCGAAGCACGACTAAAAGTATACCATTGATGGCGTTAAGCATAAAGAACCAACAAGCTTGGAAACACTTATAAACACTACACCATGTCTAAGCATTTAACCAATTCATGCATTTACACAAGATTAGTCAAGAACGATCGACATTCATACACTTCTCTCATTTGCTACCTAAAACAAACATGACAACGAGTTCAACATCATCACATTCATCTAGCAATTATCAACACATCAACATCATTTAGAAGCTCTAACTCATGCTCTTGGATTCCACATTAAAAGAAGGAAAAATTAGCTACTTTCTCCCAACCCTAACAAGAAATTCATATACTCAAACTTCCAACAATATTAATGCCATTAATAATTCACACTCAAAGCTCAATAAATGTACAATATGGAAAGCAATAGATAGATAGGAATGATGCTAAAGACATTATCAAGGAAGTCTTAATCAATTGCTCCCAAGATTAAACTAATTTAGATAATGAAAAGACATAATTAATCCTACAAGAACCAAGAAAAGAAAGAAGAAAACTAGGGTTTGAAACCCAGAAAATCGCAGGAGAAGAAGATGAGGGAAGAGGGAAAGGATAAGGTGAGTATTTATAGTACAAAAAAAAAAGAAGTCTAGCCACCCGTAGTTCACGCTGGGCAAACAAAAGTTGCCCTGCGCGAACTTTGCTAATTCCAGCATCTTTGGTTTTTTTTTCTTCTTCTTGTTTCAAGTTCTCCTCTTCACTTTTTTTCCTTCAATTTTTCAAGTCTTCAAAAGTTCAAATATAAGTCTTCAACTCTTCAAATCTTCAAAGGTATTCTTCAAAGTCTTCAAACAAATTACCTTGTCACACAAAATTCCCTAGAAAAGTAATAAAAGCGTAAAAGTCACTCTTAACTCTTCTTAGAGAATTTCAAGGAAAAATGTCACATCTTAGAACACAAAAGTGTACAAAGTAAAGCCAAAAAAATCCTAAAATAACCATATAAATTTGTCACATCAAAATACAAAAGAAATTTTTAGTAGTCCTCTACTAGGAACTTCATAAAAGAGGATGCTCATAAAAAGTGCCCTACTATCATCTCGCGTAATCACAAGTCCTAATAGATATGATATGTATTTGTATCAGTATCATCATCACCTTGTACTGGGGTTCCTTGTATCGCTCCTCACCAATCACATTCCAACGTTGGTCACCATCTTTAAAATAATTGTTCATTATCATGGCTCTAAATATATGTATACAAACTTTACCAAATACCTCCACATAAAAAAACATGAATTTTTTTAGCTATTTTAATCGTGTCATTTTAATGTTGAGTTGGTGCCCATAATCGTGTCATTCTTGTGTCAATAGCCCCAATTCCTTGTTATTCCAAGGGATATTCATATAACTGAATGTGTATATTTGTACCATTGATTAAATCACACAATTGTGATAACTGAACACCTGATTAATTCCAAGTGAGTTACTCTCTTCTTTGTTTTTATTAATGGCACACATACCTTATTGGGATGTTTCTTTTTAAATGACACAATTTCCAAATTTTAGCAAGATTCCTTGAATTTCATCCACCCATTCGACTTTTTACTTTCTACATTCAATTTCACCCAATTATTTTCTTCCTTTTTTTCCAAGTACGTAAAACCTATAGTGTCATTAATAAAGAAACAAAGGGGGTATGAATTTATTTTTGATCTTTTAAAATCTTTGTGCAATTTTGTGGAATGTTGGTTGAGCAAAATTAAGTAGGGCAGAGACTGTAGGTATTGCATGTGATCATCCATGAGTAATGTTGGGAATTTCTTTAAATCCCAAATATTGATTAATGGGGATATCAAGAGTTTTGGATTCATGAATCGAAAACTCAATGGTTGGTTCATGAATGGGAATTTCAAGAGTTGGGTTCATGAATGATGGACTCTTGATCTGTACTTGAACTCTTATAAACAAAGGGGGAGTCTGGGAGTTGAGGCAAGTTTTCTTCAGACATCTGTTCTTGTCTAGGAATTCTTCACTCTGGGTTAGGTGTGAGTTTGGTAGACAACTGTTCTGGTTTTCAAATCACGCTTTTGTATCTGTAATCGAGGGTGGGTGGTCCTGTGTAACTTAATTCCCTACATCTGTAATCTGTTTGGCCCATTTGGGCAATAAGATTAATCTATTTATCGTCTTGGAGGTAGCCAACATGTTTGGTGAACCACGTTAAAAATATGTGTTATGTTTTTCTTGCTTTCTTTTCTTTGTCTTGAGCTGCGCAGGGGGATAACTTTTCCAACAAGTGGTATCAGAGCTAATGGTTCGTTCGGACTTTCATTTCAAGATGAAGAAAAAAAGAAGAAATTTTTGAGGCTCGTTGATCGGTTGGCGAGTCTGGAGAAAAGTCTATTGTTGTTGCCACTTGGGATTCAAAAGCTGCTCTGTTTGACATGTTCTTTCCTGGTTGAACTTGTTCATAATACGGTTGTCTGTTTTGTTATCTGATTCACAAGCCCTTTCCTGGTTGGACTTGGTGAAATATGTTCTGTTTAATAAATCATTTCCTGGTTGGATTCATTCTTGTTGGTGGTATCTGGGTACATATATGGTACATCTGTTTGGCATTTCTCCTATGCATCTGTATCTGTCTAGTATATCTGGCACAACCACCGTGCGTCTGGTACATCTGGCACCTTTCCCATGCGTCTAGTATATACATCTGACACAACTAATGTGCATCTGGTACATCTGGCACCATCAATGTGCATCTGAATTTGGGACGTCTGTTCTCCAGCATCTGGCTCTTGTTCTGTATTTGGGATTTTGAATCGAGAGGAAAATTGTTGGGAATCTCTTCAAATCTCAAATATTGTTTAATGGGGATATCAAGTGTTTTGGATTCATGAATTGTAAACTCAAAGGTTGGTTCATGAATGGGAACTTCAAGAGTTGGGTTCATGAATGATGGACTCTTGAGATGTACTTGAACTCTTATAAATAGAGGGAGATTCTGGGAGTTTAGGCAAGTTTCTTCAGACATCTGTTCTGGTCTGATAATTCTTCACTCTGGGTTAGGTGTGAGTTTGGTAGACAATTGTCGTGGTCTTCAAATCACGCTTATGTATCTGTAATCTGAATTTGGTGGTCTTGCGTGACTTAATTCCCTACATCCGTAATCTTATTCTAACCTTTTAGGTTTTCAATACCGCTTGTAGATTTTATTTGGATGAATATAGAAAGGATTCTAATGTGATATGTTTTTGATAATCCAAATTTAATAAGTATTATTTTACCCTGCATCTTAAAATAAAAATGAAAAGACATATTATTAGTCTACGGATTAAAATTATCAAAAATATATATTAGAAAATCACTATGTAGATTATCCTTAATTCTTTTTTGAAAGAATTCTAAATTGGTCTTGTTCACAACTTGCACAAAGATATCCAGTCAATATGTTGCCGTCTGCACACATGTTGCACACTTACCTAGCCAAACTTTTTCTATAAAATCTTCTCCATCTTATCTTACATAT
The DNA here is from genome assembly GCA_037428765.1 of Rubia yunnanensis. Classification (NCBI taxonomy): domain Eukaryota; kingdom Viridiplantae; phylum Streptophyta; class Magnoliopsida; order Gentianales; family Rubiaceae; genus Rubia; species Rubia yunnanensis. The sequence goes on along the minus strand of CM075062.1, from coordinate 10,479,725 downwards.
TAATTGTAATTTTTTTATGATTTAAATATTTTAATTGATCCTTTTTTTAAGTTAAATTAAGAGGGAATAATCGCCCAACTTGCACAAAAATGCATGTTGGAGTACATTGTATGGTTTGATTTTTATTTCAAATATTAATTGTATATATTTAACTTTTTATATTATAAAAAAAATTATGATTATAATTTTGAAAGAGTGAAGTTCATCACTTGGATGATGGTTAAGATGGAGATACTATGGTCAAAAACCTGTTAAAACAGCCTATTTTTAGGTTTATACGTATTTTTATTTTCGATAACAGCTCGAAGAAGCCTATGGACGTTGATTTCGCCCGGAATCGAACTTTTTTCCTTTTTTGTTGCTTTGAAATTGTAATTTAGGTCTAGAAAGGGAAATTAATGGATTACAGTTAGAGGTGCCACTAGCATATTTTACTCCAAATCGCTTAGTACTATTTTATTTTCGTATGAAATGAATAAACTATAAAGTAATAATTCTGATAGGAATTTAGCGTTTTAATGATGACAGGAAAGAAGTTTGTTGCTGAGAATAAGAAAAGTGCTTATTAGACCACCGCATGTGTAGCCCAGTGGTTGTGGGCAGTGCAGGGGAGACCTGGGTTCGAAGCTCGCACACATCATGTGGGAGTGTGCTTTCCCAAAGCGTGCGTAGTCCTTAGACGCGCACGTGGCGGGGGGCCCTCCTGGTGTTCCTGCGAGTAATGTTCCCACACTGCGGCCATGGTACTGGGTCAGTGCGACTTACCTCTGTTGGAAAATGATTGTAAAACAAGTTGAATTTCGTCACTTTTGGGCTTAGTTTTGAGTTGGGCTCGAACTGAATTAGAGTCAGTGGGCATCGGTTTTGGATTCTCCTCTGCGAGTACTATAAAATCGACTGTTTAAACTCTCAAAACGGATAAAGGGTGAATGAGATATGGATGCTCAAAGAGTCCCTCTGAGAATGGAAACTTAGGCGGAAATTGATTCGCACGTACTAAGTATTCTGTAATTTTTTGACTGTCTAAAATGCGTTTGGATCGTGTGGAAGTCTCCAAAAAGCCCAAACCGCGTAACAAATATTCTAAGAATCACGTGTGGAATATCTGAGATTTGATACGCGGTTAATCATGATAAGGAATATTATATTCTTATCTTTCCAGAATCTGTTGGTTAGAGAATATTTTCTCAGAATCTGTTGGTTAGAAAATATTTTCTCTGATTACGGGAATCAGATCTTTCACGTATCTTCCCATAGGTTTCTTAGACGTCTATAAATAGAGCCTTTATGTCAGACAGAAAAATCGCACCATTCTCAAGTTCCTCCCTACTTCTAAACTTGAGTCTTATCTTCTTTCTCTGTCTTTGTCGGTGATAGTCCTTCGGGCTTTGTGTGACTCCGAGGTAATTTTTACTCGTTAAAATTACCTTCGATGGTTTTATCCTAGGGAACGATGTCCACGACGGGACTCATTCGTTTCAAGGGCAGCGAGTGTTACTCGTGACTCCATCACCTTGTGATTATTTGAAACATAACTTATGCTTTGATTATTTGTAATTTAAGCTTTTCGATTGTATGCTTGAATAATTAATAAAAGTTTATTATTCCTGCATATGTTAATTGCTCATTCAATTTTTGTTATTTAATTTTCGCATGATATAATCAATATATGTCCAACAGTCTTGAAACGAATGATATCTGTTGATTTATATTGATGCGAAAACTGTATGCGATGCATGATTGTTACTGTATGTTGCAAACGAAATTTGCTAGTATGCATAATTTGTTTGAAATTGTTATGCTAATTGCATGCATGATTGTATCGTAATTTTTCCACGAAATTGATTTGCTTGCATGCTGAATTTCCCAAACATATATTCCAAATATGAGATTGCATGCTGGAAATTGAGGTGCATGTCTGCGTAAATATTGATATGCTCGTCGGAATGATTAATACGCATGCTAATTGCGTAAATATGCATGCTAATGGTTTTGGTTATTTACAACAAAATCATATTGAATCGGGATCTTTTGGCTCAACTTTATCCGAGTTTTGCCGAAGGGGCAACTCCATTTTTTACCTTGAATTGGTCAAAATATGCGGACTTTCTTATTTTTCGGGGAGGATTAGAACAAAATCATATTGAGCAATTTGTTATGTATAATTGTTTAAAATATTATACTACAATATTTGATGTGTACATATATTTAACGATGAATATTTTTTGTATGTACACATTGGTGAATCCGAGTATATACGGCGGTATCTCTTGTGGAAGAAAAACTTGGCATGGAGATACAACAAGATTTGCTTGACAATATGAAAGAGTTAAGAGTTGAAACCACGGTTTTGCAAACTATGGTACGTATACACTTTAAATTAAAGTGAATCATGGCATATGTGTGTATATTGTTTGGATTATATTTGATAACCATTTGCGTGAATCTGGACGTGGACATGACTTTGTTACAAAGAGAGTTATGTGAATAATATTTGCACATATATGTCCAGTACACTAAGGCTATCGAATTTGATAGTAAATGGATTTTGTTATATTAGTCCCTTAATTATGTGGGAAATGAGTTGAGCATGTATGGCGTAATTAGGGAAATAATTTAATTCCGTGATATTCATGCTTATGAGATTAAATGTTAATAAATCAAAGTTGATTCTTTGCATGAATAGCTTTAAAAAAAAAAAATTGTCATGCGTTTGGAATATTGAATCGAGCATTACTATTCCTTTTAATTATGAAATTACATGAAAGCGGTGCATGTGTGTTGGAAATTATGAGACATTTAAATTTCCTGAGCCCTCAAAATGTTATAGTATTTGTTTAAATATTTGATCAAATGTTGAAATACCTATTATGCATGGTATAGTAATTTGGTTGTGTGGGCTGCTCGTGTTGGTTAAAAGATTTAAAACCACATTTTGTATGAGAATGTGCTGCTAGTGATTCATGACTTTTATATGTTTGGTCTGAGAATCGCATGCGATAAAATTGGTAAACTTCATTTGCACTTAAACATGACATCTCATGGCAAGAGTGTAATATATTCGTGCATGAATGAAGTATGTGACATTGGGTTATTTTATCCATGATGTATTCTCGTTCATTTAGGACTTGATTTAGCTGCATAAACGGAAATTTTAGATCTATGATGTGTCTAAAATTGTGTTTCTTTTATATGCTATGATTATATTAATTGTTTGGGAAAGTGCCTTTTGATGCAATGAAATATTTGACAAGACTATTCCCGATAATTGGCTATCTTGATTGATCGCTTACGAGCATATGGCTCACGAGTGACAATTGTTAGATTGCACAGATAGAGCATATGTGCTCGAAGTTCGACATATTCTGGTTATTTTGTATGACCTGATAAATGTGAACATGAAGACATTAGTTTACGACTATGTCTAGGGTATTGGTTCTTGTGAACCATGGTATAAACCCTAAAGCATGAGTTATCATGACTATGCTAAAAATATTTGATTATTTGTAATCAAAGAATTGAGGGGAAAATCTCAAGAATATGGTTGAAAAATCTAAGAATCATGAGATATGGAATCCCAAGACATTTGGTCAATTCTCTAGATTTTTGGTTGGAAAACCTTAGAATTCTGAGATGAGGAATCCTAAGACATTTGGTCTAGGAACCCCAAGACACGAGGTTTTGAGAAACTTAACACGTGTGTGGATGTTTAATAAAACCAGCCCAATGTGGGGGGTAGACGAAAAACCTAAAGATTCAACGACCATATGAATTTTGATAGGTACTTGAGATGAAAAGTCGTCACGAGAGACTTGAATCAAGTTGTTCAAGTCGGGAGGAATTTAACTCGAACCAAAAAGGGTAAACCAGTAATTGAGTCAAGCAATGCTCTCAAACTTGAGTCGAGCAATGGACTTGAATGTGTTTCGAGCATAAAGGCACTCAAGTTTGATTTGAGTAGTTTGAAAGTAAAGTGCAGTTGTACTGAAACTTGACTTTAAAATGTTCATGAAATTGTGTGGAGTTGGTAAACTCACACTGCGCCCTAGTGAGAGTTAATTGAATCCTCGATTGATTGATACTACATTGGTGGTGGTATTGGTCATGCGAGGAAGAACAATTAATTGAGATCGGGAAGTTTAGTTATCTCTAATCCCAAGGGAGTTGAAGGAATAAGAGAGATTTGCACGATAAAAGATCAATACATGAAGGTGTTTTGATTGTTGAAAGGATCTAGCCCTAAAAGAACTTTCATGGGTAAGAACCTAGTGTTTGATTTATTATTGAACACACGGACTTTTAGTATGTTGGGTTTGTATATTAATGAAACCACTTACGTGATGCACAGAAAACATATGAGGTTATCTGTGACCATGATGTGAATACATAGAATCCTTTGGGAAATGTGATTCACAATGTAGACATTTGCAAGGTCATTGCTAGAAATGATCAAGCGTTGTGGGGGAGCCTTTAAGTTGGCTGGCGATCTTTTAAATAAGATACCCCAAGAAGGAGGAAAAATAAAGCTCCTCATAGAGCCATCCTAAAAGTTCTTTCGAATGTGTGGGTTGGCGTATTGCGAACGTAGTAAAAGGAATACTTAAACAGTATCTATATGCACAATGTTGAAGTGCTATCAATTTCTTGAAATTCACAAGAAATATTATACAGAAACTAGAAATATATCTTGATGGAAAGTGTATTTTGTGGAAGTTTCTGTGGAAGATCCTGATTTATCTTAAATGGACTTAAGATTCAATAGATGGAATCATTAAGGATCAGAGATAAACCAACGAAGGAAACAAGATTCCATGAAATGACTTTTGTGGAAAGCGGTGATCAATAGAGAGATTGATCTACCATGAGTGCAAATCACTAGAGTACTAGTAGATTTGAACAATTAGTAAGTATATTTGTGTACTTGATGGGTGTTCTCTAGACGTGAGAATGAGTCCAAGGGTGATGGTACTTGCTATCAAGGCTTTGTGAAAGCTAGAAGTACATCTAACGGACCTAAATGGTTATTTGGAGATTTAGAAATTAAAATCTGAATAGAGCAAAATGAAAAGCTCAATGCTCCTAAATGACCCATCATGTGACCAAACTAATTGTTGTAGCCAGTGATATTAAATCAATGAGTTTGATGAAGGCAGATATGCTAAGAGACACGGAAAATGACCATGTCATTGATGTCTTTGAATTGATGATTTTCTCATTGATAGAAAAATTGATACGATGATTGAGTCTCTTGAAGATATGTCTTATTCAATGGAATGACTCTAAACATTATGAGTTACCTTTTTGTAAAGGTGAGGTGTCTCTTAAGAAGAGAACTCAAGAGTCATGGATAGTTTGTTGTACTTATTAAAGTGCACATTAGACAATTCTTATAATGGATTGTAAGATGATACATGAGTAATCAAGAAATGATCACTGGAAACAATTTGTATGAGAGACTCGTGGATATGGCTTGATTTGTGTAGAGAAATGATTCTCTCTTGCTAGATTCATAGAGGAATCTAAGTCCATCGTGTTGGACAAAAATTGGGAAAGATATACCCTAGGATAACCAAAGAGCTTGTATGCTTATTGGTGTAGCGTAAAGCCATATCGATGATGGTGTGTCTCGACAAAGACACTTTACCATTGGATGACTACTCTCTACTAGAATTATCGATGTTGACTACGTAAGGTCAATATGATAAGAGTTGTGATTCTTTGACGAAAGGATTGAATTAATTTCTTGACGAAGAAATTGAATCGAGAGTTAGTTGAGAACTCATCGAAAGGAATATGACTAAGTCTAATAAATGGTGGGTTACGTACGTGGACACCCAACCTATGTGACTGGAGATCCCAAGATCTAGGTTCAAAGGGACAACTAAACTGCAAAGACCCATCGCGATCACTGTGGGGGTTTCATGCCTCCTGTCTTATTCCTATGATGAAGAAACAGTGAAGTGAGTGGAGGTTAAGCATTTATTTGCTTTTAATGATTCACGACATCGAGTGTATGATACTCGAAAGAGCGCAATAGTTTACGGAACTGCTCTTACGCTAAGAATCACCTATGTAAGCGAGAAGTGTGGCCGCTTCGAAAGGGTATTGTTGGGACACAATTCCTTAGAAACCTTACAGAACTAGGCGTGTGCCATGGCCTGATTAATGGACACAACCGAGGAAAGCACAAAGGCTAGGAAAGATGTCTGTGGGAAGTGCATTGTCGTTCACACAAGCGGTCGGGGAAGTTCAAGGACATCGCGTCTACTTCCTAACCAGTGGGCTAAGTGTACTCTCTCAAGGGAAAGTTCAAAGGGTGACACCTACTTATCCTATGCAGCATCTATGCCGTCGAAATGAATCTATCACCAAGTAAAACTCCGTGTCTGGCGTGATTGTTCTGATTCCACATCAATATCTATTCATGTGGGGGATTGTTGGAAAATGATTGTAAAACAAGTTGAATTTCGTCAACTTTTGGGCTTAGTTTTGAGTTGGGCTCGAACTGAATTAGAGTCAGTGGGCGTCGGTTTTGGATTCTCCTCTGCGAGTACTATAAAATCGACTGTTTAAACTCTCAAAACGGATAAAGGGTGAATGAGATATGGATGCTCAAAGAGTCCCTCTGAGAATGGAAACTTAGGCGGAAATTGATTCGCACGTACTAAGTATTCTGTAATTTTTTGACTGTCTAAAATGCGTTTGGATCGTGTGGAAGTCTCCAAAAAGCCCAAACCGCGTAACAAATATTCTAAGAATCACGTGTGGAATATCTGAGATTTGATACGCGGTTACTCGTTAAAATTACCTTCGATGGTTTTATCCTAGGGAACGATGTCCACGACGGGACTCATTCGTTTCAAGGGCAGCGAGTGTTACTCGTGACTCCATCACCTTGTGATTATTTGAAACATAACTTATGCTTTGATTATTTGTAATTTAAGCTTTTCGATTGTATGCTTGAATAATTAATAAAAGTTTATTATTCCTGCATATGTTAATTGCTCATTCAATTTTTGTTATTTAATTTTCGCATGATATAATCAATATATGTCCAACAACCTCTCATACAATGCTCGGGTGGTCGGGCGGTATGGACACCGTAAGGCTAGGTGTGATAGCCTTTTTAAGAAAAGTGCTTATTAGTTATTATGATTTTGTTATTATTAGTCAATTACAGAGATTATTTATTCTTCTGTGTCTTGATGTTGTCGTTCTAGTGCGTTCATAGCGACCCACACTTAGGTACACTCTGCTGATCTACGCATTTGATTATTGCTATACCCTCCGTTCTAACATAAAAGTCCTAAAAAAATTAGGATAAACATTTATACTTCTCATTCATTGGATATGACACACTAGCATTAACTGCTTGGATTTAGGTAAATAAAATAAGTGGATAAAATTAAATTTAGAAAGAAGAAAAAGAAGTTGAATGAGTGGATGAAAATGAATGAATCTTAACAAAAAAAAAAGAAAGTGTGCCAAATTTACAAAAGTAATTAAAAAAAATGTGTCACATCCAACAAAACAGAGGGAGTACATGTTCTTGATATGGCAGGAAAAATAAAATATTTAAACAATTTAATTAAATTTTAACTAAAAAAATTTTAATATAATTAAACATATAAATATATAAAGTAGGACTGAACACAAGTTTTGACCCAGTCTCGGTTATCTTGGATATGGCTCTACCAATAAAATTTAAAAAAATTTATACGTCACAAATGTTATATGTTTAGGTGTCGGACAAATCATATCTGCCGTTTGTTTCACAAATTTTATATATAGTAAAGTGTGAGATTTTTAAGGAAGAACGAAATTATTTGTATAACACATAACAAAATTCGATTTGTCTCACACTTTAACCTACGATATTTGGTAAAATATAAAATTGAGTGGGTCTCCTGACAGGCGGCATGTTCATAAGTTTATGGACAGATCACTTATTTCTTACCTTATACACTGTATTTTTTAAATTATATACAAAATTTAAAATTTTTGAAAATATTTTTTTATATCATATATTTTTATATTTTCACCTTCAAATACATATTATTACTTGTTTTAACTTATAAACTGTAATATTTAAATTTTATAAAAAAAATTACAACATTTAAGCAAATACCCCTGAGGACTGTCCATAAGCTCAGAGTGCATGATTTTAGTGTGCAAGAAAATCCAAAAAAGGGTGCTGGTGTGCTTGTTTTTTATTCTGGACGCTGAGGGTGGAGGACGCATTATGGTAATGCGTCCTCTAGGTGGATTTAATTTTTTTCTGAAATCAATTAGAGGATTCGTTTTGGAAACGAGTCCTCTAGGTGGCATATTTTTTTTCCGAAAATCTTTTATAGAGGACTCGTTTTGGAAACGAGTCCTCTGAGGTGGCATTATTTTTTTTTCCGAAAATGTTTTTTAGAGGACTCGTTTTGGAAACGAGTCCTCTAATCTGGCAAAAAAAATTTTTGAAAGTATTTAGAGGACTCATTTTTTAAAGAGTCCTCAAATCAGGCATTATTTAGATCTTCGGGAAATTATGTAGAGGACTCGTTTTTAAAACGAGTCCTGAAAAGCTGCCTAATTTTATTTCTCAGGAAATTAATTAGCAAAATGTTGAAAATTAGCAGAAATTAGCATAAATTTATTTCTCGGGAGCTCCTCAAACGAGTCCTGGAATGCGTATTGTTTTAACAAATTTTTTTGAAAATGTTGGAAATGAGATTTGTAATTAATTTCAGTGCTAATTTAATTTGTAAATGAAATAATGTTTATTATTTTTTGGTAAATTTGGTAAATTAAGTGTTTGAATGATGTATTTTAATAATAATGAAAAATGCACATGTTAAGTGCTAAATATATTCATTTATATTTAATAATATATAAATAATAATGATGCATATATTATAGATAGGCAAAAATAAAAATTAATTTCAATTAATTTTTGTTTTTTACTCTTTCTCCATAAAAGTAAAATTGAGACATAAATTAGACAGTTTCTTAACTCAATGTCTATTTAATAATTAGTTAATTTAATTAGAATAACAAATTAATTTCTAGAATATAATCAATTTTATTTTAAACATGAACTAAAAATAAGTTAATGCCGATTAATGTTATACTCGAGTTCATAAAAACTATTTTATTGAACCAATATAATTATTTATTCTCCATCATTACTCTTGTCAAATAATTAGATGCATCCAAAATATAATTAATTGTATGAATATAATATTTGTTGAGATCAAATATAATATTAAAATACAATTTCAATATTATATATATACAGTTTACGTAATAATTGGGAGTTTGTAGCATATCCACGTTAGAAGTTTGGATTGGAGAATGATTTCAAATGATACTCACAGTCGAAACATTTAATATTACGTACTGAAGGTGAATCGATGTTCCAATCAGATTTTATCATTTGTACCCGTTAAATAAGGAAAATCCTCCATGTTTGACCGGTAATTAAGAAAAACCAGGAAAACCAGGCATGTTTGACCGGTAATTAAAAAAATAAAAAAACCAGAGTACGCATTATGAAAATGCGTCCTTGCCACGTGGCAGACCCCCTTCACCGCCAACAATGTTTGACCGGTAATTTTTTTAAAAAAATAGAAACGGAGAGGACACATTATGAAAATGCGTCCTCACCACGTGGCAGAACCCCCTTCACCGCCAACAATATTTGACTGGTAATTTTTTTAAAAAATAGAAATGGAGAGGACGCATTATGTAAATGCGTCCTCCATATTTTGTTGCTGTTTGTGGCTACTGTAGCCACAAACATAGAAATTTCTCCATAAGCTCATGGAAAGGCAGTCTTTCCTGAGACTTTCCCAAATATAAAATCTTCCCAAATAATATGCCACTCGCATTCTTTCTCTTTATTAAGGCAAAGTCTAGGGAAAGAACATCTTTGCATAAGCCTATGAAAAGATGAAGTTTTATTAGAATAATAGAAAATTAAAAAGTTTTAGTTGCAATATTAAAAATTTATTATACTGTAGTAGTTAAAAAGTTTAAAACCCGATTCATGCAACTCAAATTTTCATCTTCATTTCTTTTAATTTTCACTTTAAAACTTGATCTTTCCATGATTTATGAAAAGATCGTCTTTTAACAGAGGTAATAAAGGACAATAATTAAGGAGTCAAGCACAAATGCATGAAGTGTGACTTGTACACAAAGCTTAATCACACAGTCCACAAATCATTCTCAACCTTTTGTTCATACTCCATGGCATTCTTTTTTTATATATAATAAAGAGCTTCTTACAGACTTACACTTAGGGGATTCAAAACCAATCCAGTGAGTATTTTCCTATGTTTTTGAAAATGACAAGATTCCTGAAATTTAGTTTTACCAATTTTCCTAGTTCTTACTAGTGTGTTCCAACATACCTAGTTTAACCAAGTGTAAAAATAACGTGAAGCGTACAAGACACACAACTTGGTTACGCAGTTCGGTGTAAATCACCTACATCTGCGGGGCCTTGCCCAGTTCAGAATAAATCCACTAATTAGAAAGATAGTACAGAGTACAGCATACAAAATACTTATCTTTACTAACTATGATGTGTGGACTTAGCTAGCTCCCCTAGCTACCGATCCGCCTTGATCAGACTCCCTCTGACCTCGAACTCCGTCGACGCTGGATCTCCTCCTCCCGAGGAATTAAGGCATACGATTCTGAACTTGTGCAGCAGGACAGTGTTGGAACACAGTATATTGGCTCTTGCAAGTTTCGTAAGATCTCAAAATCTGGGTGCAGATTTTGCTCTGTAAAATCGTTATCTTTGCAGCCGTGTTTGTCCCATATTTATATTTGCAAATCAGATCTGAACATCCATCATTATCTCCACAATATTCCTATTCCAAATCTGATTTGTTGAAGCATATCCAAATCCCATAAATAAAGGGATTTACCTTATCTCAAACTCTCCCATATATTCAATCAAATCTTCTCCATATAAGTAGGGATTTTTCCATAAAACCAAATATGCTTCTTACGCCTGATGTATAGCCAAATCTATAGTTACCATAAATTCCAAAACACTCCAACATTTTGGCTTGAACTTCGTTAAAGCTTTGGCGTTAATTCTGTTCATAAATTCTGCTCCAGCAGTGTTCCAACATGGTATGATTCTGCTTAACATTAATTCAACAAAAATTGCCAACAAATTAATTCAACAGTCATAGACTTTACAATCTCCCCCTTTGGCATTTTTGTGGACCCAAAATATTTTGAACATAGCTAACAATCATCCAATGAGCAGAATAAAGATCATATTACTAGAATGCAATTAGTGAAAGCCGAAATCCCAGAATTCCAATAATAGACCGATAAGGAAAACCAATTCAAAAGACCAAAAAACCAAATATGAAATCCAAAATCAAAATATCCAAATTTCTCCCCCTGGGGCCACACATAGGCCAAAGAAACCCAAATTCCAACTGTAACATAGAAAACCAGTCTTTGTTTAAAATAAAACTCCCCCTGAATCAATCCTCCAGCTTGGACTTTTCTTCTTCCAATCTTGCTTGTTCTGCTTGCAGGGCAGCAATCTGAATTCCCACAGCTCCAAGCCTAGCCTGTATTGCCATCAACCGAGTCTTCTTGGCTGCATTGGCTGAGGAAGATGATCCAGTAGCTTTCCATGGGAGATCATGCACACGTCTGAGTCCAAATGTCTTCTTGTTAGGCCGTAAGAACTCCGCATCCACTATCACATCTGTGGCCTTTCCCTTCACCTTTGCACTTTTGGCTAGTGCTGAGATCAGACATGGGTATATCACTGCATCATTTACCTTCGGGGCTGTGGCCTGTCGAACCAAGTGCTGCTGAATTAGTAATCCAAGATTAACTTTCTTCTGTGTTCCAACACAGTAGAGCAACTTAGCCATTTCTCTGGTTAATGCTGTGGTGTTGCTGGATGGTAACCAACAATGGACTGCAATCTGATACAACCCGAAGAATCTGGATGTCAGACATGATGCCTGAGAATATCCTGAAGCCGGCCACTTATCCTTATATCCTCCAGAAATTACCGCCAAAATTTCATCATCATTTAGACCCAAATCATCCGGGAACACTCCCCCTATGTCAGGAGTCTTTAGCCCAAACAGCATATTTATCTTTGAAGCAGATAGTTCTATAATCTTCCCTCTAGCATAAACTCTATCAAACCAGGGAGAGGAAATGTCTAAATTCCCAGGCATGAGATTAGCATATACCTCGAGTGTAACATCTCTGTTGTACTGTAACTGAACAGTTGCAGCAACTGTCATTCCAGTCATCTTCAAGAAATCAGTAAATCCGCTCTCCTTGTAGGCCTTCAGATCTAGTGGTCTCTCTGTAATAACCTTCTTTTCCGAGAAAAACTCCTCCATTTCAGCTCCCTTCTTGTCAAAGTAAACTGCTGAGAATGCCTGGGAGATAGATGGTGGTGGTAGAACCTTCCTCTGGATGCTGTTACGTCTCTTCCTGCTTCTCTTTGCTGCCCCGGTATCCACAGCAGAGCTAGCCTTCCTTTTTCCCTTTGCCTTCTGAAGAAATTCATTCAGGACCTCATCACTGGAATAAGTCATGTCTGCAGCCTCCTGTGTTGAAACATTGTCTTCTCTTTCAATCTGCTCTTCTTCTGAATTACCACCCTGAACTGATAGATCTTCATTAGCTCCTTCCATCTCTTGATTCCCTTCTTCATTCGACTCATCAGTGGCTTCATCATGCAACTCTTCTTGAATCTCATCACCTTGTGTACCCCCCAGATCAGCATCAGAATCTACCTCCATATATACAGGTTCTTCTGAGTGTGTTGGAACACTCTCCTCATCATCATCAGATAGTTCAATGAACACGGGTTTCCTTAGTTTATCCATCCTCTTTGCATTTACTTCATCATAGAATCCGACCTGTAGCTTATCTCCATATTTTACTTTCTTTAACCCAACAGCCTGTTCCTCACTGACTTCTCTAATCCACACATAACTATGAGGAGTCATACGACAGAAAACATGAAATTTGTCTTTCCCTTTTCCATTCAACTGACCATACATCCCTCTCATAAACTTCACAGTCTTGTACTCAATATCCCAAACATCAGTAAAATGACCAGAAATAAACTCCTTAATTTTGACATGCAATACCTCTAAATCCTTTCTTACACTCTTGATTTTGCTTAAATCCACAGAGTATCTATTAGCTTGTAACCACTCAAAAATATCATCCACACTCCTACTTTCAAAGCCCAAGAATTTGAATGGTCGAGGATCAGGACCAGTTACCTTAGGTTTTGCTTGTTTCTTGCCTTCTGAAGCATGCTCTTGGGCATCTGAGTTTTTACTCTGGTTCTTGACACATGTCTCCTCCTCTTCCTTTTCTTCTTCAGTTTTCTCTGCCTCTGCTTCAGTCATCTCCTCATCCTCTTCAAGGACAGTGCTTACTCTGTTCTGATCTTGATTTTGTGACTCATTCACTTCAGCATGCCTTCTCGGCTCATCGAACACTACCAATTCCGAATTTACTAAACTCCGGTCTTCTTCCATACTTTCCGGCACTGGAGCTTCTTCTCTCGGAGAATTTTGGTTTGACATTATTTGGAACAATGCCGAGACAGAGAGGAGTTTTGCGGCAAGATTTTTGGCCAGAGTTTTTGGGGAAAATCGGCCAGAGACAACAGAATGCGAAAGGGAAGTTTTAGAGTTTGAGACAACTTTCAACTCTTCATAAGCTTACCTCTTTTCCCGCGAAGATCCTTTTTAGATTTCCCAAAAGTTGTCATGATAGCCTTTCCTCTTCTTGTCCCATCAATGATTTATTCCTCATTTAACTTCCAACACTCTATTTAACTTCTCCTATTTTTGGTCACCTTTTGCTTCCGTCCAATTTTTTTCTTTTTCTAATTTTTGACCCAAATAACAAACACAAACAACTTATTTACACATAGAATTCATCAAAGGTAAAAGTTACCTCAGATTTGACAAACACCTAAGTGTTGTCGAAGGCTCTCGAAAGTGGTAGCATCAAGTGGCTTGGTAAATATATCGACAAGCTGCTCGTGTGTTGGAACATAGACCACTTCCACTTCTTTTCTTTCCACCAAATCTCGGATAAAATGATGCCTTATGTCAATATGCTTGGTTCTCGAGTGTTGAACTGGATTCTTCGAAATATCGATTGCACTTGTATTATCACATAAAATCTTTAGGGGGCTTTGTTGAATTCCATAATCTTTAAGCATTTGATTCATCCATAATAGTTGTGCACAGCAACTCCCTGCTGCAAGATACTCTGCTTCTGCAGTAGATAGAGAGATCGAGTTCTGTTTCTTGCTATACCAAGACACCAAATTTGTTCCAATAAAGAAACATCCGCCGGTAGTACTTTTCCGATCATCTGCATTACCAGCCCAATCAGAATCACTGTATCCTATCAATTCCGAATCTTGATTCTTTGAGTACCAAACACCATATTCTGACGTTCCACTCACATATCTAATAATTCTTTTGACTGCAGTAAGATGAGATTCCTTAGGATCCGCCTGAAATCTAGCACATATTCCAACACTGAGACATATATCAGGTCTGCTAGCTGTGAGATATAACAAACTTCCAATCATGCCTCTATATAACTTTTGATCAACTGACACTCCTTTTTCATCTTTCACCAACTTATCAGAAACACCCATAGGAGTTCGAACCGCACGAGCACTACTGAGTCCGAATTTTTTAATCAAATTCAGGGCATACTTACTTTGATTGATGAATAGACCATTCCGTCCTTGTTTGACTTGTAATCCCAGAAAGTAAGTCAATTCTCCAACCATGCTCATTTCAAATTCAGACTGCATTGTGATGACGAAATCCTGTACCAAAGATGGTGAAGTAGAGCCAAATACTATGTCATCAACATATATTTGAGCAATTAGAAACTGTGATGATTTGTCAAGCACAAATAAAGTGCGATCTACTCCCCCTCGACGATAACCTTTCTGAAGCAAAAAGTTAGTAAGTCGTTCATACCATGCTCGAGGTGCCTGCTTTAATCCATATAAGGCTTTCTTGAGGCGATATACATGATGCGGATAATGAGGATCTTCAAAACCTTTAGGTTGTTCCACATAGACTTCCTCATTCACCACTCCATTTAGAAACGCACTCTTAACATCCATTTGATACAACGTAAAGTTCAAGAAGCAAGCAATAGATAGTAGAATACGAATAGATTCTAACCTGGCAACTGGTGCAAAGGTTTCGTCAAAGTCAACACCTTCCACTTGCGTATATCCTTGAGCAACAAGTCTGGCTTTGTTCCTGGTGATTAAGCCATCTGCATCGGACTTGTTCTTGAAAATCCATTTTGTACCAATGACATTGATGCCTTTGGGACGAGGGGTAAGGTACCAAACATCATTCCTGGTAAACTGTCCGAGTTCATCTTGCATTGCAGCAATCCAATATTCATCAAGTAAAGCTTCCTTATAGTTCTTCGGTTCAATTAGTGACACAAAACAGTGTAAACCAGCCAGACGTCGATAATCTACTCGAGGAACTGATCGAGTATTTCGCAGATTTGAGCCAGGTTGAATGTGTGGTGCAACCTGGTCATTAGTAGACGGTAGCAGTGTTGGAACATGGTCATGTGTTGGAACATGGTCCGCTTCAGCAGAGTGAGGTTCCTGGTGCTCATGTGGTTCTGACTGCTTTTCTCTGTTCGGAGTTTGAGACTGTGTTGGAACATGAGTGTTGGCGGATTCTTCCTCTACTGCTTCTGGAAGTTTCTCCTTTCCTGAATCATCCACAATGACATTTATGGATTCCATGAGAGTGTTAGTTCGATGATTGAAAACTCGGTAGGCACGACTGTTGATAGAATACCCTAGAAAAATTCCTGGATCACTTCGATTATCAAATTTTGCCAACTGTTCTCTGTCTCTGAGGATATAGCAAGTGCTTCCGAACACATGAAAATATGAAACATTCGGCTTCCTGCCTTTCCAGATCTCATAGGCTGTCTTATCAGTGAATGGTCGAAGATACACTCGATTAATTGTATAACACGCTGTATTGATCGCCTCTGCCCACCATTTCTTATGAAGATCCTTCTCTGCCAACATGACTCGAGCCATCTCCTGAAGAGTTCTATTCTTTCTTTCGACAATACCATTCTGTTGAGGAGTGATAGGAGCCGAAAACTCATGTTGAATCCCCAGTTCATTGCAGAAAGAACTGAATTGTTCATTTTCGAATTCTCTGCCATGATCACTTCGAATCCGGATTATCTTTCCTACAGGACTTCCCTTTTCCGTTTGTAGCTTTACTACAAGGCTACGAAATACCTCAATCGTATCAGATTTCTCTTTCAAGAAGGCTACCCATGTAAACCTGGAGAAGTCATCAACACATACAAAAATATATTTCTTTCCTCCTATGCTAGGTGTGTGCACTGGCCCCATTAAATCCATATGTAATAATTCCAAATTTCTAGAAGTAGTAATAAACTGTACTGAAGAATGAGGAGCACGAGTTTGTTTACCTTGCTGACATGGTCCACACATGATTTCGTCATTCCCGGTCAAGGTAGGCATTCCACGTACAGCTTTCATGTTAGCAATCTTCACCAGTGTTTTATAGTTGATGTGTCCGAGTTTCCTGTGCCATAGAATTCCCTCGTCCTGCTTTGAAAGCATGCATCGAACTTCTTGTTCCAAAAGATAACAATTGTCTGGAGATCGTATTCCTGACAGAACCCTGTTTTCACCATGCTTCACTACACATTTTTCTTTATGGAACTCAACTATCATGTTGTCATCGCACAGCTGGCTTATACTTAGCAAATTTGCTTTCAGATCTTCAACAAATAGTACACTTGTGAGAACAGACAACCCTTCAATTTTTAATTCGCCCTTGCCAATTACTCTGCTTCTTTTTCCATCTCCAAAAGTTACATACCCGCCATCATATGGAGTAAGATTTGTAAGGTATTTCGAACTGCCAGTCATGTGACGTGAGCAGCCACTGTCAAAGTACCATGAGTCACTGGAATATGCTGATAAAGAAGTGTGTGCCACCATACACGTACCGGACCTTTTGATGACCCATATCTTCCTGATTCTTGTATGAGTATCGACTGTGTTGGAACACAGTTCTCTTCCTGTCATTTGATCTCTGATCAGTTTTTTACACTGATATTCAGTATGTCCTTGATACCTGCAGTATCCGCAGATTAGAGGCTTTCTTTGAAACGGTTTTCCATACTTCCGTTTTACTTCTCGAATCCTTGCTTTGAGAGTTACTGGTTTTTTATGCACTTCAACCTCTGGTTCTTTCCTGTATCCAATTCCGTGTCTATCACCAAAGTTCCTTCCCATATCCAGTATGTCATCCAGTTTTGCCTTCCCGGAATTCATTTTTGAGATAGCTGCTTCAGACATCTCAGCCCTCTTGACTGCTGCTATTAATTTCTGACTCAGTTCTTCATTTTGTTTTCCAAGTTCTGCAATCGTGGACCTTAACTCCTTTTCGCTGTCAATCAGCTTCCTTTTTTCTTCAATCAGTTCTTTGTTTTTGTCTGCTACTTGAACCCACATGGCATACATTTGTTCGTATGTGCTATATATCTCTTCATCACTGACAGAAAGATCATCTTCATCACTGCGAGCCTCGTCCGGATTCATATCGTAACTTACATCTTTCCCTTTGTTTAGAGTGTTGGAACACTGACTTTCTGAAGTATCATGGACCTTTGCTCCAAAGGCTACATAATTACTGGTTAATTCTTCCTCATCTTTTTCTTTCTCTTCATCATCACTCCAAGAGGTAACATATGATCTTCCTTGTTTCTTTCGAGTGTTAGCACATTCGGCCTGAATATGACCAAATCCTTCACATTCTCTACATTGAATTCTTCCAGCCTGTTTTGTTTCATTGTACTGATTTCTCCCATACTGCATATTTCCTTGTTCAAACCTCAATCCACGATTGTTGTTCGAATCTTGTTGCTTTTGTCTGTTTCCGCCAAACCTCTCCTGAGATTTCTTATTGACCACCTTCTTTAACATCTTTGAGAAATTTTTTGTAATAAGTGCCAGTTTTTCAAACTCATCATCGCTGTCAGACTCATTACTTCCTTTGTCTGGAGAAACTTTAAACGCCAAATCCTTGGATACCCTTTTTGTAGGTTGCTGGAATGTCATCTCATATGTTTGAAGTGACCCCATTAGTTCATCTAGGCTCATTGTGGATACATCTCTTGCCTCCTCTATTGCTGCTACTTTCATTGCAAACCTTTTAGGTAGAGATCGCAAGGTCTTTTTCACCAGCTTGGTTTCTTTGTACACTTTTCCAAGTTGATAAGCCATGTTGGAGATATCTCTAAGCTTTCCGTTGAATATGGCAATGGTGTCGTCCTCCTCCATTTTGAGTTCTTCAAACTTGGTAGCCAACATCTGTAGTTTGGACTCCCTCACTCGACTGGTTCCTTCATGAACTGTTTGTAGAATATCCCATGCTCTCTTCGCTTGGTGGCATGTAGATATAAGCTTGAACTGGTTTTCATCGACTGCTGTGAATATTGCATTAAGAGCCTTTGAGTTTGCTAGAGATTCTCTAAGATCACCTGGAGTCCATTTAGACTTGTCTTTGAGTTTTTGACTTGACTCCCCTTCCACATCCTTAGAGCTGGTAGCCTCTTCTGTAGGATGATTCCATTCATTCTCAACATAAAACCATGCCAGTTCGTCCAGGGAATTAATAAACACCCTCATACGAGCCTTCCAATAGTTGTAGTTGTTTCCTTCTAGCAGTGGTGGTCGAGAGATTGAAGCCCCTTCTCTTGTCGTCATGGTAAAACCGGATCTCACTTTCCTTGAAACAACCAAGGGAACAATAAGTGACTCAGCTCTGATACCAATTGAAATTTAGTTTTACCAATTTTCCTAGTTCTTACTAGTGTGTTCCAACATACCTAGTTTAACCAAGTGTAAAAATAACGTGAAGCGTACAAGACACACAACTTGGTTACGCAGTTCGGTGTAAATCACCTACATCTGCGGGGCCTTGCCCAGTTCAGAATAAATCCACTAATTAGAAAGATAGTACAGAGTACAGCATACAAAATACTTATCTTTACTAACTATGATGTGTGGACTTAGCTAGCTCCCCTAGCTACCGATCCGCCTTGATCAGACTCCCTCTGACCTCGAACTCCGTCGACGCTGGATCTCCTCCTCCCGAGGAATTAAGGCATACGATTCTGAACTTGTGCAGCAGGACAGTGTTGGAACACAGTATATTGGCTCTTGCAAGTTTCGTAAGATCTCAAAATCTGGGTGCAGATTTTGCTCTGTAAAATCGTTATCTTTGCAGCCGTGTTTGTCCCATATTTATATTTGCAAATCAGATCTGAACATCCATCATTATCTCCACAATATTCCTATTCCAAATCTGATTTGTTGAAGCATATCCAAATCCCATAAATAAAGGGATTTACCTTATCTCAAACTCTCCCATATATTCAATCAAATCTTCTCCATATAAGTAGGGATTTTTCCATAAAACCAAATATGCTTCTTACGCCTGATGTATAGCCAAATCTATAGTTACCATAAATTCCAAAACACTCCAACATTTTGGCTTGAACTTCGTTAAAGCTTTGGCGTTAATTCTGTTCATAAATTCTGCTCCAGCAGTGTTCCAACATGGTATGATTCTGCTTAACATTAATTCAACAAAAATTGCCAACAAATTAATTCAACAGTCATAGACTTTACAATTCCATATCAGTAGAATTTTTCTTATTTGCCTCTTCTTCTTCTTCCTTATAATAGCTCTGCTAAACACCAGGTCAGATGCTACAAGAGCTGAAGCAGAAGCCCTTTTGAAATGGAAGTCTAGCCTGTCACCATTTTCTCTCCCTATTCTCGATTCTTGGTCCCTCGCGAATGTCGAAAATCTGTGTAATAATTGGACAGGTATCGTCTGTAAAAAACCGTCAGTGGTTACTGAGATCAACCTCTCTACGAATGGACTTTATGGAACTCTTGATCGGTTCGATTTTGCTTCATTCCCAGATGTCACTATTTTTTATGTCAGTGAGAACAGCCTCACCGGGCCCTTCCCATCTGCCATTGCCAACCTCTCCAAGCTCACAGTTCTGGATCTGGGCGTCAATGACTTCCATAATGCCATTCATAATTGGGCGAACTTTCCATGCATGCATTCGTTGAAGTACCTCAGGTTTTTTGACAATTTTCTCTCGGGATTTCCAAGTTTCGTAACATGTTGTCGGAATCTCAGTTTGCTGGACCTGTCCTACAATCAAATGACTGGCCCAATTCCAGAATCCTTGTTTACTGATTTGGTTCATCTTGAGAACCTGTATCTCGATAGCAATAAGTTTCAACAACTACCAAACTTTACCAAGAAGTTAAAGCTGAAAGAACTTTTCCTAAGCGAAAACAGCTTCACTGGATCAATTCCTGATTTCTTTAGTATGATGCCAGATCTTGTAGCGCTTGTTTTGTCGCGAAATTCATTTGAAGGAAGCATCCCACCATCACTATGCATGTTGACAAATCTCCAACTTCTTGATATCAGCTCGACGCGCCTGAATTCGAGTATTCCTACTGAATTTGGTATGCTTACTAATCTCACTGCTCTAGATCTCAGTGAAAACTCACTTACTGGTCCTTTGCCTACGTCGCTCACCAGATTGGTTAAGTTGTGTTCGCTATATTTGTCTGGGAATAGTTTTTCTGGTGAAATTCCACCTTACGCCATGAGTAATTGGACTGCATTGAAGGTATTGAATCTGTCGAATAATACTTTTAGCGGCAAAATTCCATCTGAAATCGGACTTTTGACTAGACTCGACAGTCTTTACATGTTCACAAACCAGTTTTCCGGACCTATACCACCTGAAATTGGCAATCTGCAAATGTTGAGTGGTTTGTATCTTCTGGAAAATCAACTTTCCGGACCTATTCCACCTGAGATTGGCAATCTGCGGAGTTTGACATTGTTGGATCTCTCAAAAAATCAGCTTTCCGGACCTATTCCACCTGAGATTGGCAATCTGCAGAGTTTGGCATGGTTGTACCTTTCGGAAAACAAACTTTCTGGTGCAATACCTAGGACTTTTCGAAGCCTCTCAAATCTAGAAGAACTTGTGCTTCGTACAAACAATTTAACTGGTTTCATTCTTTCTCCAATCGGTAACTTGACCAGCTTAGAGGTACTAGATCTTCGCGAAAACCATCTTTCTGGTGCTATCTGCTAGAATCATCATACCATGTATCTCAGTTGATAAGCTATCAATAATATTAATGCCACTCCTCCAATTTTCATGTTTTATATTTTGTTTGGACAAAAGATACTTTATCAATATTATTGTGATACCTCGTGATATAATTATTAGTTATTGCAGCAGAAGCTGGAACTTGGAACCATCAAGCAAAGTCTTTTAGCAATTACAAATTTATGAAAGTAGTATTAGGATAGTTTAATAAATTTTATATTATGTTAGTTCACTTAAAATAGATTATATTTATTATATTTAATTTTAATTTATGGTTGAATGTATTTAATTTTAGTTTCATTTAGTTCAATTTAATTTAAAAAATTACTTGAAAAAATACGGCCAATATAGTTACCATGGTTGCTTCCTCCGTTCCCCCTATATATGCCACCATAGATTCGGGCTTATGTGAATGAAATGAGTGGAGAAATTGAATGTAGAAAGTAAAAAAAAATTGAATGGGTGGATGTACTTGAAAGAATTTCACCAAAAATAAAAAAAAGTGTCAATATAAGATAAACAATTTTTTTATAAAGGAACAAAGGGTATTTAGGTCATTTTCATGATGGTCAACGCTGGATTTTTCACCGCCAACGCCGACAGGGTTATTTCAGCACTTTCGTTAATAAACTATGGTTATTTTAGCACTTTCAAATTTTACAAGATCATTTTGGTACTTTTGTGTAATACATAAGGTTAGTTTTGTATGTTTGCCCTTGAAAATCTATTTTGAAATATAAATAATTATAACTTGAACTTAACAGTTATAGGAACAAATCTTATCATGATTATTCTAAACATTAATCGGTCTGAAAGAAGACGATCTCCTTTAATCACATTCTTGTAAACTGGCTAGCAGTTAAACAAGATTATTTTATAATTGATGAGATAATTCGATGTTTGTTTCATTTATCTTAATGAGGTTTTCATAATTTTGAAATATTTTTAAAATATATCTTAAAATACAAATAATTATAATCTGACCCTCAAAGTTACAAGGTGTGTCATGATTGGTTTAATCGTTAGGTGGTTTGAAAGGAAATGTTCTCTATAATTAAAATTTATTAAAAACTAATAATTTTAAAAATAATTCCGATGAATTCAAAATATTACATTAATTCAATTTATAGAATAAATTAATTTTAGTTTAAAAAGGGAAAACGACTTTTGTGACCCATAAACTATTGGCATCGTTTACCTCCATTTTATTTTTTAATACTCTTGACCCCTGAACTAGCAGAGGTGTTAAGTCACGCCATTTTTGTTTAGTCAAACCGTTAACTTTAACTTTTGTTGACATTTAGAGTGGACAAAAAGTCTTTTCATATTCAATCCCAGGGTTATTTGCAATTCAGAAGAATGCCGTCTTGAGTCGTGCATGCAACACTTGATAAATCTCAACTTGATTCTCGTCGTAGATGACATTTGAATGGTTCGAGAAGACATCTCAACTCGGATCTCGCACGACTCACGAAGAAACTCTTCTGAATTGCAAGAATTTTGGGATTGAATTGAAAATGACATTTTTACCTCTCAATACGTCAACAGAACCTGAATTTAACGATTTGACTGGACGGATGTGACACGACTTGACACTTATGTCAGTTTAGGGACTAAGAGCGTTCAACAATAAATTGGAGGACCAAAGGTGAACGATAGAAATAGTTTAGGGATCTCTGAATTCGTTTACCCTTTAATAAACAAGGAGAAAGTCTTTTGTTAGATCGACTACCGGTGACTAATCATGAAAATTTTCATTTTAATAATATTTATGGTCAAATAGAAGTTATTATACACTGTAATACATTTCAAGTTTTTTCAAGATTATAGAAATTTCATTGCAATAAATAATACTTTTGCTATTTCATTTTAAAAGACACATGAAAATTTAACTTAATTAAATAATTCTTGATTCATTATCAAAAGATATTTCATATTCTTATCACTATATTTTACATATATTATTTTTGCTTAAATATAAAATAAATAAGAGTTCGTCTCTTGAAAGACGGTCTTTCCATAAGCCATGGAAAGACCAAGGTTTAAAGTGCAAATTAGAAGAAACAAACATAAATTTTTCGATTTGCATGAATCGAGTTATAAACTTTATTACTACTGCATGTTGCGTAACAATTTCTTAATATTACAACTATGATCTTTTACCTTTTATTATTGGGGACCTTATATTTTGATCAAAAGTGTCAATATAACCTAGCAAGATCAAAAAGTGCAATTATAACCTTATCTTTTACATCAGAAGTGCCGATATAACCTTTTGGCACTAACTTGGTATTTTCCGACATTGACCATAACCAAAAAAAAACTAAAATAACCCTAATATTAAAACTACAAATGTAAAGATAAAAATACCCTTCATTCTTCTTCTTCTCCATAACACACCCATTAATGCTCCGCCAACTCCTCCACCGCCGCTCCGCCACTTCCGCTGCCACCGACGGTCCTCAAGCTGGATTAGAAAATCAACAGTCCAGTATGCAACCTTCTTAACACCAAATCAAAAGTAGATACTCATAAGATCAAGAAAACCATAAAAATCCAATCTTGGTCCTGACAATTCAACCCTAAAACAAAGATGAGGCAATCAAAACACAACTAAAATTTAAACCCAATAACTAAACAAGAAAACTTTTCATTTCAAGCAACCAAGAAAAAGATGAACGTCGCGGATAACCAGATAAGGGGACGAATCCCGAGGTCGCTCACCAACATATCTTCATTAATGCATCTGGATCTTCGGAATAATCTAATCCGAGGAAACATTCCGAGGGATTTCGGGAAACTGCGGATGCTGAGTCGGGCTCTACTGAGTCGGAATCGTCTCCATGGTTTCATCCCGAAACTCAATCTCCACCATCTACCGTCTCTCAGATCTCGACCACAACCTGAACTGGATCTCTGGTCCGAACCCGGCCTCCCTTGGCAAAACCCTAATCTGACACCACCCTGATGCCACCTACCCCAAGCCATCGCCACACTATTTTTCGGCGCCGCTCAGCCAAGCGCCGGAAAGTGAAGACCCTTTTCCGCCACCACATCATCACTATCGAATCTTTATCGCGACCGGAGTTCACATCTTTAAGACCCGCCACCGCTCACCCCCATCTTCTACCCTAGCAACGCCATCACTCGCCACCAATTCACCGCCACAATCCGCTCAGCACTGGAAATTGGAGACCTTGATTGTGGTGAACAGAGTCGGATGGAGCTCAGAAGAAGGAATCGAGAGGAGAAGAAGAAGAAATGGAATCGAGAAGAAGGAAAAGAAAAGTGAATCGCTATTTCACGCCCTGTATTTTACTTGATTACGCCCTGTATTTATACTATTTAATATACAATGTGTATTTTTAATTTAATTTAAATAATTTAAATTAATTAATATTAAATTAAATTATTTATTTATTTAATTTATGCTCCGCCGCCGCTGCTTCGTCGCTCCTGCTCCTGCTCCTGCTCCGCCGCCGCCGTGCGCCACCTCCTCTCCTTCCCCTTCTCCCGTTCTCCTCTCCTTCCCCTCTTCTGTTCTCCTCTCCTTCCCTTCTCCCGCTCTCCTCTCCTTCCCTTTCTCCCGTTCTCCTCTCCTTCCCCTTCTCCCGTTCTCCTCTCCTTCCCCTACTCCCACTCTCCTCTCCTTCCCTTCTCCCGTTCTCCTCTCCTTCCCTTCTCCCGTTCTCCTCTCCTTCCCTTCTCCCGTTCTCCTCTCCTTCCCCTTCTCCCGTTCTCCTCTCCTTCCCCTTCTCCCGCTCTCCTTCTCCCGTTCTACTCCCCTCCGCCCGGTTCTCCTCCGCGCTCCGCCATTTCCAGCTTCTCCGCCGCCGCTTCTCCGCCGTTCTCCTCTCGGGCTAAGGTTTCGCTCGACGGGGACGGCGGAGGAGGAGCTCGACTGGGCTAGGGTTTCGCTCGACGGGGACGGCGGAGGAGGAGCTCGGCTGGGCTAGGGTTTTGCTCGACGGGGATGGCGGAGGAGGAGCTCGGCTGGGCTAGGGTTTCGCTCGACGGGGACGACGGAGGAGGAGCTCGGCTGGGCTAGGGTTTCGCTCGACGGGAATGGCGGAGGAGGAGCTCGGCTGGGGTTTGCTGCGGAGGAGGAGCTCGGCTGGGGTTTGCTGCGGAGGAGGAGCTCGGCTGGGGTTTGCTGCCGACGAGGGACGGCAGAGGAGGCACGGTGGTAGCGGTGGCGAGACCGCCGGAGAAGACGAAGAAGAAGAGAAGAAGGGACGGCAAAGACGGGCGACGGCACAAGTTCACGGCGGCGGCGGCGCTTGTTCACGGTGGCGGCGGCGCTGGTTCACGGCGGTGGCGGCGCTGGTTCACGGTGGCGGCGGCGCTAGTTCACGGCGGCGGCGGCGCTGGTTCACGGCGGCGGCGGCGGGAGCAGGAGGAGACCGGCGGTGGCGGCGGAGACCACCGGCGGCGACTTCAGCGGTGGTTTTTTTGTTTTTGTTTTTGATTTTTTTTATTTTTGTTTTATTTTGATAATTTAATATTAGTATTATACGTGTATATACGTATTAGGGCGTAAACTAGTAAAATACATGGCGTGATATAGCAATACCCAAAGAAAAACACAAAATCTAAATAAGGCAGGGAAATACTAAATGCAAATAAATTTAAAGAAGAATTTTCTATGTTACACTTAATTTTTAAATTTTATATAATCAAAACTTGATTAAGTTTGAACTAATCAAGGGTAATATAGTAAATCTTTCATTAAATTTACCTCTATTTAGGATTTATTTACTTGTACTTAGATTTGTCCAAGAAAAAATGGAAAATTGTTTGGAGTTAATAGACAATGAAGGTATAACTGTCCTTTCACATTTTCAGAATTTTTATTTTTTATAAACAGGGGAATAATAATCAATTCACATAATTCCGTCCAAATTCAATCCTCCATGGTTATATTAGCACTTTTAAGCAAATAATAGGGTTATAATAGCACTTTCTTATCTTGCAAGGTAATATTGGCACTTTTAACCAAAACATAGGGTCATATGGGCACTTAACGCCTTATTATTTTAATTAAACCATGTTTTTCCTTAAATTTATGAAAAGACTGTGTTTTCCAAGATTTTATCATCAATTAATTATGTTATACCAACAAATATCGAGTAATTATTTGATTATTACAAATTTATTTATTTATTTATTTTAGATACTTCATCGTGTGTAATTCTCACGTGGATATTACTCTATTAAAAAATAAAATTATAAATTGAAGTTATAAATTACATTATATTTTTAATTTTCGTCACAAATCTATGTATCGGCATGGGTAGAGGTGTCAATTCGAATTATCGTGACAGGTTCGTATCGGTTGGAAATGTATCGTGTTGAAACAGGTTGGTTGAAACGTGTTGATTTCATTTGTCGTGTCGGGCGGGTTGGGTTGTGTTACTATTGTGTCGAGTTGAAAACGTGTCAGTTTTTTTCTCAGGCGGGATCGTGTCGGGTTGAGTTAATATCAAGTCAGATTACTGTGGTGTAGTTTTTATACTCGGGTTAGGTCCGGTTGAGTCAGAATATTGTCGGGTTGGATCGGATCGGGTTATTGTTGTGTCATTTTTTTGTTCGGGTCTAATCATGTCGATTTTTTTTATAATGTTTCATATTAATTTCAGATATATTTTGGATTGGTTCTTTTTAGATCGAGTTATTATGCTACCCTATTAAATTTTGGTTGGTTAGGTTATATTTCAGTAATATTATTGTTACAACTACTCTATTATGTGGTTTTATTTCGTTATAAATTGTCATTTGCAAAATGTAAAAATTTGACTCGTAACTCTAAATTAAAATCCGCTCGAAAGTGATGATACCCTGTACAACCCCATTGTATTTTCCAAGTACGTAACAAAATATGGGCAATAAGCAGATATATCCCTATATGTTGAGAAAAGTACAAATATAACCCTCAATTATTTTTTTAGTGCAAATAACCCTATCTATTACATATAAGTGCAAATATAACCCTAAAGTCATATTTCTAGCATTGACTGGCCATTTCCAGCCATTGATCGACTGGAAATGACCAAATTGCCCTTCTAACCTAATACAAAATTAAAAGGATAAAATTTCTCTTTGTTGTCATCACAACCACTGTTCCAGCACTGCCACCACCTAGCTCAGCAGAACCCAAAACCCTCCACCTAATCCCTCATCCGCCACCTAAACCCACCACCAGCTCCGTAGAACCCTAGCTATTGAGGGGGAAAACCCCATCACTCCTCCGTCCCAACAATCTGACACCACCAACTATGACTCACCGCCTAATCCACCACCACGTGCAAGGACTCACCGCTGGTCAAATGGACCAGCTCCGCCAACTAGCTCTCTTCCGTCCCACCAGTCTCGTCGTTCGCCTTTCATCCAGCCCCTAATCGACATCACCTCACCTAGCCCTAGTCTCCCACAAAATTGAGGATTAAAGAAGAAAAGAGATTCTACTTACCATCAAACAGTGCCCCCGATCTCCGCCATCATGCGCCGCTAGTGGCACTATACCTAGCCACGCCGCCTCCCATAGACCTAACCCATCCGCCCACTATCCCCCAAATTCTACACCTTCTCACCACCGCCAAAGGCCCCACTGACTCCCTTTGTTCCTCTACCCGACTGGTCAGACCACCTCCACCATCTCCCGCCGCCCCCGTCACCATCTTGATGCTGCTCCATCCACTTCCATCATCACCGCCGCTCCATCCACCTCCATCATCCCCACCGCTCCCTCCATCTCCATCATCCCCACCGCTCCCTCCATCATCTCGTGCACCGCTGCCTTGCCAGCATTCGCCGCTTCCTCGTTCTGAGGAATTGCCGCCGGATTTGAGGAATCGTCACCACCCCAGATGGCTTTTGACGCCGTCAAGAAAAAGGGAAAGAGGAAAAGTAGAAGAGCGTGGCCATTTTGATGCGAGATGGCTTCTGAAAAATATTTTCTAACCAACTACAAATTTTTTGTTTTTTCCTTAGGGGTAAAATAGACTTTTCACTCATTTTCCATCCTGAATCTAACGAAAAGGGTTATATTTGCACATAACCTGAATATGTAGGGTTATATTTGCACTTTCAATTAGCACATGGGTATATTTGCACTTTCATCAATTATATATGGTTATGCCTGCACTTTTCTCACAAAATATTTATCAACAATCGACCATAAAAATATATATGTAATCATTTTCGATTTTTCTTTCTTACTTCTAAGTAATCAACTTTAAATTACTCTAAAACATGTATTAGCGCTTTCCAACAATTCACCAAAAAAATTATTTATTTAATATTTCTATATTTAGGCAAGAATAACAAAAAAATAATGTATTTTGGAGCACCGGATAATGGGGTAACACAACTTTGGGCCATATTGTAATTTTTTAAAACTGTGTAGAAGTATTCAGTGTTGACTTTTAAGGCCCTTATGTTCACCCATACATGCCAAAATCACAAAGTCGCAACAATACATTGTTGAATTACATTTTGGTATCGCCAATTTCGTGATTCGACAATTCCAACTTTCTTTGAGGGACCTAATTGCAAAAGGAAAAAACTTTACTCATAATTGAAATCCGCTCGAACATGATGATACTCTATACACCTCCATTGTATTTTTCAAGTCCGTAACAAAATATTTATCAGTAATTGGGTACAGCATATCCGTAATCCTTTTCGATTTCTCTTTCTTACTTTGA
The DNA here is from genome assembly GCA_037428765.1 of Rubia yunnanensis. NCBI lineage: Eukaryota > Viridiplantae > Streptophyta > Magnoliopsida > Gentianales > Rubiaceae > Rubia > Rubia yunnanensis. The sequence goes on along the minus strand of CM075062.1, from coordinate 10,450,719 downwards.
AGTAATCAACGTACTCTAGAGCATGTACTAATGTTTTCCAAAATTTTACCAAAAAAAATATTTGTTTTCTATTTCTATATTTAAGCAATGATAACCAAATTTGTGTAATTTGGAGAGAATAATAATGTCGTAACATTTTTTGGGCCATAGCGTAATTTTTCATAAATATGTTAGAGGTGCTTTTGTGCCTACTATCCTAGTTGAATAGCAATGTTGAGTATTCATTGAATTCAATTCACTTTTTAAAATACTTCAGTGTCTTTTTGTGTTGTAACAAATATTCTGATTCTAATTTTTTTTAATAAAAAACTAGTGAAGTTCCACTGCGCGTTGTGCGGTATTATTAATTAAAAAATTAGGATTACTTTTATGTATTTTTGTGTCTTACATTTAAGAGTCCGTCTCTTGAAAGACGGTCTTTCCATAAGTTATGGAAAGACCAAGGTTTAAAATGCAAATTAGAATAAATGAAGATAAAATTTTTGGGTTGCATTAAACGGCTTAGGAACTTTATCACTAGTACACGTTGCATAATAAATTTTTAATATTGCAACTAAAACCTTTTACCTTATTATTATTTTAATTAAACCACGTCTTTCCATAAGCCCATGGAAAGATGATTTTTCCCAAAGCCCATGGAAAGATGGTCTTTCCCAAGACTTTGCCTACATTTAAATTGAAAATAAAGAATTTTATGTACAATTTTGAAGTTTAGTTATCTAAGAAAAACTATATGAGTAATGAAGTGAAATAATTAGTTAGAAATCGTTACATATTAAATACAATAAAAATGATTATTTTTATATTATTTTATTCAAATTATTTTCAAAATAATTATTTATATGTTGAGCTCATTTTAAAGGTTATCATAATTATATATATCTCACTAAATAAAATTAAATATCAAATATTCTTAGTAGTCCCACTAATTATAAAATACCCTCATCGAACAGTTACTTGATCAATAACAAGAATTTTTGATAATTTATTAAATATTATTTTCACGATACTTTTCAAACTGGTTTTGAATTTAATATTTAGTCGGCTCTATATAATTACTAATTCAAAATTATAATTTTAATGAGACATCTCTCTCTATTTGACTATTATTCATTAGATTTATAAATTTAGTCGTGTGCATTTTTAACTTAACTTTGTGTATTCACATTTGTTATGAGTTGACTTTACGTACTAGTAATTATATCTGTAAACTCGTAATATATAAAAACCCTACTTCATTCTAATAAGTATGTCTAAAGAATTTATTAGTTTGATTCATAACCAAGTTGACTTGGTTCCATATTAAATGTTAATTGACTTTTTATAACTACATATTGGGTTGATTACACGTAGTGATATATAATTGATTTATCGGGTTGAATTAGTTCGGGTCAAATTGAGTTTGGGTTGGATCAGGTTTGGGTTGATCTCAAGTTCGGGTTTAGGTCGGGTTCGGGTCCAGATTATCATGTCATATTCGAGTTTTGGGTTGCATTCGATTGTGTCGGGTTCGGGTACATGTCAATATTTCTCGAGTCAAAATCAGGTTTCGGGTTGAGTGTGGTCGTATCAGATCAGGTTCGGATCAATATTTCTCGAAGCAGATCGAATTTTGGATTAATTTGATCGCGTCGATTCAAGTCGGGTTCTCGATTCGAGTCAGAAGTAACAGCTCCAGATGCTATCTAGTTAATTATAAATTGCGTTAGTCGGTATAAACCAAGACGTTGGATGAATAATTTGACTTGGAACTTATTAGGGAATTGTTTTAGAAGTCAACAACTTAAATTCTAAAAGTAAACAAAAACAAATGCTGTAAGTTCGTGGGATCCGTTCGATGGCTTGGCAGTGTGCAACAACAATACCTCGTATCTAGCAAAGCTCGTCAGCCGAATATCAGTATCTGCAGAAATCATGAACCTCTTCGCAAAGAAACCCACCGCCAAAGGTATCAGTATCATCCCGATCAATTCAATTGCGCTGAATCATTCGCTCCACTGACTTGCAATTAAGTTCACACTTAATCAATCTGTCATTTATTTCTGGTTTGATCGAATTGCAGAGGCTTTACGGCAGAGTAAACGCGAAATGTCCAATGCTACCAGAGGTTAGCACCCTCTCGTTATCCAGATTTGTTATTCATTTGTTTTTGTCGCGAAATTGAACTTGTTTTTCCGGTTTTTGTTGCTTTGAAATTGTTATTTAGGTATAGAAAGGGAAATTAATGGATTACAGTTAGAGGTAAGCCACTAGATTGATTATTCCAAATCCTTTTATTAATTATTTTTTAATGAAATGAGTAAGATTGTATAGTAATAATTCTGACTGGAATTTGGCGTTTTAATGATGATTGATGGCAGGAAAAAAGGCTTGTTGCTGAGATTAAGAAAAGTGCTAAAACTGGAAATGAGGTGCTTATTAGTTATTATGATTTTTTAAAATTATCAGTCAATGATGATGGTGATTTTTTTCAATGTTTTTGATGTTGTTTGTGCGTTCAGAGTGCTACGAAAATTCTAGCTCGGCAACTGATTAGGCTGAGACAGCAGATAGCGAATTTGCAAGGTAGTCGAGCGCAGATGAGGGGTATAGCGACCCACACTCAGGTAGACTTCTACTACAGATATATCCTGTAATGTTGTTTCATCGTGAGTTAGAGTTGGAGTTTAACGGATGATTTATGCTGCTTACTCCTCAGCTTAGTTGGATGTTGTTTGCAGGCAGTTTCGGCCCAGTCTTCAGTTGCTGTTGGCATGAAGGGTGCCACTAAAGCTATGTCGGCAATGAATAAGGTGGAGCTCTCTTTGTTTTGCTTACGGGATAGAAAAATAATGCCTCGCTCTGTCACTTTCTGTTTTCTTCCTATTGGACTCTTAGAAAGATATATGTTTGTTTTTATTATAGCAAATGGATCCGGCGAAGCAAATGAAGATGATGCGTGAATTCCAGCAACAATCAGCACAAATGGATATGACTGTAAGATTATAGTGTCCCTGTTGTTTCACACCACTTGGATTTTCCAGTTTTGCTACATGGAACTTAACTTTTGCCTTTTCTGTTCTTCTAGACTGAGATGATGAGTGATACCATTGATGATGTTCTGGATGATGATGAAGCTGAAGATGAAACTGATGAGTTGACTAATCAGGCAAGTCTTGTTTCTCATTTATATTATTGCAAGAGTTATTGTACTCCTACAAATGGTAGCTTGGCCGATAAATTGAGTTTCCATGTGGTTAATTCGTGTCCCTTGCCATTGTTTGTCTTGCGTTGTATCAAAAACTGTTGGTTGAAATTTTCAGTTAATACTTTGGTGAAGTTAAACACTTGGAAAGTGACTACTCAATTACACCTGAACAGTTTTTTCTGATACTTAAACCAATGGTGATATCTTGACTGATTTTTTGACCTGTTGGGATATTATTGGGTAGATGTGAACTTGGGCGCCGTTTTCCTGGATGTATGAGTGCAGTTTTTGTGTGATAGTATTATGCTATTCTGGTCTCTGTGTTTGTTCTTGATTGAGTCTGTTTTTCCTGTAAGTTTGACCGTTACTTACAGCAAAGCTTCTGACTCAGTGCATGAAAATATTTTAGTGGTTTCAGATAATCTCGACCTTTTGTGATACAAATTAGATGGATTTCTGTAGTACATAAACAATATGATCCTGGATAGGAACAGATACTGTGGCTAACACAAGTTTCTCTCATAAGCTAGAAGGGCGTCTGAATAGAACTGTTGCAAATTCTTACGTACTGCAGCTCTGTGATTTTCCGTAGCTATTATTCAAAATATTTTCTCTTCACTCTTCGTTGAGTTTGGCATGACATTCTTGATCTTCAATCCTCAGGTTCTAGATGAAATTGGCGTTGATGTTGCCTCACAGGTTTGTTTTTTTGCTTCTCGCCATTACGTGGTTGTAATGGATAGACTAGACAATATCCTACATCTTGAGATAAATTGAATTTCCCATCAGTGTCTTCATTGACTTTGGATGTCTTCATGCTTTGCAGTTGTCCTCGGCTCCAAAGGGAAAAATTGCTGGGAAGAACTCCGAGGATGTTAGCAGGTTCACTCCACTGTTTAATTACCTCCCATTCTCTTCAACAAACATAAATGTCCACTTATACATATCGATGTGAGATCATTTTGAAAATATTAACTTAGTTATCCTAGTAAATGTTACGAACTACTTGCTCTTAAGAGGTTCACTTTCAGATGAACATATAAAATCCGTGCTCTTGAAGTATTTACCATCTTTATCTTTTTATTTCGTACCTGCAGTTCTGGGATCAGTGATCTAGAGAAGAGATTGGCGGCTCTCAGGAACCCGTAAGCACGGCTGCTGGTGCTACAAACGTGATATTCACAAAATGACTGGTCGTGTGCTTTGTAATTAATTCTCCGAGTTTGAACTCTGCTCAACCAGTTGATTGTTGCTCCATTTGGTCGTAGAATAACTAAACTAACTGTTTACATCACATCAATATTATAATCGTCTGATTAGTTTTTATGTCAAACTGTGCGAATCACCAACTCCCTTGTGGAAGTTTTCCTTTTCATAGTAGTTTCTTTGTTCTACTGAACTGAAAAACCTTGATATGCAACTAAGGTCAATAAGTTAAGGACTAATCTTACATAACAGAGTTCATTACGGTACTACCATGATTACTACCACTACTTAGGTCTTCAGAAACAGAACAGTAGTTCGAGAATTGTTAGATTGACCTCACGATACGGACCCTGAACACAGCGTTGTTGGAACTTGTGAGAGTGCTGCAGCGATCAAGTGCAAGAACGCAGATATCCCCCACCTGAAGATTGTTTGATTTGAAGAACGCAGTCCATCCAGTGCGCAGCTTCATGTTCCTCTGGGAGCATTCTTTGAGACGCTGGTCTTGGTAATGCGCAAGTTCAATCTCCCATGCGTGTCCCAAACTGTTGAGCAGTACGGCAATTTTCATCTCCCTCAGATCATATCGCTTCAGGAACTCCGATGGAATGGTCTATAGATTAAGGTTGGCAGTTAACTTAACTTCAGAAAGGTAATAAGGTTTATAAGAACGTAACAGCTTTGTACCAGATAGTTGTGCTTCATATGATGCTCTTCAATGTACGCTAGGAAATCCGGTTTAAACGAGCATCCTGCTTCAACAACGTTGTTAATCAGATCCATTCATCGAAACAGCAACTGAATTAACGTTATCTATACTTACTTATGCAGCTTGTAACTTCCTCCCCATACTGCCAAACGCATCCTGCATTTCAGCAACAAATTCACATTCCAATCTCGTTTTAATCTCTTACGAAAGCGAAGCTATCAGAGAAAAACTTACTCTTCATGCATTCTACCCCGCCACTCAGTTCCGCGCTTCTCATATTATCGAATGGGTCAGTTAAATCCTTCTCGCAGGTGCTGAGATCAAAGACATGAACTCGGAACACCATACGATCAGTTTGCTCGAACCAGAGAAGATCGTTGAGCTCGAGCTTATGCTGCACCAGAAACTCATGCCAGCCTTTCCCCGAAAGAACGAAGTCTTGGTGGCAGCTGCAGATGCCTAATGTCACAGCCCACATCCCTTTGCGGCTGATCAAGATCGCGTTATCCTCGATATCCCCATTCAATGTCCGAATGAAGGGAGGAGGAAAACGCTGCACGAAAACAAGGAAAACTCAATGCATTCATTCCGAACTACTCACTAAACTAAACAGTAAACAGTTCAGACATTAGAGACTCACAAGTTCTCTTTCGAAATTCGGTCCCATGATCCGGAAGAAGCGGCTGATAACCTCATCTTCCTTCTGAAAATTCGCATAAACAAAATCACTCAGAGCTTCTCCATAGATGAAAAAAATATAACCAAAACATGTAGAAAAACGACGCGATTTACCATAGTATCGTTTGGAGCATCGTGTCCTCTGTTGAACCTTCTGAAATTCGGGAGACCTGAAGTGATCGACGGGAATACCCTGCCTTCTGTTCATACGAAGATGAAATGTGTTGAAAATCGGAAATTCATAAAACAAAACTCTTGAAAATTTGTGGAAATTAAGGAAGTAATGATTCTAACTCAACCTGTGTCCATCTTCACGAGAGACTTCCTCACTTTCTTCACAGTCTCTTCGACCACGATGTCCAGTTCATGATTCGAACAATTCTGACCTCTTTTGTTGCCTAAACAATAGTCGCAATCGCCTGGAACTGGAACTGGAACTGATTGCATCGTCACAATTTGTCTTCGCCGGTCTGAATCGACTTCCGAATGCCGCTGAACAACAAAAGATCTGGAGCAATTTTATGTAATCAAACAACGTTAACAATGTGTGTGTGTTTGTGTGTCAGAGAGGGAGAAAGAGAGAGTTTTACACACATTTCAGGCTTTCAGAATTGTAAGTAAGCTTCAAATTTGGGAGAATAGTGGGGCAAAAGTAAGCTTAGAGAACATGAAATTGGCATGTATGAGTACAACCTTGACCCCGAGAAGGACTGGCATATGGGTCTATTTTTGCTTTTGAGATATGATGATCGCTTAATTGATTACATGACATACCAAGATATTGATATAATGAGCCAAAATCAGATACTATTAATGAGCTGAACTAAAATGGATTACCCAAAATCTTATTTTAAGTTGATTAATCAATAGACAGGTCATTTTATAATAGATATAATTAGTGGGACGATTTGATTTTTGTTTTTATATATTGCTATAAAATTTCTATAATTTTGAAAACTTTTAAAATGTTTTTTCAATGTATTTATAGTTACAATTTGACCCAAAAAGTTATTGAAACAATGTTTTTTACAACCTTCTAATCGTTAGTCGGTCTAACAAGAGACTTTCTCAATCAATTAAGATCGAAATTGCTATTATTAAAATTGTTTGATTCTCAACCGGACCGATTTTTTATACTCTCTCTATCCTCCTCTAGCATGTAACGAATCTTTTTTCTAGTAAAAGTTGTCAAATTTTAAACATATGTGAGCAATAAATACCGCATGAGATAAGTTAGATTCATTCTAACATATAATTTCTAAATATCAAATTCTATGCACCGCTATTGTCGATAGTTACATATATTTACAGTCAAACATATTTATTGGAGAAGTTGAAATTTTGTTTGTGCAAGTTAAGGAGAGATTGGGGAAGTATTTCATTTAGATATTCTCAATATATTAGCTGTTGTTAGATTAAAATTGCTTAACTCTCAACCGGGTCAATTCTTGATTTTTTATTTAAATATCCTTGGTACATTAGTTATTTCGAGGGTTTAAGTATGTTGAAGTTAATTCCAATTATTATAATTGATATTGTGCTTTTTCGCATAATTTACCAAAAAGATGAACAAATCATGCCCGCCGAATTTATTTTTTTGTTAGGCATAAAGTTTCGTTAGGATTAGTGTAGTCGATCCACTGCAAACACGGCGCAGTGGTCCTGCTGAAACCGTTAAGGTACAACTGCATTTAAAGGAGCTCTCAGCGATAAATCAAAATTATTCACAAGAATATATGGTATAGTCATCGGCAACACATCTACATCCTTGACCGAGAATAACTGGCAACTCTACTTTTTTGTTACTCGAAAAACAGTAATCTTATACGTACATGAAATTAATATAACTGTTGTGCGGAATGAAGAAAGAACAGAAAATATGAACAAAAATAACAAGACACAAGATTTACGTGGTTCACCAATTTGGCTACATCCACGGGAGACGGATTCACTATAATAGGTAGCAGGTTACAGACGCTAAGAAATTTGCCAGATTTCTACCTATCTAAGTGCAGAACTGAATTAATTGTTTACAGAGAGAAGAGAGACACTTTATATATTGTCTCCACTAAACCCTAACAAACTGGGCCAAAACACAATTCGACCCAAATTCAAGGCATACCAACAAATCTCCACCTTGACTTGAATCCTCAAACCAGAAACTCCAGACGCACCATTACAGTGCCAGATGAGCAGACTTATCCCTCCACTCCCGGGACTGCCCATAGAGCACCTAATCAGCTCTGATGTTCAGCAAGTCCAAACAATGTTGAAACTTGCTATGTGGAACAGGTTTGGCGAACATATCAGCGGGGTTGTCAGCAGTTCCACTTTCTTCACCCTGATTCTCCTCTCACTCCTCAGGAAATGATATCTGACATCAATATGCTTGGTCCTCTCATGATGGACCTGATCCTTGGCTAGGCAGATTGCACTCAAACTGTCACAATATACAGTAGCCTGATCATGATGTAGACCAAGATCACTAACCAGCCCTTTCAGCCATATTCCCTCCTTTGCAGCCTCTGTCAGAGCCATGTACTCTGCTTCCGTAGTAGACAACGTCACTGTAGGTTGCAAAGTCGCCTTCCAACTAACCACAGAACCTCCCAAAGTGAATACATAACCAGTCATCGATCTCCTCGTGTCAACATCACCAGCATAATCAGAATCAGAGTAGCCTGTAACTAAGCACTCGGTATCACCTCCATAAATGAGACCCACGTCAGACGTACCTCTAAGATACCTGAAGATCCTCTTCACAGCTTGCCAATGTTCCTTTCCCGGTTGCGCCATGAACCTGCTCACAACACTGACTGCCTGTGCTAAATCTGACCTCGTGCAAACCATAGCATACATCAAGCTCCCCACCGCGCTGGCATAAGGAACCCGAGACATATACTCCTTCTCCTCGTCTGACTGAGGAGCAAATATAGTGGTGAGATGAATATTTGCAGCACTAGGAGTGTCTATAGGCTTCGCTGTAGACATGCCAAACCTAGCCAACACTTTCTGAATGTAGCCTTTCTGTGACAAGAAAAGCTTCCGCTAACTTCGATCCCTAAGAATCTCCATTCCTAGTATCTTCCGAGCTGCACCCAGATCCTTCATCTCAAACTCAGCATTAAGAAGTCCTTTCAACTTCTGAACCTCGTGCTTACTCTTTGCGGCTATCAGCGTGTCATCTACATAAAGCACCAGATAGATGAATGACCCATCTCTCAACCTGCTGTAGTAGACACAACAGTCATAAGCACACCTCGTATATCCCAGCTGAAGCATGTAACTGTCAAACTTCTTGTACCACTGCCTCGGAGACTGCTTAAGTCCATACAAAGACTTCTTCAACTTGCAAACATACTTTTCCTTGCCAGGAACCTGGAAACCATCTGGCTGAGTCATGTACAACTCTTCCTCCAATTCTCCATGTAGAAAAGCGGTCTTCACATCAAGTTGCTCGAGCTCCAAATCCTGATGTATCACCAAGGCTAGCAACACTCTGATGGAAGTGTGTCTGACTACTGGTGAGAAAATCTCATTATAGTCTACCCCCTCCCTTTGACTGAAACCTCTTGCAACAACTCTTGCCTTGTACTTGACTCCCTCTGCAGGTGATATTCCTTCCTTCTTCTTGAAAACCCATTTGCAACTGATTACCTTTCTCCCTTGAGGCTGTTTGACCAATTCCCATGTCTGATTCTTTTGAAGAGACTCCATCTCATCTCCCATTGCAGCAAGCCATTTATCAGCATCAGTACACGAAGTAGCCTCTCTGAAGGTTGATGGCTCTTGAGTATCCACTTCCTCGGCAACTGACAGTGCATAACCCACCATATCCTCAAACCCATATCTCTTTGGCGCCCCAACTCCAACCCTCCTGGGTCGGTCCTGAGCTAAACTGCGGACTGTAGCTCCTCATGGTTGAGGATCTGGTGGTGGAGATTCCGGTATCTCAGATTCTGTCTGTGACTCTTGATCCACCTCAAATTGTTCCAATCTATTTTCACCTTGAGTGACTTCAAGCTCCACCTGTTTATCAACTCCACTAGTTTCTGGCACAACTGTGGGCTTCACCATAGATCTAAGCAAAGAATTTTCATCAAAGACAACGTCCCTGCTCAGAATAACCCTCTTCTCAGATGGAGACCATATCCTGGAGCCTTTAACTCCATCTCCATAACCCACAAAGACACCCTTCTTGGCTCGGGGCTCTAACTTACCATCACTAACATGATAATAAGATGTACAACCAAAAACTTTTAACTTGGAGTAATCAACAACTTTACCTGACCACAACTCCATAGGTATTTTGCACTCTATACCCGTGTGAGGCCCGCGGTTGATCAGGTAACAAGCTGTACTCACCGCCTCTGCCCAGAATCTCGTTTCCAAACCAGCATTAGAGAGCATGCACCTCGCTCTCGCCAGCAATGTCTGATTCATCCGCTCAGCTACGCCATTCTGCTGTGGCGTATTCCTGACTGTATGATGACGAGCAATCCCTTCATCCCTACAAAACTGATCAAACTCAGACGAGCAGAATTCCAGCCCATTATCAGTTCGAAGCCTCTTGATCTTCTTCCTGGTCTGATTCTCCACCAAAGCTTTCCACTCCTTGAACTTCGAGAAAGCTTCACTCTTATGTTTCATCATGATAACCCAAGTCATCCTTGAGTAATCATCAATCAGAGAAACAAAGTACATGTACTGTTTGCCTTATGTCGCAACTCTCTACTATGGAGAGAGGATCTTACTTCCTCCAGAGACACAGAATCTTTACCAACAATAAATGACTGAACAAAATTCTCATACGAAAGCGGTAAAGACACTAGCAAAATCAAAGCAGCATCTTCGTCTTCAATTTTCACATCTATATTTCGCAATTCTAATAACAAACTATTCAATTGCTCTAGATGGTCTCTGAGTTGCGTACCTTCCTGCATTCGGAGACCGAAGAGGCGTTTCAGAAGCAACTTGTTGGTTAGAGATTTCGTCATATACAAACTCTCCAACTTCAGCCACAGTTGTGCAGCAGTCTCCTGATCTGATACCTCAGTGATGATTTCGTCCGCGAGACACAGTATAATCGTCGAGTGTGCCTTTTCTTCCAGACTCACATCGCCAGAACTGCTCGCGAAATCCTTCGTCAGCGGAGTCCACAAACCTTGCTGTTTCAGCAAAGCTCGCATCTTGATCTGCCATAAACTGAAACTGTTTCTCCCAGTAAACTTGTCGATCTTCACGTTCAACCCAAACATCTTTCTCCCCGATCAGCCCCGATCTGATGAGCGCAGAATCCGATATACCCACTACGGATATCGCCAGAAAAAGAAACCGCTCTGATACCAGTTTGTTGTGCGAAATGGAGAAAGAACAGAAAATATGAACGAAAATAACAAGACACAAGATTTACGTTGTTCACCAATTTGGCTACATCCACGGGAGACGGATTCACTATAATAGGTAGCAGGTTACAGACGCCAAGAAATTGGCCAGATTTCTACCTATCTAAGTGCAGAACCGAATTAATTGTTTACAGAGAGAAGAGAGACACTTTATATATTGTCTCCACTAAACCCTAACAAACTGGGCCAAAACACAATTCGGCCCAAATTCAAGGCATACCAACAATAACAATGTAATTAAATAATTATAAGTTAAAGAAATTAAGGACGAAGCTGTAGTATAAAAGTACTAAAGTAAGTGCACATTTGTACCACTTCAAATTAAGGACGACGAGAAAGTACGTTGGAGTCACAACAACATAGCAGAATAGCTCAACGATTACCAGGAACCCTAAATGTAAGTGGTTCTGGTGACCGAAATGGACCTGGGTGTTCGTTATGGCACAACCAAGCAAATAAGCTCACCTACTCAGGGTGCATCCAAAGTTAAAATACAGAGTAAATACACAGTTCCACAACGAATCTAGATAGAGATGCAAGGTCGCATACATAACTCCAGCTAAACCAGGTAAGTCTCATACATGAAAATTCCCTGCATGTAGAACTCATCATCTTTCCGATGACAGTCTCAAATGCATGTTGACAGGAACTACAAACTCAGAACAAAAACGAGACATTAAGGATGGGATGAGGAGGATGAGTTTTACTCGTGTAAAGACACCTTTCGCATTTACAAGAGTGCGATACTTCTATATTCCCCCTCCCAGCAGATTCACACGCAATAATTGATGAGCAAGTAAGTTTACTTTTTTTTTACAGATCCATCGGTGCATCACTTCCTGATAGAGAGGAACTCGAAGCTCCTCAGGGGGTCGTCTCGAGTAACCCTTGCTGTGGCTGCAGTGCGCGAGTAGGAAGATGATTTTGGTTCACTTCCTGCTAGAACTCTCTGTGTTGTTGATAGGCGACCACTGCTTGAGACTATTCTGTTTGAGCGGCCATCAGTCGGCTCACCAGAGGAGCTAGGTCTGCTGCTTGACACGGCTGCTCTTTTTGAGGAACTGCCGTTGCGAGAAGTCCTTCCTCTTTCAGAGTCAGCTTGCTGTAAGTGCAGAAAAAGACTTAGGTTTTATATTCAAAGCACATAAGAGAATTAGAGACAAGATTTCAAATTTCAATAAGCCCAAGCAACATTTATGATTCTGTCAAGCATCTGTCCCCACAGCACTGTGCCAGACTGGATACAAATAGACCACACTCAATCTACCCTTACAGTCATGTACTTAGCACCTGGTTGTTCCAAGAGTAGAGAGAGAGTAGACAGAGAGAGAGAGAGAGAGAGAGAGAGAGAGTAGAGAGATAAAGAGATAAATAAAGAGAGGGGTGAAAATGGGGAATACCACATCCTTCGAAGAAGGTACATCATCCGAAGTTCGATGCCTTGAATGCTCTCCATGACGACCAGAACTGGTAGCATTTCGTCTTGAAAAGGCTTCAACAGCACCAGAGAATCTATCTCTAATATCTTGTCCAACTGGGTTCACCACGAAATCATTAATGCCACATAATAAGATAGAAAAGAACCCAGTACAAGCAGACGCGGAAAATGCACAAGCAATCTTCTGGCAATACAGCAATACATCACTAAGAAAATAAGTTTGCAAGAAAATGGTGAGTGTGTGTGTGTGTAACCTGTCATTGTAATAAAATAGAGAAGAACCCGACCATATAGGAGAACATTCATCACTAACGTTCTGTCATATACATCACCAGGCAGAGCATTTTGCAAGAGAACTACACTACTTTTTACAATAGCACTACAGCTAAGATGGAAAACCACAAACCCAGTCCCATATCTCTAGTTCGTAAGTACCTGATGTCCTTCCTGGTCTATCTGCAGATGGTCCAGCACTTACTCCGGGGTTTGCAGGTGGAGGATTCTAAATGCAACCAAAGAGTATATATTAAGGCCTCTCATAATAGATTAAATTGAGGGAAAGAAAGCTTCTTATTCAAAACGCCACATATTGAAGAAAAAAAATATTTTAAGTCTTGGAGGACTAACCCGTCCTCTGGAGCTAGCACCAATTTGCGGATACTTCAATATAGTCCAATCAAAAACATAATCAAATTGGTAACCTGGACGACAAATCAAGTCAAGAAAAAGATAGCACACAATCCACTTATAACCGCAGATCAGTAACAAACACTGAATCATTTCTTGAAAATAACAATATATTAGGGAAACAAAAATTCATTCCCCACCCTACAACCAAGTTACTAAGATAGAAGAAATATAAGGACATGAGCTACCTTCTCGAATAAACAAATCTCGAAAAAGCCTCTTCAAATATGAATAATCTGGCTTGTCTTCAAACCGTAATGATCGACAATAGTGAAAATATGATATGAACTCCGATGGGTGGGATTTGCAAAGTACCTGTTACCCCAAAATAAAATAAGACATTTTTAAAATAATAATAACAAACATTGAGAGATTAACCAACTACTATCCTTTGCTAATAGCCAAAGAAGATTTGGATAAAAGTTGATAAGACTAATGTGGTTGGTGCAAGAAAGACGGAGTAACTCCTACACCCAAAGCAGGATTACATTGTAGGTATTGCATGACACAATTACAGTGTTAACTAGTAAGGATGGGGGTTGACACTTAATACTGGATAAGGAAAACACCGTGAAAGCGCAATCACCAATGAAACCAAAAAAATCAAATAAAATTTACTCCTGAACACAGATTTTAATCACAGTAGACGGGAGATCCCCTCATGAAGAAAAGAATGAGTGGATTACTGGACTTCAAAAATTCAAACATAAGCAATGTCAGTGCTAAACCATTGTAAGGCACAAATCTCACTGCACAATGCAGCTAGAAAATCTCTCTGTGGAACAGAGGCAGGGCTAAATATAGAACATTATGAAATGTAACAAAGTGATATCCAGATACAGTTCAGGAGAAGCACCTCAATAGGAGTTAACATCTTCTTTTCACTAATTTTGTCATACTTTTGCTTCTTGGTCCCGGCTTTAAGTCCCTGCCAAGGAAGACTAATTCCAAAAAATAATGACATTAGAGAACAAAAAAGAATCAAGAGAAGGCCATATAGACAGTTTCAGATTTCGAACCTTCCTCTCAGAAAATACATTAGCACATAGCCAAGAGATTCCAGATCGTCCCTTCTGCTTTGTTCTACACAACACAGGCAACAAAATGTGTTGATTAATTCAAGCATAAAAACCAGGTAAAGTTTCTATGTATAAATCAAAAGACAAAAAAAAACATAGCTCACCAACTCCTAAGTGAGTGTTAACACTAGCATATCGAGCTGTACCAGTGAGGTTCTTGTTCTCTCTGGAGATAAGAAGAATTCTCAGTTATCAAATCTAAATCAAAGTAAATATAACACATTTTGCAATCTTCTAAATTACAATAAATGTCCAGCAAAGTAACACTCAATACAAGGGAATCAAATATTCATTAGGCGGGATAAAATCTCTAGACTGTTAACTGTCTTTCTAACCAAAGTCAAAGTTAATATCTGACCAAAGAGAATTCAACCCCCCACCCATCCAGCAAGCACAGTGAAACACCCCCAAAGAAAGCCAGAAAAGAGTGCACAGCATTTTTAAGGTTAACTGCATGCCAAAAAAAAAGACACCAAATTCCGATGAATTGTACAACAGCAAAAGAAGGCATCTGGCATCTAGTCTCTAAGATAGATCGAACAGAGGTCATTCTTTCAAGCAAGAAATGCATGAACTGGGAAAAAAATTCAGAATAAGAATGACATGTGGGTTAAATGGTACCTGTAAGGTATGTGCTTGTGGGTCTGTAAATCCCGATACTTTTTTGCAAGGCCAAAGTCAATGATGTAAACCTGAGACCAGTACCAATACAGTTATAGAGGAACCTCACACCCGAGTGTTACTGATGGGAAAATGAGAGGCACATGCATTCTTATTAACACAAAAGAACAATTTTCCGAAGTATAGTGTGATATTCTGCATGGGATAATATTTTTAATGTTTTCCAATTTGAAATCACCTCAGCTAAACACCTGTCAAGTATTGCTTTATAAACCACAGAAAATTATTCGCGGAAGTGTAAATACAAAACGTTTCATTGCAGCAAATTAGTATTAGAAGATTGAAATGGCAGATAGATCATTAAATTTTAGTAGCAGATACTACTAACTAGGCTTAAATCCAAGCTAACAACAAAGTAACACTTGATTTCAGGGGTACAACTTTGACCACGCAACACAAGGTCTGAAAAACATAATTCTCGACGCTAGTAGAAGGGTATCAAGATGGTTCCAAGGACATAAACAGAATACCTGATTTGCCTTGCGCCCTAAACCCATTAAAAAGTTGTCAGGCTTGATATCACGGTGAAGAAATCCTCTAGAATGCATGTACTCCACTCTATTAATCTACACAATCCCATCAAAAAGACGCACTAGTAAGACCAATAAGGATTCAGTTACTGAGTTTATCAGGGATCAGGGAAAACATAAAAACTTACTAGTTGGTCTGCAAGCATCAACACTGTCTTCAAGGAGAATTTTCTGTTGCAATAGTTAAAGAGGTCCTCCAAACTCGGCCCAAGAAGGTCAATAACCATGATATTGTACTCACCCTCAACTCCAAACCACTTCAGATTTGGAACTCCAGCTACATAATAATAGAGATTCAAAAAGAATGAGAATTGATTCCCAATCTCAATCATTGTTATAGATCAGTAGGTACAACATAGAATTAATTTTTACCAAGACCTCGCTTGCAATTTAAAGTTTCAAACAGTAAGAAGAAGACTATCTTAATACTTATCAAAGCATACAGAATAATGCGTAAGTGAAATGTAATTACAAGTAAATCAAAACTTGATGCCATTAAAGTTTCCCACACTATTCATGATTGCGCTCATGGCTGAACATTCGCGTATTTTTGTAATGAGAATGAGAGACATACTTCCTCCTTGAAGAAGCATGTAGATCTTTGACTCATAGTGCAGTTGAGGGTGCTTGGTCTTAACAGGTTCCTGGTTATTCAGCAAAAGTAAGAAGAGTTAGTTAAGTTTCATACTTTCATATTGCAGAAAAGTTCAATTTCCCAAAAGTGAGGGCTATGCAGAAATATTGAGAAGTTACAAAAAATATACAGATAACAGAGGAATTCCTTGACTTGTACACATCATACTTATATAAACGTGCTGAATAATAGAGGCATTTATTTTTCCTATATTATATTAACATGAAGCTCATACTCTTCTTTCAGCAAGTAGCTAGACCTTTGCTACATGTCAAATTTCTATTTCCTTTCAAGCCAAAAACTCGTAGTTGGTATAAAGTTCACAATCACTTAGCCCCAAACCGAACTGGAGATAGGTTCAGACAACTGGCAACCCAATCAATTCCAAATGCTAGTCAAAAGGTAGTAAAATGCAAATATCCTCCCAACCCTGCCATCCCAATATGATAAAATTATTGACCAGATACTCAACCCTTCAAGTGAAGGCTACTGGTTTGCACACAACATCACCAACAAAGGCAAGGCAAGCTACACCTACTATCCACCGCATTAGACGTAAGGTCAAATCAAACAAGCAGTTTATGCAGTAAACTAGCTATATAATCAGTAGAACGAGAGTGAACAGCCAAGAAACTCACAAGCTTAATAGCCACTTCCTCTCCATTCTGAATATTGACACCTGTGCCAATACAACAAACATCAAAATCAGTCAATTAAGCCCTTTGCTCATCCAAGTAACACAAAAGTAAAGGTGAAAGCCCCAAAATCAATCGAAACTAAACCGGATACCTAGAAACAGTTCGCCAAAAGAGCCACTCCCAATCTTCCTCCCCATCTTAAACTTCCCACCGACCACGTGATCCATGGCGATTCAATGAACTTCCCTTTGACACAAATATCCCTAAAAAAAAAAACTAACTCCGACCAGTTTTCCGGCGATTGAACAAAAGGCGATACTATTTCGCGAAACGAAACAACCCCTAATTTCACAGTAATAACAAAAACACCGCCGCCGACGGATCCAATAACGAAGGCGATCAACAAAAGACGAAAAAATAAAATCAGTCCTCAATCAACTACATCACCTAGCGGAACGCGAACCCTAAATCTTATAAAACTCCGGCAGTTGCAAACCCTAATTTCACAATCATCATTGATCAAACAAAAAAGGGAATCAATGAATGATGTAAGAACATAAAATTATACAGGTGATTTTTCCTATTTTTTTTCCTTTTTTGGGGTTTTTTTTCCGGTGGGATAAATGAATCAAAGAATGATGGGAAATTAGGGGGGACAAAATGAGCGGCAATTGAGGGATCAGAGACGGAAAGAGAGGGTTTTATTCGGGAGAAAATAATGGATTTGTGTGTGTGTGGGAAAGCAATGTGCCCTGCGTGTGAGTGTGTTTTTGGGTGGGATAGGAAAAGGAGGCAGGTGGTGCTGATAATATTTTGGCTTTTGCAATTTTTACTTTTCAAAAAACAATTTGGGTTTTACTGCTCTATTATGGATGCTGGGAATTGTTTTGAGTTCGTGTAGAATGGTTTTGAGTTTTTGGGTTGAAATGACTCATCTAAATCCCATCTACGATGCTTTTTCACGGCATAATAAAAGGTAAGTATTTTTAAATTAATTATTACGATGAATTCAATAATATCATTTAATAATATTAATGTACTCCTTCTGTTTCTTTATTAGTGGCACACTTTTCTTTTTAGGTTGTTTCTTTTATATTGGCACACTTTCCATTTTGGGCAAAATTCCTTCAATTTCATCCGCTCATTCTATTTTTTACTTTCTACATTCAATTTCATCCACTCATTTCCTTCACCTAAATCCAAGCACCCAAACCTATGGTGCCACTATTAGTGGAACGGAGGGAGTATATATCTATTTAAATATGCGGTCAAAGTTTGACCGTGTTTACTGTCAAATAGTAATTGTGCAGTTTATGATGAGAAAGTGCCAAAATAACTCTGACTTTAGGCTGAAAGTACCAACATAACCATGTAAAACGAGAAGGTGTCAATATAACCCTAACTTTATGATGAATATGCCAATATAACCCTAGGAGCCGTTGACTCCAATTGGCAACGTCGGAATTGGGCAAATTTAATAAAAATGACAATTTTACCCTTGATTAACAAATAAATAGTAAAACATCAACCTTTAGATCTCCGACACTAGTTTCTCTGCCACCATCTCTGATTTCCACCACCCATATCTCCAATTTTTTCCAGCCACCACCATCTCTAATTTTCTCCAGCCACTGCCACCCTCTCCCTTAATCATCGAATGACGCCATGAGCTTCTCGTCGAAGACTTGCATTTCAATTGGGACTGGGTCGGGTTTCCACCCAATGGCCAAGCGGTTGACGTAGCCGGAGTAATCGCTGGTAGCGAGGAGGCACAAGTCAAATCAGAATGAGGTGGAGCTCACGACGACCTTGAACGGGGAGGTGGTAAATGCCTGCTATAGGTATTCGAAGGAGAACGGTGTGACGGTGACGGAGTGCATGACGGTGAAATTGTGCGGCGCAAGCTCGACAGCGGTTATGGATGAGACTACGGTTTTGACTAAGTTTTTTCTCGGGAGCTTTAAGCGTTGGTTTCATCGGATAAGAAATGGTAAAGCCGAAGCGGGGGGTCTCGTGTGGTGGTGGAGAAAAGGGGTTTGGGGTTGGTAAAGGTGGCTGGAAGAAGGAGGTCGTGTTGTGGTGGTGTAGTAAAAGGGTTGGGGCAGGCAGCGGTGGTGAGAATGGGTTGGGCTGCGGTGGGTATTGTTGGTGGCGAGAAGAAAGAGTTGGGTCGCGTCGTGTGGTGGTGGAGATGGTGGGAAATAGTGGTTGAGAGGGTGGTAGGTGGTGGTGGAGGGTGGTGCGGTGACTGGCGGCGGACGGTGGTGGCTAACGACAACGGGAAGGTAAAATAGGGAAAAACTAAGGTGAAATGGTCAAGGGCATATTCATCATTTTGGGTCCGGTCAACAGTTTAATTGGCGAGTCAATGCTGGAATGTTGCTTGGAGGTTATATCGGCACAATTCATCATAAAGTTAGGGTTATTTTGACACTTTCTGATTTTACGTGGTTATATTGTCACTTTCAAACTAAAGGTAGGGTTAGAAAAATATTTACCCAAAAACTAAATAACACTCGTGCGATGCACGATTTAAAATAAGTGATATATTAAATATTTTATTTTATTTATAAACAAAATTTAAAAATTTGTTAACTACTTGTAATAAATAAATAAAATATAATATTCAGTTATGTCAAAGTCTTGGTAAATACCATTTTTTCATAAATTTATGGAAATACGGTGTTTAATTAGAATAATAGAAAGGTGAAAAGATTTAATTGTAATATTAAAATTTTATTATACAACTTGCAATAGTTATAAGTTTATGACCTAATTAATACAATCCAATTTTTTTTTTCTAATTTGTAAGTTAAATATTTTCCTTTCCATAATTTATAAACCTACCAGCTTTCAATATACTGACTCTTTAGTTATTGTTTTGGTTTGTTTTAACTAAACTATCAAAGGCACCAACCTCTTTTAGGCATTTTTTTTTCAAGGAGTGAATTACTAACTTCAATTCTTCTTCTAAAAAACATTGCAAAATTTTGGGGAAAATCGTATTTCCATAGGCATATAGAAAGATGAGGTTGAATTAGAATTATAGAAAGATAAAAGGTTTTAGTTAAAATATTAAAATTTTATCATGCAACATTTAGTAGTTATAAGTCTATGACCCGAATAATGTAATTCAAATTTTTTTTATTAACTTCTTCTATTTTACAATTTAAATATTAGTTATTTTATAACTTATCAAAACATCTGTCTTTCAAAATACATACTCAAGAAAAATAAAGTGAGAAGACATTCTAAATTGTCTAAGGAAGCACACTAACCTATAAATTGCAATATGCATGTGATTTTTAACCTCCGCTATAAACTGAAGTCAACATTTGAAAACTGTACTCCAAAGTAATTTAGAACTCAAGTCAAGAGTTTGATTTTAGCCATCAATAAAAACACAATGGCCTTGACAATCAATTACCGATTCACATTCACGTGGGTAAATCAAGTGATCGAATGAAGCAGATAAACTAATAAATGTCTGAACGAATGAAGATTGAGCTCATGTCGGCAAATAATAATGCTTCCTATTCACGAATACCAACGTGCCCCAACTACGTTTTACTCCATTCTCACGTGCTTGCTTTAATCCATGATTTCTCCCATGGTTTCCCAACACCATTAATGTTTTCTATGAATTACAGCCAGCTTTTATCATCTTTGCAATATCCTACCAAAAATCTTTTTTTAAGTGTAATAAATAACCCGACATTTTGAATGAAAGTGTCAATATAATGCTACGATCTTAAAAAATGTTAATTTAACCCTGAATTTGGCTGACTTTTTGTCAATGTTAATTTGGGCAGATTTTGGTGAAAAGACAAATGTGCCCTTGACTTAAAAAAATAAAAAGCAAAAAGTTTGATCTTCTTCTTCTCATCAAAGATTCATCTTCCTCTTCCTAATTTCATTCGGTCATCGTGTTCTTGTTGATATTCTTCTTCTTCTTCTAAAAAAGTAAGTATGTCGTCTTCTTCTTCTTCTTATCAAGTTTCTCCGTCGTCGTCTTCTTCTTATCAAGTTTCTCTGTCGTCATCTTCTTCTTAAAGCTGTGAAGTTCCCCTGCCTTCTTCTTCCCCAGCGAGGTAGGGACAGCGGGCTTGACCAAGGATTCTGCAGCGGTGGGGGCAAATAGGTGGTTGTGCGGTGATCTAGGATTCGGGGGTGGTGAATTAGGAGTGGTGGGGTGTGGTGAACCACCACTGGGGACGAAGACGAGGATCAGGGTGGGTACGAGGGTGATAGGGGTGGTTGGGCGGTGAGCTAGGGTTCGGGGTGGGGAATTGGGGATAGTTTCCGGCTGTGAGGGGGCGGTGGTGTGGTGGTGGGGAACAACGAGAATACGTAGGGAGCAACGATGTTGGTGGTGTGGCGAGGTTTCTAGCGACGGTGGTGAACTTCGAGGCGAGCTTCTTAGAGCAAGTCCAACAGCTTTCCCATTATAGAGATTCTTGTTGTTTTTAGATTTTACTCTATGTTTTAAGTCCAACAACTTCCCTATATGCTTCCCCAAAATAGGGATTATGATGAGAGAGGATATTTCATTCCTCATATTTGTAGAAAGAGAATAAAATTATGGGGAAGTAAGATTTAATGCAATATTAATGGAATGCATTGAATACGAGTACAATATTCTCTTTTTTGTCAAAACTTTAAAGCAGTAACTCCTATTAGTAACTCCTATTGAGTTTAAAGCAGTAACTCCGTTAGTTTGAAAGTTAAAACCAAGAAAGCAGTAACTCCTATTGAATGCATATATTGAAAATTATGTTAATAAAAGATGATAATTATTATGTTAATAAATGTGAGGTTCTCCAAAATAGGGAATCTGTTGGAGATGAACATAAAAAATATAGGGAATATGAGTTTTGAATCCCTATTTTACAAAAAATTTTAGGAAAGCTGTTGGACTTGCTCTTAGGGGATAAGTACTTGTCGACGATGGAGACAATAGGCTTGGAGTTGTTGTTGTTGGTCGCTGGTTGGAAATTGGAATCGTCGAAGCCGGAGGGCGACTCAGAGTGAATCATTGCAGATGCCAACGGAGTGCTTTCTTTTTCCGGGGTTATTAAATTCGACCCGAATGCAAATAGACCGAATGCAAATAGGCCGAATGCAAATAGGCCGAATGCAAATAGTCCGAATGCAAATAGGGTGAAAATTTAACCCGGAAGCATATTGGGAATTTTCATTATCTTTCTTTGACGTGCTTGAAGAGGACGCATTCAGCGAATGCGTTATCTAATTTATTTTTCTTTTTTATTTTGAACGTCCTATGTATCAGAATAAAAGAAAATAAAAAAATGAAGATAACGGATTCAGCGAATTTAATCTGATATAATTTACATGTGTAAAATTTTTAATGGAATTTTGATATGATGTAATTTGACTGTTACACTCCGTGAAATTTTGGTCACCAATGTTAATTAGTTAAATCAAACGTGTACATGACGTGACAAGTATTAGTTTTATAATATTGGACAATATATATATATATATTATTAAAATAATGCTTAACTATTTTATTATTAAAGTAATATTAGATAGAATTCGAGTAATTAAGAGATCGAATCCATTTTTACTATATCGAGTAATTAACCATTCGAGCAATTTACTTTTGTTTAACTCTATCTTCAATATTTCTATTTTTAAAAAAATTAAATATCCAAAAAAAATTTGACAAACACCCAATATAATATATTTATTTTTCATGACATCCATCAATCTATCAAATTATTAAACAAAATAATATTTGCTTAATATTTTTGTGGCTATATATTTTTATAATTTATGGATGAGAAACTTACCTTTTCGATTATTTGTACTGCAAAGAGGGGTTTGAATAAATTAATGAGTTTTATCATTTTTAGATGTTGTATTATATGATGTGTTTAAAATTAATAGTGGCGATGAGATATTTCGTTGTTGTGTGTAAATTTATTTACCATTTATTCCTATGCATCCAATTTTTAAACAATTTTTTTCTTTTTAAAAGTATAATTGACTGCTGCGACAGAGGGTATTCGAAAAAGTTTAGAATCTCTGGATTCTAAAAATAAAAAATGGCGAGGACGCATTTTTAAACCTTTGCTAAAATTAAAATGTAGTGTCCTCTATTTTTCTAAAATTTTTTAAAAAATATAATGAAAATGATGCATTCAACAGATGTGTCCTCCCTAGTTGCATCCACATGGAGTTACTTTAACACAAAATATAGAATTTTCTCGATGCCAATGGGGTTGGATGGTGGGACTATAACAGAGAAGGTGTTGATAATGAAGAAGTAGGTTGTGCTCACTACTGGAAAATAGGTACAAAGGTACCTGTGCCTGAATACGGATGCTAATTATACCATTAGCACCGGTATAAACATTTGAACAACAAAGTACCGATGCCTTTGTAACTTACAACACTCATATAAATATATGAATGATGAAGTATCTGTGCCTTTGTAACTTAAAGCACCCATAACCAAAAAAATCGGTGCTCATTATTGGTGCGTTTGTGAAAATAAATAACAAATGAGATAATTGTGAGCACGGGCTATGCACGTACCAGTGCATAAAACCCGTTATACAACAAAAATCATGTGGGAAGTTGGAAAATGCACGCGGGAAATTGGAATAGTGTAGCACTGGTTAGGTGTTTAGTTGTAGCACTAGTTAGGTGTTTAGTTGTAGCACCGGTAATAACCGGTGCTATTTATACATAACATAATTTTAGGCAATAGTGCAATTTCAACATTATGCAATCATGTCCATTTCGGGGATGTTCCATTTATCCAATCATGTCCAAATCGCATAATTGTGAACTTGAATTATGAAATTTCAATATGAAATTGCCAATTTTGGTTTTCGACAATTTCAAGATTCTTGGAGGGACCTAAGTGCAAAAATTAAAATGTTCACTCGAACGTCAAAATTAAAATCCGCTCGAATGTAATGCAACATTATGAATTCTTAAAGTATATACCAAGACTTAATCAAAAAAAATTATGAATCTATCTTCACAAAATACTACCAATAGTCTTCCCCGTTAGAACTTCCTAACTTCTTAGTCATATATAGTAAGATACTATAACGCATGTACTAGCGCTTTATAAATTTTCACTAAAAGTTACTTTTCTATTTCAAAACTTCAATCAACCCATGGATACCTAATATGAAATAAATTTGATAAAAAAATAACAGTGTAACACATTTTTGGACAATAGTACAATTTTAGCAAAGTTACGTACAGATCCATTTAGGGGACCCGTCATACACAATTTCATAACATGAGAAAGACAGAATGTTTAATTGATTTCTTATCAATCCAATTACTTAACTATATTAACCAACAAAACTATCCAACGATACTGGTTAGTGGATGAATAGTTTGGGGTGAAATTTTAAATTTTGGGAAGGTATAAAACTAGCACTGGTATTTCAGCACCACTTGAGAAGCAGCCTCAGTCAAGTGCTCTAAATAATTTGAGCAAAACTTGAGAAGTTATAGCACCGGTAATTATACCGCTTCTCTGTACTTAGAAAATTGTCTATCTCATTTCCTCTTTGTTACTAAAAAAAGATTCTGAAGCAGCACGAGGTAGCCGTGTTTACTAATATGAGCACCGGGTCGACTACTTGTAGCACCAGCAACTGTACTGGTGCTTGATACTTAGAAAAAAATTTAGATCCTTTCCTCTTTGTTTCTTAAAAAGATTCAGAAATAGCTTGAGGCAGCTGTTTTAACTACTTCTAGCACCGAGTTTTTTACCGCTGCTTAAGACTTAGAAAAATTTATTCGTCTTTGCTCTCGGGTTCCCAAATTTACCAAAAAATGCAACTATGAACAGCCTGGAGTAGCTGCGTTAAATACTATAGGCACCGGTATTTTGAATTTTGTACCGGTGCTAAGATGACGCATATATCTGAACCATTTATTTTTCTCCTTCATTAAATCTCAACAGTTAAAACTTTCAAGGTATCTATATAAACCCCTAAAACCCCACTATTTCCCCCCAATTTTTTTAAAACATATTTTTCTTCCCACACCGCCGCCGCCACCAAGGCCTACCACCGCCACCGCCAAGACCTCCGACACCGCCGCATCCACCTTGCTGATGGAGGGCAGCTGCTGATGAAGATGAGCAGACAAGCATTCACATTTGCTGATGAAGGGCAAACACATTCGCATTCGCATACGATTAGCGGAGTTATTCTTCTCCGCCGATGGAGGGCAAACGCGAAGAAATTAGCAGACAGGCCCATTCTTTGCTGAAATAAGCTCCCTATTCTCCCTCTTTCTTTGATTTCTTTTATAAAATTTATTGTTATTTATGATTAACAATTGTATATTGCGGCAGCGGTTGCAGGAGGTGCAGTCATCGCCGGAGGTCAGCTGAAAGTGGTTGCAGGAGGAAGAAGGAGAAGCAACACACAGGTTTGCTCAACTGAAATCCTGTTTTATATGAAATGAGTAGGATGTATACTTTGGATTTTTTGTTCAAGAGAATTCTTTGTATACAAGCCAGAGAATTGAGACATTATTCAAAGACCTTTGGATTTCTTGATTAATATGTATTATGCATTTATAAAATAGCCTTTTAACTATTTTTTCGTGAATTTTACACTCGATCTATAATATGAGTACAAATTAGTTATGTGAATTTATGTAGTAGGTTAATTAGGAGTAGTGTGGAGAAACACGGTTGTGGACATTAGGAGCAGTGTGGACATTACATTGTGGAGAAATACGGTTTTAATTATGAAATGAAGACTTGGTGTAGGTAGATTTTAGTTGTATTGAAGTTTAATTACCAACACAACTAGTTAGTTTTCTATTCATGTTTCAAATCAACTTGTTGCTACTTGCTTCCAGAGCTGGATTCCAGGGACGTTTGTGGTCATTCGTTTCTCAACAAAAGAGTTGGATTTTGAAACTGTGCAACTCAATAGTAGCTCTATCTTCTAGGATACAATGGCAACAAACAAGAGCGGCATTTCCTCTTACACCATTTCCTTTAGTTGTAATGTTATGTATAATCATGTTTTAGAGAGTACATATGAAAAAAATGTCATAGGCAGATTCATAATATAGGAATACCATGGTCAGCAGTTTAATCATATCATGGGTAGTTGACGTTTAAACTGTGGAGATGTCACAGTCTGTGGGTCTCCAGAGCAAGGAGTGTTTGGCATGGTTTGTTTAAACACTCCTTGCTTCGGTTCCCCGAGAACTGCTTCATTTTGACGTTTTAAATTAATAACCCTTAGTTAAATGGCACTGCATATGTTGCGTTCGATTAATGTATTGCCCTCTAACTGTGTAATGCTTATAACATTTGTAGAACTCTTCCATTTCAAATGTGGAGATTTTGTAGCCTATGGGCACCGGAAGAGGCATGGTGTGTTGATAGTTAACTGCATTTAACATTAAACTGTGTTTATGTTAAATTCATTGTTAAGACATATGTAAACACATCATGTCTCTTTCATTGTGCTTAATGCTTCATCATTACGGCATTTGAATTTTTTTTGTTCAACAACAATTAATAGACATTGTTTTGTTGTACAACTCTGTAATTTAAATAGTGCAGAATTTGTTGGTGTTTTATTGATTTGTAGTTGATGTTTAAACTGTGGATATGTTACAGCATACGGGCCACCAAAGCAATTGTTTAAACACCCCTTGCTTCGGTTCCCCGGGAACTGCTTCATTTTGACATTTTAAATTACTAAGCATTAGTTAAAGAACACTGCATAGGTTGCCTTTGATTCATGTATTGCCCTCTAACTATGTAATGCTTATTCCATTACGAAAAGTGTTGTAACATTTGTACAACTCCGTAATTTAAATTGTGCAGAATTTGTTGGTTTTTAGGATGTTTTGCAGTTGATGATTAAACTGTTGAGATATTGCAGTTCACCCGGGCTAAGGAATCTTGGAGTGTTTAACATGGTTTGTTTATACACTCCCTACTTCCGTGGCTCAGGGAAACTGCTTCATTTCGACATCTTAAATGTCGATAAATGCATTAGAATTTGTAACATGCTGAATGTTGTCAATGAATGACGAACTAGATTAAGGCTTAAAGGTTTTTTTTTCTACCAGTGAGTTTTAAATCAGTGGATGTATTTTTTTCTATTTGTCACCCAAATTCTAGCACCGGTATTTTGAACATATCCAAACCGATGCCTATGGTTGGGGGGGTGTACAAAAATTGGGCACCGGCAAGTGATATCCGGTGCTGACTTAAATTTCTAGCATCGATAACATATACATGTGCCTATGTATCACATTACTAGCCCGCTCACATACACACCGGTATGAAAATTCAAAAAATACCGGTGCCTACAGTGGGAAAATATCGGTGCCTATGGGGGTCATCCGAGTAGGCTGAAGCATGTGGAGGAATGGGTTCTACTACTTTTGGAGGCCTGGATTGGAACTGACTTTCTACATTATTTCTAGTGTTAATATATCCTTGTTTCTCTTTGTTTCTTGTAGAGAATGGATTGTTTACTCTTTGGTAGAGTAGAGATCTGAGGAATAAAAGAGGAGATTGTGTATTTGATGTGTAAAAACAGTAAGAACAAGGTGATGTTTAGATGTTTGGTGATCAAGAATTTCATGTTTGATTGCTAGGTGAATCTTCAATCATTAGGTGGCGGAGCAAGTCAGCTGCTGCGGAGCACAGCTGGTTTTTAAGAAAGGAACGGGTATTAATGGTATTAATTTTTCAGCTTTGTCATGGGGGTATTTTTATCATTGCAGTTTCTGGTCATGCCCGAATTCATTTGGTCAATGTCGCACTTGGGGAATTTGGATATATCGGTACAATTCGACCAACTGTTTAGGTTAGGTTGACACATTTGGTAATGAGTTAGGGTTAGATTGACACTTTTTGAAATTACAGAGTTATATTGGCATTTTCAGCCAGAAGTTAGAGTTATAAATGTATTTTGTCTTTTTTTATATTGAAAGAAAAAATGTTCTCTACTTTTGAAAATATTTTTCTCCATTTTGCAGTTTTATATATGAGTCCGTCTTTGAAAGATGGTCTTTCAATAAAACATGGAAAAACCAAGATTTAAAGTGCAAATTTGAACAAATGAAGATAAAATTTTTGGGTTGCAGGAATCAAGTTATAAATTTTATAACTACTGCACGTTGCATAATAAATTCTTAATATTGCAACTAAGGTCTTTTACCTTTTATTATTCTAATTAAACCCCGTCTATCCATAAGTTTATGAAAAGACAGTCTTTCCCAAGACTTTGCCTTTTTATATTCTCTTCGATTCCTTTCTTTTAAATTAAACCGTCAAGGACGAAAATGTTCGAAAATTCAACCATTTTTATTAATTAAATTTAATCAAATATTTCTTTTTTTTAATTATTCAGATTCAATCTATAAAGTCATAGATCGGTACCGCTACATAGTAGCAATTGTTTTATGATAGAAATCCTTAACTCTAATATTCTATCAATAGTAGAAATATTAAGATTTAAATTAGAGTGCGTCTCTTGAAAGACGGTCTTTCCATAAGTCATGGAAAGACCAAGGTATAAAGTGTAAATTAGAATAAATGAAGATAAAATTTTCGGGTTGCATGAACCGGGTTATAAATTTTATAACTACTACATGTTACATACTAAAATTTTAATATTGCAACTAAGACCTTTTACCTTTTATTATTCGAATTAAACCCCGTCTTTCCATAAGCCTATGGAAAGACCATTTTTTTCAAGACTTTGCCTTTAAATTATAAACTTTTATTAAAGTTTAAAAGAGTCAGTCTCTTGAAAGGCGGTCTTTCCATAAGTTATGAAAAGACCAAGGTTTAAAGTGTAAATTAGAAGAAATTAAGATAAAATTTTCGGGTTGCATGAACCGGGTTATAAATTTTATAACTACTACATGTTTCATACTAAAACTTTAATATTGCAATTAAGACCTTTTACCTTTTATTATTTTAATTAAACCCGTCTTTCCATAAGCCTATGAAAAGACCGTTTTTCCCAAGACTTTGCCAGTTTAAAATTATATTAACATAAAATCTCATTTGATAATAGTATACGGTTTCATGATATCAACATGTGGGGATATTTTTAAATTTTTGGTAATGGATAAAATCCTAATTATGTAAACTGAATATTAACAATCAATCGAATTTTTTTTTATCAAAATTGTAAAAAAGAATCATATACTATATACAGGTTACTTTGGCTTTGGCATAGAATATTTATATGGTATTGATATGAAAGTGTGTTTATTCAAGTATTAACTACTTTAATTAAATTAAGGCTCTTTCATTATCTTACCATCTTTATTATATATTTAAATAATGGTAATCATCATCGGAATGTGAATTAACCATTAGCAGCTGTAGTTGGTGGACCATATAATACTCATTCTCAATTACTTTCATCCTTCCCCCACTTTTTCCTATAAACTTTACGCGTGTGTTAATTTTGTTTGTATCTAAAGCTTCATATAAAATGAATTCATTATTTTGTTTTGAAACATAATGTATTCATCTTTGTATTTCATTAATTATAATCCAGCCGGCTGAACACATTCACACCTGTATGCTACGAGCAAGTGCAATGATGTTTCTTAAATTTTAAAAATCGTTTTAGAAATCGAAAATACCCACATTGATGGACAAGAAATCGGCCAATAGTTTTTAGTGTAGCAACCGGTCAAGAAACAGGTTACTGACACCATTACATGGCATAGGGGGCCGCTTCCAGCGGCCCATTTTTCTTTCAGCATGTCGGACACGTGTCACTCATGCATTCGGCCACGTGTTCTGCATGCAGGATTTTTTTTTGTTTTACAACCGCTGACATGTGGCGCCATCTGGTTGGGCCACGTGTCTAAAGCATAAAAAATATGTGGTAGCGGGCAGACAAAATTAGTGGGACACGTGTCCCACTTATATGGCGACATGTGTCCCATCTCAACGGTTATTTCTGTTGGTGGATTTTAAATGGGACACGTGTCCCAACCATATGGTGACATTTGTCCCAACGACTATTTTTTAAAAAAATGCAATTTTTTATAAAAAAAATTAAATTTCAGAAAATTGTTTCTTCTCATCCCCTACTTTTTTTTACCTATGAATAGAGCCAATTCACCCAATTTAACCACACCACTTTCAATTCTAACACTTCTATCTCAATATTTCATCTCCTAAATTTGTCTCCAATATTCACTTTGTTATCATTTTTTTAATAAAATCAATATGTCTTATTCTTGATTTTAGATAAAAAATTATTTGACAATTTCTTGACAAGAAAAAAGAAATTTAATTTAATTTTTTAAAAATAAAACACGAAAAAAGTGAATTATTATATACTTTTTTAATACAATGAAATTCTATTAATAAAAATTATAATAAATTATTAAATGTCACATTCAACTTATTTTGGGTGAACAAAGTAAATTAAATTAAATGTTAATGGTAAAACTAATGAGTATGATAGAAAAAATTAAGTGGGGTTAATGAATAGTCAAAAGTGGTTTCTTACCAAGGTAAAAAATGGTGGTCTTAAGATTAGGTGAAAGAGAGATAATGAGAGAAATAATATACTTAATTGGTAAGAAACCGGTAGTGGTTTCTATCACTGCACTTGATCTAAGTACTAAGTGTTATGTGTTTGAACGAGTTGAGCTTATAAATAAAATAAGTATATTTAAAAAATTAGATGAGACCAGTTTTTATTTTTGTTCTAAATTAAAACCTCTACTATGGAAATAATTATTTTTTAAATTTATTAAACGCTAAAAATGGTTTACTTAAAGTAAACTACTTATAATTTCGATCAGATACACACAGATTAATGGTAAATCTTAATTACTTGAGAGATTCTTTGTCTCGGTAAGTAAAAGCGTTGTGTTTCGATAGAACTTTCGAATTCCCGAGCCGAAAGAGTCCTGGACTAATCGGCCCACCTATGACCCAACTTTGCATGTTCCCGTAGAAATACAAATTTGAAAGGGAAAAATTGGAAAATACTAAAAGAAAATTTTTTATTCTATCACTATTTGTTAATAAAAAAACCCCGTGTAATACATAAAGTGGAATAAATTTTAACAGGATTTTTTATAAGGAAAAACCGTATTTCATTATAGTTCATTTGAGGCTATGAAATTTTGATCATTCCTAATGGGCTGTTTCATCATAGTTCACTTATTGGGTTTACCATGAAAATAGTTGTGCATGGTATCTTGCAAGGCTGCAATGCTTGTCTGATTTTCATATAATTGCATTCCGCGGGTAGCTATTAGCATACCCCGGCCTTTAGATCCAAAGGAAAGAGGGTATAACACGAGGACTTTTCAGGAGGTCATCCATCCTAATACTATTTTCGTCTCTATACCCGGTCTTTAGATGGACATAGATAAGTGCACAACGAATACATAAATTACAAACTTAGATAATACTCTCTCCGTACCAGCTATTTCTACAAATTTTAATTTTTTCAAATTGACCAGAACTAATTTTGATCATTAATATTTTTAATTGTATATATTTAAAAATGATAAAAAAATAATATTATAAAAATAGATGTTAACCCAATTCTAACGATATCACATATGATAATACATTATTTTATGCATTACTTAAAATTTACCTTTTTAAGTAACTAAATAAATAATGATAAGTGCAAAAATTGGTAGGAGGAAGGGAGTAAGAGCTAACGATCAAGAAATGCATAAAAGTGCTTTATAAAAGATAAGACTCCATATGCTCGTGATGTATATTGCATGAAATCAATCGACTAGAAAGGACGACCAAACTAGCCCTGAAGTGGGAAGCATGGGCGGAACTACAAAGGGGCTCCAATTCCGCTGAGACAAAAATTATGAGTAATATGGATGGTAAAAAATTTTAAAAAAATTTATCAGGGGAAAAAGTTGAGAATTTTTTTTCCTGATGAATCAATCCGCCATATGTGTATCCTGGCTCCGTCCCGCTGGGAAGGTTCAATTTTTCTTAATGTGATGGGCAAATTGCTCAGATTACATCTTATGATTGAAAGAATAAAGAAAAATAATTTAAATGATCACCGCAAAAACATTTGATAAATAAATAACTCTCCATTTAATACTATCTGGAATTAGGTGAAGTCCATGCAGAAACAGAATACAGACTAGTTTCTTTCCACCCAAGCCTCAGCGTTCCATCTCCCTGAACAAGGCTATACCCATGACTCGGCGGAAACATGTTCAGTATAAGCTGCGCCTGCGCCATCGAATTCGAGCTCATCGCCACCTGATCGAACCCGCCCTTCGCCATCTCACTCCTCCAGTGCCGGAACTTATCCTCCCCGTTCCGGGCCGGGCCGCCAACGGCGAGCACATTGTTGATCTCCTTGCACAGGAGATCGTGCTCCACCCGGTGGCGGCCTGGGTCGTCGGGCCTCAGGAAGGCCCCGAGGGAGTCAAAAATGGTGGAGTAGTAGTGGAGGGAGCCCACGAACCGGTCCAGGAATGACCCGCCGTGGGCGATCTCCTGCTCCACCAGGGTTATGACCCTGGGGGAGATTTGTTGTAGGAGGGCTAGGGTTTTCCAGTCGGGGCCCGTGGCATCGTACATGGAATGCTGGAGCCAGTGGACTGAGACGGTCTCTCCTCGCCGGAGGTGGAGCATTGAGGCGTCCACGTCTGCGAATTTCCGGGCTATTGGTTGGAACTCGAACGACATTCCCAGGCGCCTGGAGAAATTGGAGAGCTGTTTCCCTGTTGATATTGATGCAATTAATGGCAGATATATAGAGCTTCATAAGGAATCATGAACAGTAAGAATGAAGGAGATGATGTGTGCACGAGTAGGCATTTCAGGTTCAAGTACTCCATTTGGCTCAGAATTTTTTTCATGTTAATATTTTTAATTACTTATAATAATATCACATAAAATGTTGATTGTTATAAACTGCATATTACGGTGATAATCTAATAGTAACACATGAGATATTATAAGTACTTGTAAATCTATGCAAATATATAGTTAAAATTTGATAGTTTTGACCGATAACAAGAATTTATGCAGGTTTAACTGAGATAGGAAATATCAAAATCGGGTTACATCATGCATATCTTTCATATGCTTACATATACAAATGCACGTAATGCATACAAAAAATAATAATCAAGTCTAGTAAATGTCTGAATCGAGTTATCTTTGAGACCTCCTTATTATACATATATACGTAGAGGTGAGCATTCTAAATAGGATAGCATAATATCCTAACAATTAATGAAGAACAAGGAATCTTTGTTGCGTATAGTTAAGTTAGGTCACACGTTTAAAGTATTGAAACAACTGCAAATTGGCAGTGTAAAAATGTTTAGATCAGGTCCATGAGGTTGATATATGCTAATCACTGACGTGCTTCTGTCATCAAAGTGCTCGTGCATTATAATTTTGAATCCGCTACTAATACTAAGACTAGACGAATAATTACCTGTTTCGGTCAAAAGCTCCATGGAAGTCCCCATCCCCGTCATCCTGACGTGGGGTGGGCCTTCCATGCGAGTGGCGAGAATGTGGAAAAGCGCAGGCCATTGGAGCCCCTGCATGATATCCAGGTCGATGATGTGCACCCGGTCGCGGCGGTGGAATGCCTCCAGAATCGCCTGGTTGGACGTGAAGTGCGCGAACTTCACGTACGGCGACACATGGTTGTACACCTGGAACGCCGCATGAAGGCTCTTATGGCTGATCAGCGGCGCGCAAATCCCCAGCCACGAGTTCACCACGCGGCTCGCCATCGCCCGCGAGAAGTACGCCACGATCCTCTCCGCGCACGACGAGCCGTACGGCGTGGCGGTTTGAGTGAGCTCGAGGAGCATCCGGTGAGCCTCGGTGATGTTGTCCACGGAGATCGCCACCGCGCATTCCATCAGCTGTGTCATCAGGTTCAAGTTGATCGAGTCGTTGTGTTCATAATGATGACTAGTTCCAGCGCTGTCATGGTAATTTATCCGAGCTGATTTTCTCGACAGCGTTGGAACCATGTTGTCTTCCTCCACCATGAATGTTGTTGATGTTGTTCTAGTCGTAGTTGGATGATCGTTCATGAGTTGTTTCGTCACATGTTGAATCCACTGGGGGATTAGGGTTTCAATTTCATGGTCGACATTGATATTAGCCATCCATGGATCTTGGGGTGGTTGCATATGATGAAATTGAGGAATTTGAAGGTCGATTTCACCTTTGAACATGGTGATGACTAGGGAAATGGAGTGAGATTAGTTGAATTCAGTGTGATGTTAGAGAGTTATTATAATGGATGAGGTGAGGTGATTAGGGCAGATTATTTTAGTGGATTTAATAGGGTGGCCGGCATAGTAGGACGAAGGGATGGAGATGAAAGCTAGGTTCCAAGAAAATGAACACGTCACTTTGATAGTGATTTTACAATTTGATTACAAAGACCAGTAGATGTATAGCTAATAGTTTAGATTTTGTGCTTTATTTTTGTGTATTAGGTTAAGGGTGACAACTCTTGTAAGATATGCATGATACCACACAAGAATCATAAAAATAACCTACTTAGTGCTTTACTAATTAGCTCAAGATTACAAATAACATGGTGAATTGAGCTTTGTTTAACTGGCAATCTACGCTCGTTATAAAAGAGAGGTTCATGTTCAAATCACTCATAGATCTGTCAAGAATTGTGAATATTAGACCAATTTCTTGATACAGATTACTTAGCGTTATTCACCGGACTTCAGTATAGATTCAATGATGGTGTCTCCTAAATTAGTTCTTAAAGAGGATGTTTATATGTAATTTGGCAAAAAATTTTTTTAAAAAAAAGCTAAAAATGACATGAATTTGAAACATATCAAAGTAATTTTGTAGAATGCTGAACTGGATTTGTTTCAATGGTTAATCTATCATCTCTCTATAATAGAGAGGTTCAAGATTTAAGTCCCAACCTTAATAAGAAATATTATAGTAATTTCTTGTTAACGATTATATGTCGTACATCGTGAGACCGTGTCGTGGTTTTGCTGGGGTGAATTTCAACGTATTCAAGTGGTGGTGTCTATAAGTTTAATCATATCTATAGAGTATGATATTTTTATGTATTTTGAATTGTGTTCGAAAGTCGTTCTCAATCTCCCTGTTTAGTCTTATTTGTAAATTAACATGTTTAGATGTAAATTGGTTGTATTTAATTATACAAATAAATTGCATGTATACTATGTCATTCGATTCATATGAACATTCAAGCATGCACCAGTAAGTATATGAAATTGAATATAAAAAAGCAAAAGAATTGGATGAGTGTTATATAAACTATGTCATAATTAAAAATATATAGAAATATGATGCAAATTGAGGGATTGTGAATTTCATTTCTTTGTTGATAATACTCGCCAATTAATTGGCTGCAGGAACGTTTTTCTCTACTCTTCCTTTTGTTTAATTGGTTATAAAAATAATAGTGGCCAATTAGTGACAGTTCATGACCAAATCTTTTAGAGATTAATTATTTAGGTTTATAAGGATTTGCTATGGAAATCTTGACGGGATGGGAATTTGGACGAAGACACACAGTATTAATTGTCGGTATGCGGGTGGGTTTAGTTTGTCTTCAGATTAAAAGACAACATAGTTGTAATTAATCTTCTTTAATTTATGCAATCCAATCGAATTTGTACATAGGAATTCATACGAAAACATCGAAGCCACCAACAACAATTACAACTATATTTCCTCTTTCTTCTTCAGCCTGAAAAGAATAACAATTATATTTCCTTCGGATTTTTTTTATAAAAAAATATCAACCATTCAAAAATATTTTTAAAAAACACCCAACAACAATTACAATATGTGAAATTGACATCTAACCTATCTAACTTCTAGCAATAATCAATTTATTGCAAGAATATTCAAATTACATGTTAATCAGACTAGTCGTATGTACTATCCAATAAAAACTGTAACATTGTTCTCGGAGATATTATTTCACCTCTCACAAAAATCATGACCACCTGACAGATAGAAGCATATCACACATCAATATTACTACGTCAAATGGAGATCCTCGACAATTGTAACATCACTTGATTCAAAACACGATCTATATGATGTCCAAAGTGTAAGCACCTTGAAAACACACAGATCAAGAACATGACTCATAAAGGAGAAACACAAACGAAATCACAAATACACACATATGTAAAACCATATCAAACAAAATGCATTGATATGAACAATTAGATTGAGGGATCATCACAACAATCTAATCTATCATGCCGAAAAATAATACAAATGTATGGAGACAAATCCATACTTATTTAATAACAAAAATATTAAAAGAATATCAATTAAAAAACTATTGTTCCCCATCTCCCCATAATGAGAAGATGAGAAATGGAGAAGACTAAAGAGAAAAAAGGCTTTAGAGAAGGGAGGAACAAGGGGGCGACTAGAAACAAGGTGTAACCTTTTGATTTCAATTAAGGAACAACTAATTTAATACAAAGACTTGGTGTGACTTGTAAAGTCCAGATTTGTTAATTGATAATTTGTGGTAATTATGCAAATATGGTATTATTATGTTGCAACATCAAAGAACGAAGTTTGCGAGTTATGGTGTTATTGAAGATGTAATCCGATAGGAAATCTATGCCGTCCAGTTGTATTTTGAGTTGGAGAATATATCAGTTCCTATATTTGCGGGATTTGATTAATATTATGAAATTGGAATATTCAGTTATGGTTAGGATATAGACGAGATATTCTAGTTCCTTACTTAAAGGGATTAGATTTGATAATTCCTATCTCCAATGGATTTGATTGCTATTAGAATATTTGATATAGATGAATTCTAGTCGTATAAGAAACTGAAGATGCGCGACCAAGCTATATATTGTGGACATTCTAACTAAGTTACTTACGGATTTATTTTGAGAAAATATGCAATCACGTTTTCGATACTCAGAAGTACCAAAGAGCTTTATACGTGTGTTCCAACATGATCAAAACCTTTTGATCTTAAAGTTCAAAATATAAGCCTTAATTTCTTAGGAGGAGGAAATGCAACATCGATGAGTTTCGAGATCAGAGGGAGTCTGATCAAGGCGGATCAGCAACTAGGGGAGCTAGTAGAATTCACACATTTAATTATAAAAGATAATTATTTTGTATGGTGTACTTTGTACTATCTTCCTGATTAGTGGATTCATTCTAAATTGTGCCAGGTCCCGCAAATGTAGGTGACATTCACCAAATTGCGTAACCAAGTCGTGTGTCTTTTACTTTATTACGTACTTAGTTAATTAGGCTATGTTGGAACACGGTAAACTCAATTAAATTAATTAGGTAAAACCAAATTTCAATTGGTATCGGAGTTGAGTCACTTACTCTTACATTGGTTGTGTTAAGGAAAGTGCTGACCGATTTTACCATGACGACCAAAAAAGGAGCTTCGGTGTCTTGGCCTCTACTGTTAGAGGGAATAAATTACAAATATTGGAAGGCACGTATGAGGGTCTTTATCAGCTCACTTAATGAACTTGAATAACACTTCATTGAAAAAGAATGGAGTCATCCTATTGAAGATGCTGAAACCAGCTCCAAGGAGAAGGAAGGAGAAACAAGCGTAGAGAAACAAAGACTTAAAAGAAAATTCAAGATGGAATCCAGATAAGCTGAAGACCTCGAAGGAAAACTTCAAGACGTTGAATGCTATCTTCACAGCAGTGGATGAACATCAATTCAAAATCATATCTACTTTCCATCAAGTAAAGAAAGCATGAGATATATTGTAAACAATGCCTGAAGGAACTAGTCGAGTACAGATGGAACGCAACAATCAACAGTTTCTAATAAGTTAGAACAACGGATCAAAACAACCAGGAAAGATTCAATACAGAGAATGTGAAGGTTTTGGTCACATCCAGGCTGAATGTGCTAACACACGAAAGAAGCAAGGGAGATCATATGTTACCTCTTGGAGTGAAGATGAAGAAGAGGATAAAGAACAACTCATTAGCAACTATGTGGCATTTGGAGCAAAGATAAATGATATGGCTAAAACTGGAAATGCATGTTCCAACACCAGGAAAACTCAGAAATCAACGTGTTCCAATAGAGAAGTGTTGAGCGACAATTCTTCAAGGGATGATGGTCAGGACGTGAACGACGATGATATCTATCATGAGTATGAGAATATGTATGCAATGTGGCTCAAAGTTATTGAGCCCAACAAAATTCTAAATTTTGAAAAACACTAGCTTGTGGAAAGAAATACGGAGTTGGTAGATCTGGTTAAAAAATTGGAAAATGAGATTGATCTGCTGAAACAGAATCTAAAATCAGCAACTGACATAGCTGAGACGGCTAAAGCTGCAATTACAAAATTGAATACTGGAAAGGCAAAGCTCCATGATATACTGGCAATGGGAAAGAACACTAGAGATAGAAAAGGAATTGGGTATAACAAGACGGAAAAAGGCCTGATTAATTTTAAAGTAGAGGTACAAGCTATGAAGAAAAGGATAATGAATTTACGTCGCCGCAAGCCTATTTTATGCCACTACTGCTCATATCAAGGTCATGAACAGGAACTATGTCTAAGGTTGCTCAGAGACATTTTGTATGGGCAAAAACTGTCAACATGTTCCAACATGAACGAGGCCCAATGAGCTAGATTCGTGAGGATGGTATGGATCCTTAAACAAAGTACTATGTGTCTTATTGCTCACACATCTCTTATTGCACAGTCTAGAGATTCTTGATGCTTTGATAGCGGTTTTTCTAGGCATATGACTGAAACTCAAGAATACTTGAATAATATCAAACCATATGATGGTGGCTTTGTTACTTTTTGTGACGGAAAGAAGAGTCGTGTTGTAGGCAAAAGAGAACTACATATTTAGAGATTTCCCAGTTTTACAAGTGTTCTGCTGGTAGAAGATCTGAAAGCTAATCCACTGAGTATCAGTCAGCTGTGTGATGACAATATGACTGTTGAGTTTCAAAAGGACAAGTGCATTGTAAAGCAGGGAGAAAATAAGGCTATGCTCGGGGTTCGTTCTTCAGACAACTATTATTTGCTAGAACAAGAAGTAAGGTGTCTAAATTCAAAAGAAGATAAAGAAACCATGTGGCACATGAAGCTTAGGCACATCAACTACAAGACGTTGGTGAAGATTGCAAATGCTAAAATAGTTCGAGGTATGCCTACTCTCACTAACAAAAAAGGAATTGTGTGTGGACCATGCCAACAAGATAAATAGATTCGATCTCCTCATTCATCTTTTCAGTATATTACCACCTCAAGAAATCTTGAATTACTTCACATGGATTTAATGGGTCCGGTCAATACTCCTAGTATGACTGGCAAAATGTATATTTTTGTATGTGTTGATAACTATTCCAGATACACGTGGGTGGCATTCCTCAAAGAAAAATCAGATACATTGGATGTGTTCAGAATTCTGGTGATTTAATTACAAACAGAAAAAGGGAATCCCGTTGAGAAGATTGTGAGAATCATTAGTGATCTTGGCAGAGAATTTGAAAACTATCAATTCAGTGATTTTTGTGATGAACTTGACATCCAACATGAGTTCTCTGCACCTATTACACCTCAGCATAATGGGATTGTCTAAAGGAAGAATTGGAATATGTAGGAGATGACACAAGTTATTTTGGCAGAAAAAGGATTTCATAAGAAATAGTGGGCAGAAGCAATCAACATAGTGTGCTATGCTATAAACAAGGTGCATCTGCGTCCTTTCACTAGCCAGACGTCCTATGAAATTTGGAAGGGAAGAAAGCCAAATGTTGCTTATTTCTATGTGTTTGTAAGCAAGAGCTACATACTCAAGGATAAAGAACAATTGGGCAAGTTTGACAACCACAGTGATGAAGGAATTTTCTGGGTTATTCAGTGAACAGTCGTGCATACAGAGTATACAATCTCCATACTAATACCCTCATGGAGTTAATTAATGTGATAGTTGATGATTCGGGTGACAAGCAAGTATCAGAAAAAGGAGACGATGAACTAGCTCCCGCTCATATTCCAACACGGAATATTTTGACCAGCCATCAAGTCAATGTTGGAACACCACATCCGTCTGAGAATCCCGATGACCCTAATGTCATCAATGTTGGAACATCGATCCCCGGCTCTGCACCCTATATCCCAACACAAGTTGAACCAGAACCAAGTGTGAAGAGAACTTAAACTCTACCACCGGTTAATTACAAGGAACTTGTAGGATTACATTATTTTATTTCACTGATTGAACCAAAGAATTACAAAGAAGCCTTCCTTGATGAGTACTGTATTGCAGCAATGCAAGAAGAACTTGGAAAGTTTGAAAGGAACGATGTGTGGTATCTCACTCCTCGTTCCAAAGGTGTAAATGTTATTGGCACCAAGTGGATCTTCAAAAAAAATCAGATGCTGATGGTCAAATTACTCAAAATAAAGTAATACTGGTGGCGTAAGGGTACACTCAAGTAGAAGGAGTTGATTTTGATGTGAAATTTGCTCCAGCTTAAGGTTAGTATCTATTAGGATTTCACTTGCTATTTCATGTACTGTGAACTTTACATTGTACCAGATGGATGCGAAAAGAGCTTTTCTGAATGGAATGGTGATTGAAGAAGTCTATGTTGAATAGTCAAAAGGTTTTGAAGATCCTCATCTTCCACATTATGTGTATCGACTCAAAAAGACACTATATGGGTTGAAACAGGCACCAAGGGCTTGGTATGAGCGACTTAATATAACTTTCTTATTAAGTCATGTTATGGTCAAGGGGGAGTAGATCGCACTCTATTTGTGCTCAACGGGGTCCTAAAAAATGTTGGTTGCTCAAATTTATGTAGATGACATTGTTTTTGGCTCTACTTCACCATCTACATTATGTGATTTTGTAAATCTCATGCAGGATGAATTCGAGATGAGTATGGTGGGTGAACTGACTTATTTTCTAGGACTTCAGGTGAAGCAACAGAAGAATGGCCTGTTATATCTTAGAACAAGTATGCCATGAATCTTGTGAAATGATTTGGCTTGAGCAATTCTCAATCAGTTCGAACACCAATGAGGGCTATAGATAAGTTGGTGAAGGATAAGAAAGGTATTTAAGTAGATAAGAAATTATACAGGAGGATGATTGAGAGTCTACTATACCTTCAGCCATTCGACCATATATATGTTCTAGTGTTGGGGTATATGCAAGATCTGACTGCGGTAAAGAGGATTATTTGGCACGTAGTTGGACTTTTTAGTATGATATTTGGTATTATAAAAATTAAGACTTAGATCTATTTGGCTGAAGTGATTCTGATTGGGCTGGAAATGCAGAAGATTGAAAAAGTACTACTGGTGACTGTTTCTTTATTGGCACGAATTTGATATCTTGGTATAGCAAGAAACAAAATTCTATTTCTTTATCATCTGTTGAAGCTGAATATCTTGCTGCTGGAAGTTGTTATGCACAATTATTGTGATAGAAACAAATGCTTAAAGATCATTGATTTTCACCATTTCACATACTTTAACCAATGTATTTGACATAGTTTTTAGTTACTTTTGGCTGGTGGTTTGGCAACATTAGTTGAGTTTACATGATAAGGGGTTTAGACAACCATGTGTGGTTTTCTATTCTAAATCCCGTGCTTTGTATACTCAATTAGTGATTCTTGACATCTTGTGTTCACGAGCTCCTTGGTCTTCGTTATTAGTACCTTTAGTAGGTTGCCTGTGAATGCTGCTTGTTACATTACATTCTTGCGAAGGCCGTTTACTTTTAACAGTAAAATATTTGAAGGCCATTTACATTTGAATGGTAGTAGACGAAGGTCACGAACATCAATGTGTGGTAGAAGGATATTGAAGCCAAAGATAGGCGGTTTCGGAGTTCAAGACGGTCAAAGGAGAAAATGGTAAATCGTTGTCTGAGGACTGTTGCCTTAGTCCGAGAATGATCCAGTAAGAATTAGCCTTCAGGGCTGGTTCCATTGGATTTATCTTCTTGAGTACTATGAAATCGACTACTAAAACTCTCAATTTGGACTAACGGCTCACCTAAGACAAGCAAATGAAGTTCAACCAACAAAGCACCAACGACTGGTCACGGACCGCACATGGTCAAGCACCAATGACACGTGACAATCTTCACGGCCCACACTACACTAGAATCCAGAGGTTCCGTGAGGACTTGCACGAGACTAGCACGAGACCTTCACGAGGTAAGGCGCCAGGCCGTGACAAAAGCATCGAGCCGTGAAGTAAGAGGGTGAAGAGTTGAATAATTTGGCTAAGTATGGAGCCGGTCCGTGAAAATCTTCACAGACCGTGGCACGATCCTAGCTTCACAGACCATGCCAGATCCCACGGGTCAGAACTATGAACATTCACGGACCGTGGCAGATCTGGCATCCCGTGGCTAGCATGCTTCACGGACCATGGCATCTGTGCCGGTTCGTGAAACCTTGGCGGGTGACCTAGGGTTTTGCTAATTTTAGTATATTTTGGGCCTATCTTTAGGCCTAATCTCCTGGTACTATATATAGGATCCTAGTCTACTCATTTTAGAAGGGAGGAGCATTTTTGGAAACACATTTGGAGAGAAGAGAGCTTGGAGAGGAGGAAGGAGTTCCTTTTGTAGGTTTTGTAATCTTTTCTTTTCTTTTCTTCTTTCTTTGTCCCAAAGATGTGGAATTCAAATATATTTTTTAATTCTATGTCAAGGGAGTAGTTAGATTAGCTTGGGATTCATTTTGGCACTTGGTATGTTCTAAATGTTTTATGAGATTTATTATATTCATCATATCTTTGTGTTTATGATATTATTGTGATTGTTCTTGAATGTTATAAATGCATGAGTAGTACAACACATATAAGCACTCACTTTGGGATATACTCATGTATGGTGCAATTATTAATGCCCCATTGGGAAGAGAAATCTGGATGATAGAATGGGTAAGGGAGAACGCATCTGCGTGGGTGTGTACACAAGGGATTCGAAAATGCTCTGACCTATTTTTTGTTGCACCAATCTTAGCTGACTTTGTAACTGTTGTTCAAGAGGTTGCAGGTAGAGATAGTGAATAGTATCAAGCTAGGTGTTGTGTTGAAACCCTAGTATCGCAGATAAGGTGCCCACGATCCTTGGGCCTAGCGTATATAGGACCTGAGGGTAGTAGTTGCATTCGTGGTGGAAGCCCGAGACATAATAGCATGGGGGAGAAATAGACCTGCAACGATGGTCAGACCTCGTTGTACTCCCCTAATTACAATGGCGGTGCCAATAGAGGGTTGCGAGCGCACCCACCATGACAAGGTTGGGGAATCGTATGCCATCACCCACATCATGTGTTGTAAACACACTGATAGGTCTTTTGTATATCTATATGTAAATGAATCGAGGATTGAAACATTAGAACTACCATGTTACTAAATGATTCCCAAGTGCCTAGTATAAATAGTTTAATCGTTTGTTATTTGCATGTTTTATAGTTGTTAGTTGAAAATACCAAACCCCCCATCCCAGTTGCATGTCTACACTACTAGTTTTTCCTTTCGCTCGTATGGATTGATGACCAGCGCGAGATTGTATTTTAATTAATACTTGAGCCCTAGCATCTTTGTGGACAAACTCAAGGCTTGCCACTTACTACCCTTCTGTAGCTTAGCAGTAAGAACTGGTGCAGAATATAAATCTCTTATATTTGACCACTAAGCCCCTCGACTCATGTTTTAAACAATGATCAGGTCGAGGGCGGGTCAATTATGGAATTCATGAAGAGCCTCTGAAGATTTTATGTGACAACAAAAGTGTTATAGACGTATCCAAGAATCTAGTCCCGCATTCTCGAACAAAGCACATTGATATAAGGCACCATTTTATTCGAGATCTTGTGGAAAGAAAAGAAGTCACAGACTCACAGTAGCATATGTTCCAACATCATAGCAAATTGTTGTTATATTCACAAGTCCAGTGTTCGACAACATTTGAGCTCCTCATGCAACACTTAGGTGTTATTTGGGGTATTTTTTCCAAACTTTTTATTAGCTGTCGATTTTTGTTTCTTATTTTTTGTGTACAAAAAAATACAAAAATACAAAAAAAATAGAAAAGAGAAAAAGGTACAAAAATGTAAAGTATATGCATGTTGGAATACGAGAAATTGAATCAGAGGAGAGAGAATGACTTATTGATTTTGACGGCTGGAAGATGGGAGGTTGAAATTATGGCCTAGGAAAGAGAAAAAATAGGAGCGGTTATTGAGAAGGGGAAAGTAAATATTTTTTTTCAAA
Organism: Rubia yunnanensis; assembly: GCA_037428765.1. Lineage (NCBI taxonomy): Eukaryota > Viridiplantae > Streptophyta > Magnoliopsida > Gentianales > Rubiaceae > Rubia > Rubia yunnanensis. The sequence continues at coordinate 10,406,539 of CM075062.1, read as the reverse complement.
TTTTCACTTTCCATCTCCCACTCTTACTCTTCCTTCCTGCAACCACTCTCCCTATTTTCTTGCCTTGCTTGTGATTTTGTGCTCGAATTTCTCGCTAAACCCTACGGAAAGAAGGTTACTCACAGTCAGGACTCTTAAGAATCTCGCGTGTGCCAGAAACCCCTTCACAATACCAACATGGAGAGCAGCAAGAACTTCAAGAAGCTCTTTGGAGAACCTAAATAGAACATTAATCTTCCAGAGAGCAACATTTTTTAGGCATGAGTTGGCATGCTAGAGCCAAGGGTAGAAGTTATCCCTCTACCAGCTAAGCTTGTTCAGCCAGAGCAAGGCCCTTCTCTCCCCGTCAAAATCAAGGTATTTTGAGAAAAATATTTTACCTTTAATGGGCAAACCTTTAAGTATCCGGATGATTGCATGGGGTATTACCTGAAGCATGATAAGAGGGTACAAATATATGTCTGGGAATATTAATAGTTATGATTTAAGCCATCTATTGAAAGGGATTATTGGGGATATCCGATATATGGAAAACTAAACCCTAGGTTGATAGAACTAGCATGCACAGAGTAAAGAAGAGAAGGTTATGTGTGTGTATACAAGAGCTTCTGGGCCCACGAAGTTGAAACTGATAAGGATTAATGAATGGCCTGAAGATTTGTTTGTGTTGAGTTCTACAAGTTACAAGGTTGTTCATGTTTATGATGCTAGTGTGGGTGAAAATTTGAAGAATCTTATGGAGTTACCCCTTGTTGTCATTGAGATTGATAACTCTAATGAGGAGGAGTTTGAACCCAGGGATGATGGTCATGTTCCAACAGAGAATGAAGATGCAGGGGGAGTTGAGGCAGATATGGATATTGATGAAGACTATGATCTGGGAGGTGAGTAAGTCCTAGAAAATCAGGTGAATGGAGAGGATGAATTTGTGCATATTCTGACCCCAAAGATAGAAACAGTGGGAGAAGAGACTGAAGCTGACGATGTTCCAACATCGCATCAGATAGATACTGTAGAAGAAGAAGCTGAGATTGAAGACTTTGACCTTGATGATGTTCCCACATCATGCCAACTAGAAAGGAAAGAGGCAGAGAATAAGGGTGATGTTCCAGCACGGGAGCACACTGAAACTGATGATGTGGCTGGAACTGATGTTCCAACACAAGAAGAGAATTTGCAGAACCTGGTTTACTCCAGTGATAAGGTGTTGGATGATTTTGTCTGAACTCTTCCAAGAAGATCCAAGAGGAAGACTACTATGACAGAGACCCCACAGCCAAAATTAAAAAGGAAGAAAGTTCAAGCTGGTCAGAGCTCAAAACCTGCTCCATCAGCCAAGGAGACTCTGAACTTTGGGTTCTTTGATGAAGGGTGTTTAGAGGTCTGTAAAGCAATCTGCCAGAAGAGAATTAAGGCAGGAAGACCTGCTGATCTGACTGCATAAAAAGAGTGTGGATTCACAGACTACCTGGAGTACTTGGGGTTTACTACAGATGCCTCTCTATACACAAATATAATCAGGATATAGTGCATGAGTTTTACTCAAACCTGATGGAAAGAAACTTGGATTATGATTCAGTGTAGTACAACAGAGTCTATGTTAGAGGGAATGTGGTCAGATTTTCTGGGGAAAATATTAACAAGATATTGGGATTGCCTACATCTGGATTTGATTATGTATATGCTAAACTTTTTGGAGTGACTTATGATCAGATTCTTACAGAGATCACAGGTGGATATCAGATTGAATGGCCAACTCAGAGAAATGTTGTTGCCTCTAATCTGAGTACCATGTATTTCTGCTTGTTCCATGTGGTCATAAACTTTTGCATTCTTTCCTCTAATACCATTGTTCTCATCTGAGATATGGAAATTTTTTTGTATTGCATTGGCACTAAAATCCTATGAATCTTGGCATTCTTATCCAATAAAGCATAATTGAGCATGCTAGTTCTTCTCGGGCTAAGAATTCCTTGCCATATACTTGCATTATTTCTGGAGTTTTGAAAGGAGAAAGGGTGAAAGTAAGAGGGAGTGATGTAGTAGTTCTTATTGTTCCTCTCAAGCCAAGCAATAAAACCTTCCAGCTGAGGACAATCTAGAATCTTCCCTGAAAGCCATCAGAAGTTGGAACTTCATTAGATGTGGCTCAGCAAGCTAAAGATGCCAAGAAACAGGTGGTTAATGCTAAAATTGTTGCACTTAAGGTTCATATTGCAGCACTAGAAGCAGAATTGGCTCAGATGGATAAGGTTAACTGATTTGTGGTGCTTTGATATCTTGATTTAGATGGTTTTTTAGCATGTTTTATTGCCCCAATGGGGAGTACTTTTGGAATGTTTGGATTTTATTTCTGGAATTCTGGATATTATATTTTGGGCCCAGTTGGAAACTACGGGTATGCTGCATATTATCGGTTGACTCTCGAATTTCTAGTACTTACATGGTGTTTGTGTTAGTCCTTTGTTCCAACATGGTTTTTGGGAAAGTTAAGTACTGATTGTGAATTTGATGTTACAACATGGATGTTGAGGTCTTGATGATTTGGAGCTGTTGTATTTAGGGGGAGCTAAAATTCTTTTGAACTCATGTTCCAGCATCCATACTGGTGCTAACTTGATATCTTTATTTACATAGTTGTTGCGTTAAAAGTCCAAAAGATTGATGTGTCCATAAAATGCCAAAGCGGAAGATTGTAAAGTCCAGATTTGTTAATTGGCAATTTATGGTAATTATTGTGTTGCTACATCAAAGAAGGAAGTTTGTGAGTCATGGTATTATCGAAGATGTAATCCGAGAGGAAATCTATGTCGTCCAGTTGTATTTTGAGTTGGAAAATATATCAGTTCCTATATTTGGGGGATTTGATTAATGTTATAGAATTGGAATATTCAGTTATGGTTAGGATATGGACGAGGTATTCTAGTTTCTTACTTAAAGGGATCGGATTTAATATTTCCTATCTCCAATGGATTTGATTGCTATCAGAATATTTGATGGAGATAGAATTCTAGTCGTACAAGAAACTGAAGACGTGCGACCAAGCTATATATTGTGGACATACATGCTAAGCTACTTACCGATTTGTTTTTAGAAAATATGGAATCAGGTTTTCGATACTCAAAAGTAGCAAAGAGATTTATACGTGTGTTCAAACATGATCGAAATCTGTTGATCTTAAAGTTTAGAACGTAAGCCTTAATTCCTCTGGAGGAGAAAATTCAGCATCGATGAGTTTCGAGGTTAGAGGGAGTTGATCAAGGCGGATCGACAGCTAGGGGAGGCAGTAGAATTCGCATATTTAATTAGAAAAGATAAGTATTTTGTATGGTGTACTTTTTACTATCTTTCTTATTAGTGGATTCATTATGAACTGAGTCAGGCCCCGCAGATGTAGGTGACATTCACCGAACTGCGTAACCAAGTCGTGTGTCTTTAAGTTTTTACTTTATTACGTATTTGGTTAATTAGGCTATGTTGGAACACGATAAACTTAATTTAATTAATTAGGTAAAACCAAATTCCAAGACTGATGAGACAAAATGTTTAAATACAATTATTTAAGGGATATATACAAATATAACCCTACATACTTCAGTAAGTGCACATGTAACCCTGAGATCGATAATTCAAAATTTAAAAACGACCCAACTACTTAAACGAAAATGAAAATATAACCCTAAAGACTATATGCAAGCATTGACTGGCTATTTTTTGCCATAAACTGACTAGAAATGACCAAAATACCCTTTGGCCAAATACAAAAATTTAAAAGACAAATACAAAAATGTTTTGCAACTTGAGTAGCATGAGAAATGACCATATAACCTTAGTGGCGGAGCTATTCTACATGTTATGGAAATGTAACCTCTATTTTCACCGCCAGGCTCCCCGCAGCGTCGTCGTCTCTTTAACTAGTTCTGCCTCTATGTGCTACGCGAAGGACCTGCTTTACTTCTACCTGTGTTTGAACAACTCTCGTATCTCCTGTGTCAAGCCCAAATCGACGCCGCTGAGTCACAACTCAATCAATAAGATGAATGCTCGAGTCAAGCAGTCACAACTCAATCAGCGTTGTCCGAGTAGAGCCTATTGCTGACGAATGCTGCCTCCGCCATTGTCAATCTCTCTCACTAAGGTGAACAAGGTCAAGATCGTGCGATCTGACATCGTTATGATTCTTATCGACTTGCTCAAGGGTGGGTTCGAAGAGCCGTAGGAACACGCCGCTAGTTTGGCGCTGGAAAATGATAACAAGACGACGATTGGGGTTCTCGGGGCTGAGCAGCCTTTGCTGCATGCTTTGGCAAAACTAATTTATTAGGGTTTAGAAACGGAATGAATTGAGCGGATAAGGGAATGAATCGAGCGGAAAAGAAAGGAGTACAGAAAATTAGGGTTTAGGGGCATCATAGACATTTCATATTTTAAAAATATTTTTTTGTTTTCCAGAGGGGTAAAATAGTTTTTTCACTAAATTCCGGCCTAAATATGCCGGAAGGGGTATATTTGCGCTTATACTTACTTTTTAGGGTTATATTTGCACTTTCAATTATCAAAATGTTATATTTACAATTATATGAATTAAATAGTATGCACTTTTCTCCATATTTTTTTTAAAAAAAATGAGAGATGATATAAATACTTTTCCTAACCATCTCATAAGGGCGGTGGAAGTAGAAGGAATAAAAGGAGAAAATTGAGAAGGATAGGAGTTGGAGCATATTCTCCTTGTGCACATCTTACCTAATAGTCAGCTCCAAGTAATGAGCTTAGAGCATAGTGAATATCTCAAACAATTTATATTCACTTTCATTTCTTTAACTAGAAACAACTCCACCTAATCCAGAAAGCAAAATCGTCTGTTTTGGCACTTATTATATGATATCAACAAACCAATTAAGATTAGAGGAAGAAGAATTCTCCATTACTCGTTTTCTCATAGCAAACTGCACTTTAACTATTTATTTAGTTAGAAGTTAACTTTCATCATAAAATAAAATTGAATTAGAGTATAAGTATAAATACTATTCAGTGATACCTTATTAGATTCATTATAACATATATTTCTAAAATATCAAATTTATACAAGTTTTAATTATTCTTATTAAAAGATACTACATCTCTCGGCATTAAAAATCAAACATTTATTAAGTCAACTGGTAAAAGTCACGGTGTGTAACTTGAAATGAGACAGAGGCAAGTAGTTTTTTATTTGACTAACAATGCCATGAAATTACTTCTCGTTTACATCAAAACCGTAGCTAGCAATCTACGACGTTACATTCACATATGACAGAATTCTAGTAAAGAAGAAAGGGACTGGTTGCGTTGCAGCAGAACAGATGAAATCTAATTCCGCCAAATGGCTTTTGTAAATGCCAGCAAATTATGATCTCTACCCATGAAGAATATATCAATGTCCGTACAAATTGGAACATTTCTTTGAAAATATGGTTCTCAATCTAAAGAACAAGATTTTCTAATTCGATTCAATTGTTTGAAGAAGAATATGGGCTTATTGAAGCTATTAACTGGAAATCGTTTGTACACGAACACAGGTATATTAGGTCCATCAGGACCATCACCCAAGTTCAGTGCAGTATTACTCTTATTTGACCGGTTCAGTAGTAGTTATTTACTTAAGCTGTTTGAGTTTTTAAATTTTGTTTAATAAATGACTATAAAGATTATACAAAACATAACTAATAGCAACTATTCTAGCTAGATTTTTCAATTTTATGAAAAAACTTTATTTTTCAAATAACCAAAAAGTCAGTTGTCAAACACCTTATTTAACTTGTTTGACCAAGATGAGAAGATAAAAGTCAATAGCCAACTACAAAACGGGTTACCCTCTATGTTATAACCCTATGTTGGTGGTTGGTAGTGTTTTAGAACTTTTAGATGCAACGACAAACTTTAACTTAGTACACTTTAACTTACTTTATCCAATCTACTAACATTGACTCTCTTTCCTTTTATGTTTGATGTTTAATAATGACTCCTTCCTTTTTTTTATAGCAAAATTTAAGTTATTTTCATCCACCAAACTTTAAGTTATTCATTTTACTTTTCATAAATAATATTACTCACTTTGTTTCGTTATTTTTGGCACACTTACTGAAGCTGTTTTCTTTTATTTAGCACCCTTGGATTTGTTTCTAAAAAAGGAAGGGGACAATTTTTATTTGGACAATTCTATTCTCATGGTGATTCAGAATTTACAATAATTCATGTAATAGTGAGGCCACATGAATCAAATTAACCCAAAAACTTCATAACCTTTCACCTTTTTATGACATTCCATCACTTTTATCTTTACTTTATATCAATTATAGTCTAGCCAAAAATCTAATTGTCAGTTGCTATGGTGCCATTAATAACAAAACAGATTGCTATGGTGCCATTAATAACAAAACAGATTGCTATGGTGCCATTAATAACAAAATAGAGGAAGTACGTGCCATTTTGTTGAGAGGCAATATTAGAAATCAGAGAGAGGACACATACAAGCAAGAAAACAAAAGGTACTAAAAGTATCAAACTGAACAGAATTGGCACACATTGCCTAATGCAAACCTAACAAATGAATGCTATTGGTGCCATTTCATGTGAAGTGTAGTTTCAGTTTCCTCCTATATCTATTTACAGGTCATCAGCAAAAGAATTAAGTTACAGACCAAACACTTTTGTTTTGATCACTTGGAAAGGTTATACAGTAAGAAAGAATGGAAGTTCAAGAAGCCTGTAAATTTGAAGTGGTTTCCCAGAAATTCGAGCGAAAACTTCTCAATAAAATTCATCTGCTCATTTCTGTACCAGCAGCAGCCTCAGGGGTGAGAATTTGTTCACCACGACTCGGGGTTTTCAGCCACGCGATGATCTGGAAAAGAGAAAGCGATAACTACTACTTAAGAGGGTTCCTTTTTCTTCTTCTCAGAACCATCCGCGAGGGGAGGCAGCATATTCAAAAAGCTTCCTTGTGATGATGCATTACTGCTAGCTGTGTCCGACGATTCTGACTCATCCTCTGCAGAACCATGGGATGAACAAACAGGATGAGTGCGACGGGGAAATATTAGCATGTTATGGTCTTTTAGTACAGTATATACAGGTTAAACCATACCGAAGAGTGACTTGATGGTTGGTCTTTTTGGTTTGTTGTTTTTCTTCTTCAGTTCAGCTGTCAAGGCAAATAGATATTCACACAAGCAGACCAAAGAAACGCGTAAACAGAGAAAGAGAGGGATGGATATGTGTACATACTCATTCCAGGGATTTGATAGTCGTTCACGATCTCAAAGTTCTTGTATGTGTATCCAACAAAGTTGATGTCTTTCGATGAAAGCATCTGCATAACAGATTGAGAAAAAAGGTGAAAAAATGGAAAACCAAATGAAAAAAGAAGAAAAAGGCATCCAACACGATTGCACATACCTTTCGCCATGGACCTGATTTCGATGCATTTCCTTCACTTGGTTTATCAGCCTGTACAGCCAATAGAATTGAGAAGATAATAATGGAAACAAGGAAAAAGAGGATTTTAAGCAAACACAATTTATACAAGCATTACCTCGTCAAACTTTTCGAAATTTTGTGTATCGAGCTCATCTTTGACCTCAGGAAGGAAGGCAGCTTCCATGTGATATATTCTTTCCCAGTCAGTTCCATCAAACCAAGGATGCGTCTAAAATAGGAAAAGAAAGGACTAAATCAACACATGAATAAACTCACTTCGGGAAACTTCCGGGAATAGAAGCATAGCACACACCATACAACACCTTTATTTCATCTGCGCCTTTCGAACCAAGTCTTTGGTTGACATTACAAAGAAGTTTGCTGATGAGATCTTTTGCTTCTGGCGATAGCTTTGCTTCTTCGGGAAACTTCAAATGTGATTTCCAGTTTACTATCTGGAAGACAACAAAGTTTTCAGGATTGTTGTGGAAACAACAGAATGAAGTACACTAGATATGCAAAATCACATTTGAGATCTGTAATGTGTCAAAAATACCTTTCTACATGTTGACATGGGCTCATCAGAATAGAAAGGTGGATATCCTACAAGCATTTCATACATAATAGCACCAAGAGACCACCTGAAGAGAAATAGCGAGCGAGATAATGTGTCAACATGTCAGAGGGAAAGGAGCCCGAGACAAGAAGATAACTTTAACAATCTGAGCCATCAAACTTGTTGGAGAAGAGGGAAATCAAGAAGGGCTAATAAGTGAAGAAAAACTAACCAATCACATTCCATGGCGTAACCTTTCTTCAGCAGAACTTCTGGAGCAATGTAGTCAGGTGTACCAACAGTTGAATATGCCTAGAAGGATATTACAGAACAAACACTCAGGGAAGGCCATCGTACTTGGAAAATGAAAGCGCCGAAAAACAAAAAATAAAGGTAAAAACAAAACCCCTTAAAGCTATATTGCGTCTAAAACTCTCATGCGGTATTAGAATACACCCTTTACATGTAAAAAATTGTTTTTTTATAGTTTCGGTGAACAACCATAATCCTCCACCTTTGGATGTTTTCCAAAAAAAAAACAAGAAAAGAATACTTGGTTATTGGCGATGAAGCAATCAAACGAGCAAGAGACAAATATCCATTTAAAAGAGAAAACAAGTGAATAGCTTAAATTAGAAAGCATAATTTCAGCAAATCAATGAAACCCTTAAAGCCATGCCACAATCAAGCGATTCATCCAAAACTTTATCAAACGCCAACAAACAAAAGAAAGGAAATCATAGTTCATGTTTGGCACCCCAAGGTGAACATCATTCTCAAAGCAAGAAAGCTTACAAGCATCCTTCTATTTTTCTGCCAATGCTGTAGTTGCTCTTGTTGTGTGCGTTTTGGAGCACCTGAACGTTCCTCTCCTTTTGATCCTCCAGTGATATTTTCCACTCCAGCAAAGTCCTTCTCCTCTAAGGTACTGCAGTCTAATGGTTTACACAATCCAAAGTCAGACAATCTCAAGTGGCCATGTCTATCCAATAGCAAGTTGTCTGGTTTAATATCTCTGCAGCGAAAAGAAGAAATAAAACCACGAATAGGTCAGACTATGCAATCTGAATATCACAATCTTGCGTTGAAATTCTTGTACAGACCTATGTATATAGTTATGCCTATGAATAGATTCAATAGCCAAAACAGTCTCAGCAACATAGAATCTCGCCTCGTCCTCAGTTAGGATGTCCTTTCTCATCAATAATGTCATCATATCTCCCCCGGGTAAATATTCCATGATAAGATAGAGATACTCATCATCCTGGAAGGAACAGTACAGTTTGACAATGCAACTGCTGTCCACCTCTGCAAGCAGATTCCTTTCCGCTTTTACATGCTCAACCTGTAATAATAATCATCATGCTAAGCACGTCGAAGTACAGAACCAATAAACATAATGGCAGGTCGGACTGTTGGAGGACCAGTGATTAGGTTACCTGGCCTCTACGGAGCATTTCTGATTTCTTAAGCTTTTTCATAGCGTACACATGCCCCGTTGTCCTTTCTCTACAAACTCTGACCTGTAGAGAGAATGAACCGACAGTAAGTCCAATGTTGGCTCAAGACAATCGGCCAAATTGTACAATTGCACAGATTAACACTCGGAGCACTACCTTAATCCACTGGGAAAATCAACAAGGAACATAACAAAGATGCTTATCTTATATATATATATATATATCCGTACCTCGCCAAATGCACCCTTCCCAATCATTGTCAGTAGCTCGAAATCGTCAGCACCCATTTTGTGCCTTTGTAGACGCATATATTCCGTTTCCTTCTTCTCCAGAAATTTCAGAAGGTTACTTTGATCTTCCTCTGAAACATCAGCATCAGCCAACTTCTTTTCCAGCAATATTCGTCTGCTCAGAAAAGGAGAAAATTCCTAATCACTTCCAACAGATTTTTTTTAAAAAAAACTAACTTCAAAAGTTACACATCAGTAAAAATCTACATAACTTGATGCCTAGTGCCTATGAAAGAAATGCAATGTAACTGAAAGTAGAAAACATCCTAGAGTCTGCACTATATATGTGCATGAGAAATTTGAAATGCATACCGCTCTTTTCTCTCCTGTAAGTTTTTCATCTGTGCCTTGTAGTGATTCTCGATGTACTGCTTCGCAGCAGCAACTCTTTGTTTCGTGACATTCGAGGCTTCTTCGCCCGATATACCACTCGTATCCTCCCTCGTACTGTTGCCCATCGATTCCTTCTTCCTGTTAACCGACTTCAACCGACTATGGAACCAACTTCTTGCCGAGTCCATCTACTCTTCTCTCAGCTCAACAAGATGCCAAATTTACAACCCAAAATCGATTTCCTCATCTTAAACCATCCAAACAATCACAGAAACCTCCAAAAAGGAACATTCTGCATAAAAAGCCACAAACATGAACAATTCATCATCCAATCTGCCTAAAATCCGCCCTCATACCACCTTTTATGAGGGACTAAAATGCTAAATTATCAACAGCTTAATCCAAGCAAGAATATAAAAAGCTACCATCTTTGAGGCCCCTTTTGAGAGATTGATCTAAGCAATCATTCAAATTTCAAGCCCGTGCCTTTGGTGATTGATTGAGGAATCTTCCATACATAAAAAGGAAAAAACAAACAGAACCCAAAAGCAATAATCAAGCGCCAATGCAGAATAACCAAACAGTGCAAAACACAAATCCCAAAATGCAAAAGGAATTGTGTGGGAAACAAAAAAACCATAAGACAACAAGCTTACCGCCAAATTTGAGCGCCTGCAGCCCTGTTGATTAAAAGAACAATTTAAAATTTTGCATTACACATATGATTGAATGAATGATGAAATTGTTAAGGGAAATATTGGAATACAAATTGAAACAGAGAAGAAAGAAGGAAATTGGTAGGAAAGGGAGGGACGGTTAAACCGGCATTGTCGCAGGTTGGCAGTATCTTTGTTTCCCCCACGTTCTTTTTATATACCTTTCCTTTTTTCTTTTCTTTTTTGGTGAACCCATTTTAGGATTTTTCTGTCTTTTCTTTAAAAAGCAAGCTTAAAAATAGAATGAACATATATGCATTTCAAATTTCTATTTTTGAAAAATGAAATAAAATGAGACTGGTACTTTAAAACTTGAGAGTTTGACGAAATTTATACGTGGGGTACCTGGGGGCAATAGCATAATTATATATGCAGTAATTGAGATCTAGATTTTTGTAATAATAATTTAAAATTCACAATAACACAATTATAGCAGTTAGTTGTCAATGTCAATCATGTGACATTTATCTACTCTAAGATCCTTCCGTCATAGTTAAGCCTACATTTTTTTTTTTTCTATATTTATAAGTCATGAAAAAATAAATGTTTAAGAGTCAAGGTTTAAAATGCAAATAAAATAAATAAAGTTAAAATTTTTTTGTTGTATAAATCAAATTATAAACTTTATAATCACTATACGTTGTATAATAAACTTTTAATATTACAGATAACACATTTTACATTTTATTATTTAAATTAAACCTCATATTTCCATAAATTTTTTAAAAAATGATATTCCCCAAAATTTTACCATAATTTTAATTGAAACAAAGAGAATAAATGGAGTTTTATTATAAAAGTCTTGCTTATAAATAGTACCATGCCACCTATTATGAAAGGTAACAACATGCCTCTGTTGCCACTACATTCGTACCAACCAAACTGACACGGACTTTTCACAATCATTAATAAACATGTTTGATGTAAATATATGTATAATAAATGTATATAAAAAATTAATATTTATAAATTATATGTTACAACGAAGAGTCTGTCTCTTAAAAAAATGCTATTTTCATAAGTTATGGAAACACCAAAGTTTAAACGGCAAGTTAGAAGAAATAAGGATAAAAAAATTGAGTTGCATTAATCGGGTAATAAACTTTATAGCTGTTGCATGTTGCATAATAAATTTTTAATATTACAACTAAAATATTTTACCTTTTTATTTTTCTAATTAAACATCGTCTTTCCTTAAGCTTTTGGAAGTACGGTCTTTTCCAAGCCTTTGCCTGCGACGAATCTAACAGCATCTCATATTAATATGTGGTCAAAATTTGACAGTTTTAATTGAAAATAAAATATTATTTTAAATCTGGGACACAGGGAGTAGTATGAGATTCATTAATCATTATGGTGATTACTCTTTCCGTTTCTCAATTTGTGGCACACTTACCTTATTGTGATATTTTTTTAATGGCACACTTTCTATTTTTTTGCAAGATTCATTCAATTCCATCTGCTGATTATACTTTTCACTTTCTACATTCAATTTCACTATCTCATTTTCTTCATTTAAATCAAAACACTTATATCTCTGAAAAAGCTGTAGGAATGAGATAATCACTTCATACTCCGATTAACAAGAAGCGAACATAATTGCACCTTGCAAAACCAGACGGGCGACCACACCGCAATTATATCTCAATCAATCTAAACAACACCGAGATAATAATAGTATGATTAAGTGGTTTTCAAAGAAGAGATTTAGTTAATGATTGATATGAAGAAAAAGCTAGTGTTCCTAAATGATTGCCTGCATTATGAGGAGTGTCTTTTTCATTGGAAAGGGAAATTAATTAACTAATAATTTGCATACAAAACTAGGGTAATTAACTAATGATTTGCATACTGTATCAAATTTGGCTTTCAGCTAGCATATGAGTAGCCCCTTGTTTTGAATTGGAATTGTCGATCCAACTAACGAAGTTGACAAATTAAGCAGACAACTCCACATGGACGTGCATGCATGTAATGAAATTCAAAATTTCGGCATGCTATAATTGTTCCATCCTTTAATCAGTGGAGAGATAGGACACTTGATTAGTGGAGTGAGCTAGAGTTAAGAAAATGAGTCCTCTTTCCTACTATAGATGATACTCCTTCCGTCCCATTATTTTTGCGGAGAGAAAAAGAGAGTTTTCTTAACGATCAATTATCATATGCATTCTTGTTCGTGTTCTGGTGGGATACCTTCATTTTATTTTTCTTTTTTATTTAATTTTATCATTTTTCAACATAAAAAATGTATAAAAATGGGCCCAAAAAAGAAGTAAGGTGAAGAGTTCAAAAACAGTTGGGACGTTCCAAAAAAGGAAAGAGTGCAAAAATAGTTGGGACGGAAGGAGTAGTTTCCTTGTAAGTTAGATTATGTGTGGTAATTTCCTTATGGACTTTAGTTTGTAACCCTATACATATTGTCTTCCTCACCATTGAAGAAGGGTGTCATTGATGTGATATCAATGCACAATAATAAAGTCTTATATATTTTATCAGCTAGCTAGCTTGATTAGAATCTTGCCAATCACTAATTTCAAACCATTGAACGTACTCTAGCTAGATTAATTAGACGTGAATTGAACCTGGTTTAGTGTAAACCACACTCTTTATAGCTGAGAGGTTTAGGGTTCAAAACACACTCCCCATTAAGAACTGTGAATATTAAAGCAATTTTTTATGGAGATTACCCAGCGGCATGGGACCTTGTCATGGTCTCTGCTGTGGTTTCGTAACCTGCAGGTGGTCGATGATGGTAAGATCGTGGTGGTTCCGGTTTCGATAGAGGCGGTTCGTTGGTGGTGCAACTTTAGAGTCTTCTTAGGAGGGTGTTCCTAGCTATTCAAATAGATAGAGTTTCAGGCTTTTGGGTGTTCCTAGCTTTTGAGTGTTCTTAGAATGGCATTCCTAGATATTCAAATAGATGGAGTTTCAGGTTTTGGGTGTTTCTAGGTTTTGGGTGTTCTTAGGAGTGCGTTCCTAGCTATTCAAATAGATGGAGTTTCAAGCTCCACTGAATTTCAACGGATTCAATGGTGGTGTCTCTTGGTCGATGATGGTAAGAACGTGATGGTTCCGGTTTCGATAGAGGCGGTTCAGTGGTGGTGCATCGTTTGAGTGTTCTTAGGAGGGCGTTCCTAGCTATTCAAATAGATGGAGTTTCAGGCTCCACTGAGGTTTAACAGATTCAATGGTGGTGACTCTTAGTTATATCCTAGATTTAGATGTTAATATGTAATTTGGTTACTTGTATGTAATTTTTTTTTAAAAAAAAACTATTAGTAGCTTAATTATATTATTGTTAATCACTAATTTCAAACCATTTGTCATATGTCACTCATCGACAGTGTCTCACATCAAAATTCCCGACACCACAAATTTTGGAAGGAAATAAATCGTGCCAGTCCAACGTTAACAATTGTAAATGTCCAGTGTCCAATGTGCATCAGAAGAAATTTAACCTTAGCTTGAATTCCAAGCCTGCAATCGCTGTTGGAATTCAAATCGAGAGTAATTAAGTGGTTAACCATTGAAACTAATGGAACGTAATTTTTTCTTATTTTGAATGACATTATTGTTACACTTTATACATGTACTCATTCCGTTCTCTTAAGTTATGCATATAAAAGATTCTCGCATTTTCGAACAAAAAGTTAATCATCATCAATAAGTTATTAAACTTTTTACTCTATACTCAATTATTTTCATATGAACTAGTAAGCGTTGCCCGTATTATGTATCATGATCCCTAAGATGCTCATAATTATTTCAATTGTCTGCTCAAACATCGAAATAACTCATTTCTCTGTTCGACTCGTTTACACTTTAAGCTCACAATATCCAATCCCTATTCATATGAGACAGGAAATGTTAACTTGAAAAATATTGATACTAGTCCGAAATTTTATGAATATGATGATAATCAATATATTAATTTTCAATACATAAAAAGTAAGCAATCATACCCACTCATTACACGAATGAAATGATACATTCTATACTTGCCTAATAATTTCTGATCCTCTATTAGTCCATCTAGTGTGGAACTTAAGAATTTCTGATCCTCTATTAGTCCATCTAGTGTGGAACTTGCAAATCATATTCAAAATGCAACTGTACTGTATTTCACTTCTGTGTGTACTTACTACTTAGCAAGAAAGAGCTTGTTACCTCAGAAACTGCAGTGGAAATGATACGCGTTCCACATTGCGCCGACACAATTTTCCCGGGGCTTTATTTCTGTTGAGATTGTGAATGTAAAATGAGTTTACCTATAGTATGCCATGTGTCTGGAAGATCTAAATGGAGAAGAATCAAATGGTGAAGACTTCTGTGCTTGAGCTGGACGATTAGCTGCCGGTTTCTTCTTCTCTATCTTAGTTTCAGAACGCAGCCACGACTCCACTACAGATAGTAAATTTGGCGAAGTCTTTAATTCAGAGAGCTCAGACAATTTCTCGTGCCTATGCAGCATCCCATCTTGAATGTACACGAGATCTGTCGCCCACTTCTCCAGTCCATCAAAAATGTGTGTTGCATACACAATGGTCGCGCCTCTCTGTAGCAATGTAACAAAAGTTACACGGCCGAGCATTTGAGTTGATAATAACAAATAAACACAATAGTCTGCTCCGTTCAAGCGTGATTTAGGTGTACTAGTTAGCTTATCCCATATGAATATACCGACAAAATTCTAGCATGAAGTTCTCAAGTCAGCAATAAAGATTAAAGACTGTCTAGTTAAGTTAACTTCTAATAATCATCCTCAACAAAGTGGACCAAATGCAAAACAGATGCATCGACTCACTGTTGATAAAAAGGGAATCTCAAATACGGCAATGCTTAACATGGTTGCGCAACTAAATGCGACTGATTCCCTGAACCACTCATTCCATAAGTACTGAAATTAGAAAGCATCACAATGGCAGTATCATCTAATACATTGATCTTGAGTATATTGAATGGAACTGAACGTACCTGCTCGCATTCTTCTTGAAGGAACTCAAGCAAATCCATCCTAGCAACAACATCGAGATCAACAGTAACTTCATCTAGCAAAAGAACCTGATAACTGAAGATTGTCAATACAGTGAAAAGGACAGCCACTCTATTTAACGAATCAAAATTTTCATATGAGAACATGATCTAAAAGATACGTCCTTATCTCCACACTTAACTTTTAAAGTTAAATAACAGAATGTAGGAAAGCAAGGAAATATTTTCAATTCGCATAAAGAGAAAAGATCTATCATTCAAAGTAAAGCATATAGTCCCATTAGGACACACTAGTTGCCTAGAATACATTCAAAACAAAACATCTAAATTCCGAAATGAAGAATTCAAAACCAAATGCAAACTGAATAACAACACAGTATTCAAACTCACAATTCCGCAATACAAAGCCAGGCAAAAAAAAATACCTTGTAGGGGTGGAGAAGGCCCATGCAGATCTGGACTCTGCGCCGCTGACCATCTGACACCTTATGCATACGCCATCGCAGATCAATATCCAGAAGTTCGATCAAATTCTCACGCCTGATGGGATCTACACCTTCAACTACACAGTAACAAAACAAGTAGAGCAGTATGACTGTATAAGCTAAATCTTCGAACACATCAAACTCAACAAATTGGTTCGATCTGGAAAATTCTTCATCTAGAGTTAAAGGATATCAATTCCTAAGATACTAGCAGACCATGTGAGTATCTTTACCAAAAGAATGAGTCCTTTACCTCCAAATATCATATGCTCGGCCGAAAAATCACCCTGAAGGGGAACATCACCCTGTATATAATAGAATACATGAGAAACACAAACACGCACGCACATTGAACAGGAAATCAATCAAAACCATATACACAAATGTCATTTCAAGCTGTGGAAACTCACAGCAGAACCGACAGTTTTACTCCAGGAATCCCCGAGATACGCCAAATCTCCACTGCAAACCAGACTCGTATCATGAAAGGCTGACAAATTCAGCACCCGCACCACATCCTTCCCTCCAACCATATGTTTCCCAGCTAAAATCTTCAACAGAGTAGTCTTCCCTGCAAACAAAACAAAATTAAAACTGAAAATGGAAATGGAAAAAAAATAAAAATATATTCCGAACCGATTAGCACAATAGCATACCGGAGCCGTTGGATCCAATGAGGAGGCAGCGAGATCCGGGGGAAATGTTGACGGTGAAATCGAAGAAGAGCGGGTTCTGGGTATCGTACCCAAATTGCATTCCGTTCACTTGAACGCTGCTAGGTTGCTCCATTTTCCAGCTATGTATTTTCCGGCGAGAGGGATTGTGGCGGAGGATTGGCGGTTGGGTGCGGTGGCGCCAGTTCTTTGGGATCAATTTATAACCGTTAGTTTTGGTTTTGGGCGCGCCACCTACCGCGCTTAATTCGTGCAGCGGTGCATTTTTTCTCGAAACGGTGACGTTGCGGGCTTTAGAGACACGGGTTTACTTTCTTTACATATTTGGTACTCTAACTTGATGTGTGCGGTCCTCGTTTTTAACAGGAGTTCATTTACGTCCCCTGTGTTTTATTTTCAGTTTTGTATGAGCTTAATTTTTCTAATGCAAAAAGATCAAATAACTAAAATTAAACTTTGTTTTTCTCAACATATCAATCTACTATGAGTCCGTCTATTGAAATACGGTATTTCCATAACTCATGGAAAAATCAAGGTTTAATTATCAAATTAGAATAAATAAAGATAAAATTTTCAGGTTGCATGAATCGAGTTATAAACTTTATAACTATTACACGTTGCATAATAAATTTGTAATATTGCAACTAAAATTTTTTACCGTTAATTATTATAATTGGACACCGTCTTTCCATATACTTTATGGAAAGACGGTCATTCCCAAGATTTTGTCATCTACTATTATTTTTAGTCCACTATCCTTATGATTAGTTGAGTTCAGTTTAGGAAAAGAGAATACAATCTTATTCATTTTTGACTAAATGGTTTTTTTGGTCTCTGACATAGCATCTTATACCATGTCTTGGTCCTCGATTGTAAAACAACTTTCGTTCACTACCCCACAAATTCATAATGATTTGTTTGATCCCAAACCAGATTTCATGTGGTTTTCAGGTAGACTAAATTATTTTTCTGGTCCCTAACATATGATTGTATATCATCATTTGGTTCTCAAACCCACCTGAAAATCACCTTGAAAATTGTCATCACCTCTCGAATCCGTACCTCTCGAACCTCTCTACTTGAGCCCTCTTCACCTGAACCATCACCTCTCGAATCAGTACCCTTCTAGCCCCTTCTTGGGGAGAGAGAGAGGGAGAGGCGGATGAAATAAGGGTAAGAGGACACAAAACAACGCCGTTTTGAGCAGCCACTGGTGAGCACAGTAAAACCACATGGGCTGGGACCCTCAGATGATGAGTGGAACATGCAAAAAGCCAAATATGCCCTTGACGACCATTTGTGTAAAAAAACATGTAATTGAAGCTCATAATAAACTCGAGCTATCAACTAAAACAACATATCATTCCCTCAGCTCTCGAACCCTCCACTGGAACCTTCACCTCTCAAACCGGCCAATGGAACTTTTACCTCTCGAATCCGTACAACTCGAACCAGTACCAGTCGAACCTCCACTTGAACTATCACCTCTCGAACCCTCCACCGGAACCTTCACCTCTCAAACCTCCAATGGAACCTTCACCTCTCAAATCCGTACCTCTCGAACCAGTACCACTTGAACCTCAACTCGAACCCTTCACTGGAACCTTCACCTCTCGAACCTCCAATGGAACCTTCACTTCTCGAACCAGTGCCTCTCAAACCGTCCACTTGAACTCTCACATCTCGTACCCTCCAATGGAACCTTCACCTCTCGAATTCGTACCACTCGAAGTCGTACCTGTCGAACCAGTACCACTCAAATCCTCCACTGGAACCTTCACCTCTCGAACCTCCAATGGAACCTTCACCTCTTGGACCTCCAACGAAACCTTCACCTCTCGAATCCGTACCTCACCTCCACTTAAACTCACACCTCTCGAATTCGTACCTCTCGAACCTCTCGAATATGTACCCAACAAACAAGTACCACTCGAATCAGTATCTCTCGACCCTCCACTGGAACCTTCACCTCTCGGACCCTCCAATGGAACCTTCACCTCTCGAACCAGTACCACTCGAATCCGTAGCTCTTGAATCAGTACCACTCGAACCCTCCACTGGAACCTTCACCTCTCGAACCTCCAATGGAACCTTCACCTCTCGAATTCGTACCCAATGAAATAGTACCACTTGAATCCGTAGCTCTCAAACCCTCCACTGGAACCTTCACCTCTCGAACCCTCCAATGGAACCTTCACCTCTCGAATCCGTACCACTCGAACCCTCCATTGGAACCTTCACCTCTCGAGCCTCCAATGGGACATTCACCTCTCGAATCCGTACCCAACAAACCAGTACCACTTGAATCCGTAGCTCTCGAACCCTTCACTGGAACCTTCACATCTCAACCTTCACATCTCGAACCCTCCAATGGAACCTTCACCTCTCGAATTCATACATCTCAAACCAGTACCACTCGAATTCGTACCTCTCGAACCAGTACCACTCGAACCCTCCAATGAAATCTTCACCTCTCAAATCCGTACCTCTTAAGCCAGACTGGAACAGGATGGTAAGCCGCCCAAAACGATGTCATTTTGGGCAGCCACATGTCTGCACCTGTAGAAGCACATGGAAGTTGGGTCTATTTGTGTCAACATTCCTGTGCGTGCACATGGTTAGGCAGCCATGTGCATCTACATGTGTCTACAAAATTACCCTTCTACCCTGACGACCATTTGTGTCAACCATGGGATTGAGAAGATTTATTTTACATAGTACCCTGAGATGACAACCATTTGTGTCAACCATGGGGATGGGAGTATTTCTTTTATATAGTACCCTGAGATGAAAAGAATGACTCCCAAAATGATATTGCACTTGTAGCATATTCTATTTTTAGACTTATTACTCGATCGGTGACTGTTAAGAACCCAAATAAATATTTATTTATTAATTTTTTTCTCTCAGTGCTGAGTTTATTGGTGCTGAATTTAATTTATTAATGCTGAATTTAGTTTATTGATGTTGAATTTAGTTTATTAATGTTGAAATGTGTTGAAATTAATACCAACTGGACATGGCCTTATATTATATTTTCCACTCTATACACTTTTTAGAGCCTGTCTCTTGAAAGACGATTTTTCATAAGTCATGGAAAAACCAAGGTTTAAAGAGTAAATTAGAATAAATAAAGATAACATTTCTGGGTTGCATGAATCGGGTTATAAACTTTAAAACTATTGTATAATAAATTTTTAATATTGCAACTAAAATGTTTTAATTTTTATTATTCTAATTAAACAGTCTTTTCATAAATCTATGGAAATATGGTGTTTGCCAAGATTTTGTCCACTTAATAATATCTTTATACTCATTATCGCCTAGTGATATTATTTTGTTATATTTTACAAATTTCTTCAAAATTACGTTCAACGTCAAATAAGCAACTTTAAATAACATTTAAGGGTTTTCATACCGTACCTATGGGGTATTGTGCTTTATTGTATCTCTAGAGGTATTCCTATAGTTAATTTATAAGTGTAAATTTCTAAGATTACTTCTTAAAAAGTGGACAATGAAATAATTATTTTACTGCTATTACTATGAATATAATAAGTATCGTATCCCCAATGTATCGTATACGAGTTGACAAAATAAAGTTGTAGTGGTCTATTTGTAATATTATATGAAGTTAAGTGTTAAAATAACTCTATGTTTTGGTTGAAAGTGTAAATCTAACTCTGTAAAATCTGAAAGTATAAATCTAACCCTAAGTTTTGGATGAAAGTGTCAATCTAACTTTGGCAACCGAAAATTGGCCAAAAACCATTGAAATGACAATTATGCCCTTAACTTAAAAAATTGAAAAACAAAAAACTAGAAAAGACAAATTTGACACCTCACCCTAAACTCTTATTCTTCATCCCAAAAAACACACAGCCGCCGATGAAGGCCACCACTATCTCCCTCTGCCCCCATCTGTCTCCATATTTGGTCTGTGGGACGTATGGAAAAAGAGGTATATGTAGTGTTAGAGTAAATCAGGTTTATGATTAGATTGATTGATGATATCAGAGCAGTGTTCTGATCCACCTTCCAGAAACCTAATTTACTTTAACATGTAGGAGTCTTCTAACACTCTGCTGAATGCTTTGGTTTTGAGCAATTTTTATACTCCCTCTGTCTCAGCCTATTCTGCATAGAATCTTTTCACAATCTCCAATAACATGATGACTGTAGTTACGAACAATAATGACACACAAAAATTTGATATTTGGAAACAACATGTTACGACGAATCTAACCATATCTCATACAATAAAATTATTGCTCATTAACTTGTTCAAATATGTGGTCAAAGTTGGTATTTTTGACAAAAAAAAATCCTGTAGAGAATAGGCTGGGACGGAAGGGGCAATTTGGTTTATGCTTTGTTTAAGAGTTGTAGAGAGGTTTTATATTATGCCTACTGTGATTACATTTAATGATCTCTGATCAAGGCATTTTTTTGGGAAACTTAAGGATAACTCCAGATTCTGGCAGAGGAGCAGCAGCGAGTTGTAATGGTAGAGCGGTGGTGGGTGGTGGTCGAGCAGCGGTGACAACGCTGATTTTGGAGATGAAAAGGATGAAAAATTCTAGGGGTATTTTTTATTTTTAAAGAGTATGGGTATTTTAACCTCTCGTGTTTGGTCAATGCCAGAAAACGACAAGTCAGCGTTGGAATAGTGCAAAAATGTTATATTGGCATATTTACTAAAAAAAAAATAGAGTTAAAATCGCACTTTCAGATTTTACAGCATTAGATTAGCACTTTCAAAAATAGAGTCCGTCTCTTGAAATACGGTATTTCCATAAGTCATTAGAAAAACCAATGTTTAAATAGCAAATTAGAAGAAATTAAGATGAATTTTTTGGGTTGCATGAATCAGATTATAAACTTTATAACTATTACACATTGCATAGTTTATTTTTTATATTACAACTAAAATCGTTTACCTTTTATTATTTTATTAAACTTCATCTTTCTATAATAATATGAAAAGATGATATTTCTCAAGACTTTGCCCAAAAAATAACAGGCTTAGAATTTATTTCACACACAAAAAAAGTACCACTTCTCCAATTTACAAGAACTAAAAATAGTCCCAACCCAATTATCCAAAACAAATGGGTGTTGCTATACCTCGCCCTGTATTTTACTATCCTCGCCCTAATACGTATGAATGCTTGTATTTATCTTCAAAAATTAAAAAACAATTTGGGACAAAGTATATAAGTGTTGTTATCTCCCTTCTCTCCATTTCTTCCCATTCTTCTTCCCATTCTCTCCATTTCTTCCCATTCTCCCCATTTCTTCCCATTCTCCCAGCAATACCATTCTCTCCATTTCCTCCACCAGCTGCTCCCGGACGCCGCCGCCGCCGCTGACCGCCGACCACCGACCGCCGCCGCTCGCCGGAAAATGTAAGTTTTAGAGGGAAAATTTTTAATTTTCGTGCGAATTGTATGAATGTTGCCCATCTATTCGAATCTTGTTGAACTCGTTAGAAATGTTAAAATTGTTAGAATTGTTAGAATTGTTAGAATTGTTAGAGTTGTTGAACTTGTTGGAGTGGATGTGGGGTTGGTTGTTGGTGGATGTGGGGTTGGTTGTTGGTGGTGGAGGCCGGCGGCGGAGGAGGAGTCCGGCGGCGGAGGGTGGGGGATGAGGAAGAGGGGTTTTGTTGCAAATATAAGAAAATAGGAGGGTTTCATTTTAAATTTATTTCTTTCATCACACAATAGTTATTTTTAGTGATATATAGAATTTAATGAGTTTTAAAAATCTGATATTAGGAATTTAATGAGTTTTGGAATTGAACTAAAGAAATTGTTATTTTTAGAAATTGTTTAGTTTAAATTTGGAAAAGATAACTAGTTTAGTCATTTGGAAAGTATATGTAGCATAATAGAATATAGTCTTATTTAAATTAACTTTATGAAAATCATGAAATTGTGTAGTAAATGATTATGATATGTTTTAACAATTGCTTCCTTGAATGGTAATAATAGTGTGACGTGGTAAAAAAATCATATTATTTAGTAATGTAATTTCCAATTTGCAACTAAAAAAAATGTGTAGTTAGTTGTATGGGATTGTACGAGAATTAAATTTGATGTTTGTAGTGGGGTTTTTTTATGTGATATCCACTTTTTTCTATGCATTATAGAATATGTAGTTTTCATTAGTAAATTGAAATTATGCATTGTTCGAAAATATTAGTTCACACGTTGTTGAAATGTATGTTAATTTATCTTATCATATCAGTTTGATTCAATTGTTGTTATACTAATTACATATCTTGTGTTGTAGATGAGCACTGCTGGTCAACCTGACGGCCATGGTCGTTCCATACGACGAAGAGGTGTTAGTGCCTCGGCGAGACAGGCTAGAGGCCGCGTGGTCGAGGATGAACCGTCGCCTCGCCCGCAGGAGTGTGATGTAGGAGCGGAGCGGCCTTCTCCACCGAGCGTTCGTGCATTCGATCCCATGCCAACATGGGACGGTCCGGAGATTAACATTCTCGCGTCTGGTGGAATCCGTCACGATAGTGACTGGCAGTTGAATTATGACTTGCCGGCAGATGTCCCCCTGATGGGCCAACCTGGGACGAGTGTGCCATTGGATGCTGGGATCGAACGTTATGCTGCTGGAGGAGCCAGGCACACCGTGAGGAATAGAGCTGGTCAATTCTCACAATCTTCTGGTGGATCGTGCAATGTCGGTGAGACTAGCACCGGAAGGGCACCGAGGAATAGGAGGAAGCGACCCGCCGATGAGACGTGGCTAGTGCGGGGACCGATGGCTGGTGGCCCGCAAGATGACCTCGTCATACCAAGCTTCGGAGGACACGTCGCTGTTGACGTTTGGAATGGTATAGAGCGAGGTGTGCTGAGATGCCATGCTCGGTCGCCGCTATGCAAGCAGCTAGTCGCCACGCTCCCCGAACTGAGCGATGTTGCACAGGCCCGGATACATGCGACCGGGTTGGCCCACCTGCCTGCGATTATGTTCCAGTTCCTTGACATGGCACTGATATCCGCTTTTGTCGAGAGGTGGCAGCCGGACACGAACACGTTTCACATGCCTTTTGGGGAGATGACCATCCTGATGCATGACGTTGAGATGATTCTTGGCATTCCCATCGTTGGTGGCGCTGTTGCGAGTACCATTTCGGCGGAGACTATTGAGGAAGCGTGCGCTGAACTGTTTGGGAAAGACGTGGAGTCCTTTGTCGCGGAAGACTGGAACGGGGGTAACTTAGATGCCCAATCGTTGATGGCGAGGTGTGTAGCGGCGGGGCAGAGCGAGAACTTCCAATTTATGTGCTACATGCTGACCCTGTTTTCATCCACGCTTTTTGTGGATAAAACTGGGAATAAGGTTAGAGCCAACCTTCTACCCCTACTTGATTCGCAGTTGTCGTGGGGCTCGGCGACGTTGGCCAGTTTGTATCTGCAGTTGGGAATTGCGTCCCGGTCCAAGGCGCGCGGCCTATGCGGATGTTGCACGCTGCTTCAAGCATGGATATACGAGTACTTTCCGATGTTTCGGCCGAGACCGAGTACATTGCCAGCTCTTCCGGGCCGCGCCAGTCGGTGGCACACAGGGGATAGAACGGGGAGGGGTACGGGGAGGCTCGGTGCCATCAGGCGACAGTTGGATACTTTACAGCCCGACCAGGTATGAATTCCATGCTTTTACTCTTATTCTGACAGTAGTAGGTAAATCGGATTCCATAGAAACGTAACATGTCTGTGAAACTTTTTGCTGGTGGATTGGTTGCCATATGGAGTGGACGTGGTTAGGGCTGCGAGGGGGAGGACTCACTACCGCGGTGTGATTCGATACCTCGACGCAATGGAGGCGTACATGCCAGATCGCGTTGTGCGCCAGTTCGGTCTCGACAGGGTATATCGCGGGGTCTTGCAATTGCGCCCGAGCCTTGTTCCCGCCCGGCTGATCCAGCCGGCTATTCAGTGACCTACCCAGGGAGGCTGCAGTTGACCCTATGGGAGATGGCACACACTTGGCACGACGGTCAGCTTGCGGCGTTCCCGATAGCCACGAGCCAATCAGAGTGTACCATGGATTACGAGGACTGGTACGCGACTCATTCGCACCCATTGATCGCAAATCCTGAACATGCTGCCACGAGTGGACCGGACAGGACACATCATCAGTTATCGGTAAGTTTTCCCGAACTGTTTGCTTCGAGTAATTATATTACATTTTACTGTTTCGTTATTGTAAAATCTGTTTCCTGTGCAACAGATGCTAAGTGACATGATGAGCGCCCTGGATCCGTTTGACTCGGCGACCGTTGATGGACTCGCCGACCCCAGCATGAGGGAGTTGATGACGACTTTTGTCAGTCATCGCGATGAGTATCGCAGGCTCGGTTATGGACCCATTCCTTAGTCGACTGTTTGCTTATGTATGATCCCACAGTTTTGCCATAGTTTGCTCATTTATGTAATCGGTAACTGTTTATGCATATCAAATTTATAAGTCATCGATTTTTGCAACAGTAACGCTTTCAAAATAATTGTGACGCTTCGATAATAACTGTAACGGTTGCGTACATGCCGAAATGTTTCGCTGTGTTGCAACAGTTAATTACTCTCAGAGTATGCTCTTCTCCAAGCCCTTATCCTCCTACGAAAGGGTAACTCCCAACCTACGACATCAGCCTTCCTCAATGTGGTCCACATATTAACCACGGGGGGCATGGGACAGTTTTCCTTCACGTGTACCCGGACGAAATGGCTTGCACTGCGAACGTATACAATGTGTAGCTCCCTACTTGTTCCATCCTCGCCCCCACCTGCCCTCAGTGGAAGGACTGTACAGCAATGGTCCGCCGACCCATTCTCTAAAATGTAATATAAAACTACAACCGTGTTGTAGTAGGTGGCGACAGGAAACATGTCTGCAATAACCGTAAACCAATGCTCTGGACCACATGGACCGCTGGTGTGGTGTATACGGGCTCTGGCGAATTCAACGTCATCTTGCGAACCGTATATGGGAACATAGTCAGGCCAATGAGTTGATATCTCGTTAAATACTGCCCGACGCGCTGTAGACCATTCACCTTCACCGTCTACGTGGAACGCATCAGCAACGCATCTGAAGCCACAGTTTCCATCACTCACGACATCGTTCCAGCCTTCGATGTAATGCCGGACAATGTGGGGGACACTTTTGAGGAACGGGAATGTCGCTGCAGGAGAACACATTAAGATAAATATCTTGTGCAGGCGGCGTTCATCAGGAAGAATGATGCTTGTACTTACCGTGCCGGCGACCGCTCCCTGAAGCACGCCCCGGGGACCTTTAACTACTCCCGTATCGCCTGTTCACGTGCTCGTGGTAGCTCGGTGAACGTCGGGTTGATCTTGATCGGGGGACCTGCTCGCTTGGTCTCCCACGTGCACTAGTACAATTGTCCGGCTCGCCAATGCCGCTCTCCTCCGGACGCAACTGCGCATCTATGTAGGATGAAACTCGTCGGCGGACCGAAGGGTCGCTGCGTGCCAGCTCCTCCAACAGAGTGTTGAACCGCGACTGATCTTGTTCGGCCCTGGCAATGTTTTCCGTGCTCCGCACGTGATCACCCAATGCCAGGCTCTTAAACAGCGGATGAATGTCGTCCAAGTACAAGGGGATTCCTTCAGCAACTGTCCCTGCCATGACGCATGCACACGGTATTTCGTGTGTCGAGCGCAGCACACAGCCACAGTAAGCATATACCTGTGCTCCGAGTGCATCAATCCTCCCGGACTCGACCGTCAATTTATCCAGACAGTATTTGGACACATTGTTGATCAAGTTGCTGAAAAGGACCCTACGGTGCAATCTTCCAATGCACGTTCTTGATTTCTCCAGGCCGTTCTTGATCATAGTAATCTGCTGGGCTATCTGCAGGTCGACACGCCTCCATACCGTGTCCAGTGAACCAGTCGACGTTTGTAACCACCCTTTCAATGACGAGTGTGCACTTTCGACCCTGCATGTAGTTGTGTTCCCGAAGTGCAGAAATCTGTTCGTCCATGCCCTCACAAATTTCTCCTTATGGGGGGTGAGCCACGTCGTCTCAGCGTAACTAATAACAGCCTCGCTCCAAGACCATCCAGCCCTCATATCTACCAAGGCGGTTTCGTACTCTGAAACGGTGGACGCATTGCAAACCCGGAACCATGCACCATTCTTGAACGCTGCCCCGTTCCTCTTATTCCCTGTCAGCACAGTAACACGTGCCTCCACATCCTTGTTAATATGTCAGGTGCAGAGCAAATGATTCGATTCTGGAAACACAGTCCGAAGTGGCCTAATCAGTCCCATCTCCCGATCGGTGACCACAACCTCAGGGAACGGTCCATCCACAAGCAAGTTCTTCAGCGCGTTCAGCACCCACTCATAGGTATCTGCCGTTTCGTCAACGACAATTGCGTAGGCAATCAGGAAGTTTGTGTTGCAAGGGGACATCCCAACCATCTCAATGAATGGCATGCCGTAGCGATTGGCATTACAGTTATAAAGATAAAATTATAGTACATGAAATGCCATTACAGTTATAAAATTCCCGTACACAAATTAACTCCCTAAACTAAAATTACATTCATCCATTTCAAACTGTCCTCCTAATGGACTTATGGGTGCACTCCACCATTTCTCATTAACAGCTAAAACATACATGTAATGGAAAAAAAATGTGACAATTTTATTTGATGAAATAACATTGTGGCTAGAATTAATATTACATTCTTACAGTTCAACAAATTAAAATATCAAAATAACGTAAAAATACGTAACTTAACGGTACAATAGTTAACAAAATAACAAAATTAACAAAACAACAAAATTAACGTTACAATAATTAATATGACATAAATTATTGTAGATAAATTAAAAACAGCATTACGTAACAAAATTAACAACAAAATTAACGTTACTGCTATTAATAGGAGATAAATTCATAGGAGATAAATGTGCAATAATTTCTACGTAACAGTTAATAAATTAAAACACAAAGACGAGCATAAATTTCTACGGCAAAAATTATTAAATTTAACAACTACTTATGGACAGAAAACTAATTAGTAAAATTACCTCCGAAGACATGGAATTTCTAACACCCTTTTTGGAGTAATTTTTGCTCGTCTTGGATAGCAAAAATTTCGAGTGCCCTCAGAATCAGTAGAATTCGAGGTAATTTATAGCAGTACAAATTTGGGAGGCAGCCTGGCACGGCTCGCGCCCAGGCCACGGCGAGCCGAGGCACGTCCGGCTCGCGCCCGTGGCCTGGCGACCGGACCCCGTCAGCCTCGCGCCCAAGGCACGGCGAGCGGCGCCGGTCCGGCTCGCGCCCAGGGCACGGCGAGCGGCGCCGGTCCGGCTCGCGCCCAGACCGTGGCGACCGGACCGGCGGCGGCTAGCGGCCAGGCGGTGGCGAGCGGACCGGCGGGGCTCGCGGCCAGGCGGTGGCGAGCGGACCGGCGGCGGCTCGTGCCCAGGCCGTGGCGACCGGACCAACGGCGGCTCGCGCCCAGACCGTGGCGAGCGGAGACCGCCACGGCTCGCGCCCAGGCCGTGGCGAGCGGACCGGCAGCGGCTCGCGCCCAGGCCGTGGCGAATCGGAGTCCGGCGCCGGCGCCCGGCGGTCCGGCGCCGGCGGAATTTCTTTTACATTAATTCAGTTAATATTAACTAACTACAATTATCTAAATTAATTTTAATTCAGTTATTGAAATTAAATTAAAAAAATATACTGTATACATATTAGGGCGAGGATAGTAAAATACAGGGCGTGGTATAGCAGTAATGACTATATAGAGTAATTGACCTAAAAAGGGTATAGAGACAGAAGAGTCTACGGTCTACCCTTGCTGGGCACGCTGTTGTATGGGCTTGGCGGTTGGGATTTGGCCACGACTACATAACGAAGTCGGACACGGTGGCGGGGCATAGAATCGCAACCGCAGACCTCCACATGCACCACCAATCGCCGCCCTCTGAAACCTCCAACTTTCAAATTGCTGTAAAACGTACGGCTCCGATCTTCCAATCGATGAGGATGCATAGAAATTTCAGATGGCGGTAACCAAATTCCCCTCGGAAAAGTTGGCGCAATTTCTCCAGAAGAGGCTATTCATCTAATTATTCTAAGGTTTATCAAATTTCCGCGATCAATTTGTGAACGGGAGCTTAAACCCTGACCTGCTCGCAACGCCGGAGGAGCTCGGCGGCGTATCCGATCAGATTATTCCAGAACATTGCACCGTAAGCTTAGAATGAACGCCACATAAAACATTTAATATTTAATGGATAGAGTAGTGTGTAGAGAAATTTTATGCATTTGCCATCTGTGAGGCATTTTGATTGCTGTGTTGCGAAATGAAGCTGTGAATTTCTTCTGTGGCAGGTGCTGAATGGGAGGTGAAACGGAGGACTGGTGCTTGTTGGACAGCTTAGGGGTCACATCTGCGAAACCGGAGGATATCGAAAAGCACATACTAGAGCAGGTTTAGATTATGTTTTGGTCATCACCTGTATGAGGATATGTGTGTGATTTAGCCACATATTATTACCCATATATATATATATATATATATATATATATATATATGTATGTATATATATATATGTATGTATATATGGGTAATAATATTATCGTACGTGATATAGTTGAATTCGTAGTAACATATGAACTTTTTAGTTGTTATTATACGTAGTTAAACATATTAACGGTCAAACGTGTTTCTTGAACAACGCGATAATGATTATTGTGCAATTTAAACGGGGACGGAGGGAGTACTTGTTTTCTTGCAATGTGCCTCCATACGCTGATGATTTTTTGTTGCAACATGAGCATGTTGTAAAGTAGCCTTGTTTAAGGTCTTGCTTTATACTTTCTTGACAAGTTGGTTTGCTGTGAACTATCCTGTCTTTGATCATAGTAAGACACTCGCCTCTGTTATGCATGTTGTATGGTTAAAGCAGAGTTTCAATTTCTTTGTTTAAGACTCGCACAGTCTTTATAGTGCTGTTAAAAGATTGTTTACTTCTTATCATTTTTCTCAGCATGGAATTTCCTTTGACCATTCTTGGCCATCTATAGGCTGGTGGAATGTATAAACTCGCATTTAAATGGACCTCAGTTCTATTGTAATTTTGTGTTAAATGTTTGACCTTCCCTGAAATTTTTAGTTTTTAACCTGACCTTTGTAAGTGTATTAAAAAAATTTATCTAATTAATTTTCTGCAGAGCAAGAAAAATGATGCAGACAGTAATGGAGCTGAGATAGATACGAAAGAAGAACTACTTGATAGGGAAAACGGTAATAGAACATCATCTGCTAGTCTCTCTGATAGGTATAAAAAACTGCAAGCAGTAAAGACTGAAATAGAAGCTGTTAGGTCTACTTTTGAATTGGAAAATGACTCTGAAGATGAGGGAATTGCACGTGAACAAGATGCTGAGGAAGAGCAGGAAAGGGCAGAAGGTGGAAAAAAACTTTCTCGGGCTCGTCCCAATGATAGAACACTTCAGTATGCTCTTGCTTCAGATCGATTAAAGAGTCTGACTGAAACTAAGGGTCAGCTTGAGAAAGAAATTTCAGAGGCGTCCAAAGATGGAGAGTATAGGAATTTGATAAAGAGTATTGTCACAGAAGATCGTAAGCCAACGCAAAAGCAAAAGCTGAAGAAAGTTCAAAAATTGAGTAAGCCTCAGAGCAAGAGGCTGAAAAGAGCTTCCTTACTTGAGGATGATGATTTTGATTCAGTTTTAAATGCAGCATCTGCAGGATTTGTTGAAACGGTGAGTGATATACGTTCTAATAGCTGTGCATAATTCAAGTTTCTGACCATTCAGAAACGGGAAGTTATGAAATTGTTCATGTGCATACTTTTTTAAGGTTTAGAATAGGTTTCAATGCTGTTTTCTTATCATGTTCATCGCTGAATCTAGTCTCCAACCCCTATATTTCTTTTTCTTCTGCATTTGTATTGTTTTACAGGTATTTGCAATGTTTATGTTCCTCAGGAAAGAGATGAGTTAGTGCGTAAAGGAGTTTTCACCCCATTTCACAAGCTTAAAGGCTTCGAACGTCGAGTCCAAGAACCTGGGTCTTCCAGTAGGAATGAGATTGCAAATAATTCAGACAGGAGTGACGAATTTGCTACCTCCAGCATAGCTAGAGCAGCCCGGTCAATTTCAGAGGCTGCCCAGGCTCGTCCAACTACTAAATTACTTGATTCAGAAGAATTGCCAAAACTTGATGCACCCACACATCCTTTCCAAAGATTAAAAGCACCTTTGAGACTTAGTGATTCTTCAAAGTCTGATGCACAAAAAATAGAAGATAGGAAAAGGAAGAAGAGGCCACTTCCTTCCAAAAGGTGGAGAAGATTATCTTCCCGTGAAGTAACTTTGGATGTCGGAAATGGTACGTGGACAAGTTACAAGTATTTCCATATGACTAAATATGTTACAACTCAGTTGACTGCTTCTTCATGCTTGTTGTATAGATTTACAACTTATATAGTGCAGCACATTCTTTCGGAATATTTCCTTTATCACGATTTTTAAGTCGTTTGGGAAGTGGAATTATTGGATGGATATGGGAAGTAAATTTTCCCCTGATTTAAGCATTTACTATCACATTTTGGCAGACTGAGAGCCACCAATGGTGGGACTAATACCATTGCTGGCACTGGAGATGCAAATTGTATATTTGTACTATCTATGTTGATTGCATGACACTGTTTGCATTTACAGATTGTTTTTTTTCTTCTTTTCTTTTAAGATGATATAATATCTTTTGTGATGAAGGTGTCAATGTAGAAGAAGATTATGAGGATGCAACTGTTGAGGAAACTAGTTTTGTCTCGTTAGAAGGTGGTCTAAAGGTTCCAGAAGCAATTTTTAGTGAACTTTTTGATTACCAAAAGGTTGGTGTTCAGTGGTTATGGGAACTTCACTGTCAAAGAGCTGGTGGAATAATTGGAGATGAGATGGGACTTGGTAAAACCATTCAGGTGATAGCTTTCCTTGGATCACTACATTTTAGTGGTATGTATAAGCCAAGCATCGTTATCTGCCCCGTCACACTCTTGCGGCAATGGAAACGAGAAGTTCAAAAATGGT
This sequence comes from Rubia yunnanensis, assembly GCA_037428765.1. Lineage (NCBI taxonomy): Eukaryota > Viridiplantae > Streptophyta > Magnoliopsida > Gentianales > Rubiaceae > Rubia > Rubia yunnanensis. The sequence continues at coordinate 10,374,433 of CM075062.1, read as the reverse complement.
ATCCAAGTTTTCATGTGGAACTATTGCATGAATCTGCTCAGGATGTATCTAGTAAGAAAAATCAAGAAAATAGGACTGAGAGTGATTATGAGAGTGAAGATTTATCGGATAATGATGTGCACAGGAGTTTAACTTCCAAAACTAAATGGGAAGCTTTGATCAACCGTGTTATGCGGTCACAATCTGGTCTGCTGATCACCACATATGAGCAACTGAGAGTGCTTGGTGAGAAGTTACTTGATCATGAATGGGGATATGCCATCCTGGATGAAGGACACCGCATACGGAATCCTAATGCAGAAATTACTCTTGTTTGCAAACAGTTACAGACTGTGCACCGTATAATCATGACCGGTGCACCAATTCAGAACAAGCTCAGTGAATTATGGTCTTTGTTTGACTTTGTCTTTCCTGGGAAGTTGGGCGTTCTTCCTGTATTTGAAGCAGAGTTTGCCGTTCCCATATCTGTTGGTGGTTATGCTAATGCAAGCCCCTTGCAAGTTTCTACAGCTTATAGGTCTGCATAAATTTTGCTGTTTTTTCTTCATTGTATTTTGTAGGATTGTAATGACTTATATTAAGGTTTTGCCAATGAGGTTGAAATGACATGGCATAATTCTCATAAGATTTTCTTTTTGGTTATCAGATGTGCTGTAGTTCTTCGTGATTTGATCATGCCTTACCTCTTGCGACGTATGAAGGCTGATGTCAACGCCCAGCTCACGAAAAAGACTGAACATGTCCTCTTTTGTAGCCTTACTGAAGGTCAAAGATCTGTTTATCGAGCATTTCTAGCAAGCTCCGAGGTTGAGGATATTTTTAATGGTAGCAAAAATTCTCTTTATGGTATTGATGTCATGCGAAAAATTTGTAACCATCCTGATCTCCTTGAGAGAGAGCATTCCTGCAAAAATCCAGACTACGGAAATTCTGAACGCAGTGGGAAATTGAAAGTTGTTGCCCAAGTTCTTAAGGTGTGGAAGGAACAAGGGCACCATGTCCTCCTTTTTTCACAGACGCAGCAGATGCTTGATATAATTGAGAATCTTATTGTTGCAGAAGGCTACACTTACAGGAGAATGGACGGATCAACTCCTATAAGACAAAGAATGGCTCTGATAGATGATTTCAATAATTCTAATGATGTTTTCATCTTTATATTGACAACTAAAGTTGGCGGTCTTGGAACAAATCTAACTGGTGCTGATAGAGTCATCATATTTGACCCGGATTGGAACCCCTCAAACGACATGCAGGTTTGTCTAGTAGCGAGACTTCATAATGTGTCTTAATGCTTCCTGAGTGGGAACATCTTTTCTTTGATTTAAGGTCTGGATAAGTTTGTCAGGTACAATCTTTTGTGCCAATTGTTGAGTCAATCCTTTTCACAATTTACAAAGTTACCCTTGAAAAGCCCTCCTTTTGTTATGATCAGATTATTGATTAGGATGCTATTCAAAGTCTTGACACTGGTTTGTTTAGTCTGGCCAGAAATATTACTGATCTTGTACTTGGGGTACTTGTTTGTATTTGACAGGCCAGGGAGCGTGCATGGCGTATTGGCCAGAAAAGAGATGTGACTGTTTATAGATTGATTACTCGTGGTACCATTGAAGAGAAGGTCTACCACAGACAAATTTACAAACACTTCCTTACCAATAAAATATTGAGCAATCCACAACAGAGAAGATTCTTTAAAGCACGAGACATGAAGGATCTTTTCACCTTGACTGATGATGCAAATGGTACCGAGACATCGAATCTATTCAGTCAGTTATCTGAAGACATGAATTTTCCTGTAACTCATAATGATAGTCATAAAGGACATTCTACAACGGATATAGTCAATTCCAATGCAAATGGCAGACAAAAATGTTCAGAAGCTGAAAATGAAGGTGAAAAGTTGGATGACCACAATGATGGGAAAATTGACGAAGGAACAAACATTTTGCAGAGTCTTTTTGGCGCCCATGGGATCCATGTAAGTCAATACTTGCGCTCCTTATTATTTCCCGTCAACATAGATGTTCTGTTAGTTGTTTCTTGCACATTGTAGTCAATTAGTTCTCCATACTGTTTTTATTTGTGCGCTGTTTGTATGGTTGTTGTTGGGTACCCGACATATAACGTAGGAACTCTATATCTAACCGGTATTTGAACTGATAAGATTTTGTCTTGTAATAAATTCAGTGAAGTCATACACCACATCTTGACTTCTTAGAGAATTAAAAGGATTCAAGTTTTGCGAAGTGCCAAGTTTTATTCAGTTTTATTCAGTTTAGTGCCCAAAATTTCCATCACACATGGACAGGAGAATATACAAAATTCACGTAGAACTGTAGAAGTTATTGTGTTTGGATGATCCTTATTACGAACAATTGACTGCTTGGTCTAGTATTTGTCGCCGTAGAATAAGGGCCTTGTCATTAAGAACTACTAAATGTTACTATTAGCCTGAATACTTACAGCTCCTGCATTTCTTCCTATGATAAAACGTTATGTGCATCAATACTTTCGGTGTCTTGAATCAGATTTTTTGTTTCTCCAGAGTGCGATGGACCATGATGCTATCATGAATGCTCATGATGAGGAGAAGCTTAAGATGGAGGCACAAGCCTCCCAGGTGGCACAGAGAGCTGCAGAAGCCTTGCGACAGTCACGGATGCTTCGAAGCCATGAAAGTGTAGCTGTCCCTACCTGGACTGGTAAATCTGGGGTTGCTGGTGCACCAGGTTCCGCAGGCAGAAAATTTGGCTCTACTGTGAATTCGCAACTGAGTAGAAGTTCGAGTTCAACAGTGGACTTGGCGAACAAGAGATCCAATGGTTTGGTTGCCGGGGCATCTTCTGGTAAAGCGTTATCTTCAGCTGAGTTGTTGGCCAGAATCCGAGGGACCCAAGAGAGCGCTGTAAATCAAGGGCTCGAACATCAGTTTGGGTTGGCTTCTAGTTCCAGTGCTAGCAGACCCGCAAGTAAGAATACTTCCGGGACGTTGAAAGCTTCTTCTGTACAGCCAGAAGTTCTAATTCGTCAGCTATGTTCATTTATTCAACGGAGTGGCGGTAGGTGCGCCTCTGGCATCATCGTCGACCATTTCAAGGACAGAATTCCGTCCAAAGATCTTCCATTATTTAAGAACCTCCTTAAAGAGATAGCCATTTTGGAGAAAGGCTCTGGCGGTTCCCTCTGGGTTTTGAAGCCTGAGTATCAAGAATAGTTCCATTTGTTCATTCTTTCGTGAAGATTGAGGCCTCCAGACCTTAAGTCTTCATTATTTTGTGTAGATTGAGGCCTCCGGACCTTAGCTATACATAAAAATTTCTTTTGTGTAGATTGAGGCCTCCGGACCTTAGCTGTTCTTAAAAAATTGAGAAAAGTGCAGATACAACCCTATATAATTGAAGAAAGTGCAGATATAATCCTGCGTTAATCAAAAGTGTAAATATAACCCTATCTATTTAGATTATGTGCAAATAAACCTTTTCAGTCGGTTGGAAGCTAGAATACGTTGAAATGACTATTTTGCTCCTTCGCAAAAAATAAAATATAAAAAAACACAATTCTCTTCTTCTTTTCTGATCGATTCTCTTCTTCTTCTTTTTCGATCGATTCTCTTCTTCTTCGTCTAACATAATTTCTTCTTCTGACATAATTCTCTTCTTCTTCTTCTGACTTACCGCTTCGACATCTTCATCTCCGATCCATTCGCCATCGAAGCTCGCCCGATGGTTCAGAAACTCCGGCGCTGCTGTTCATTGTTCAGAAACTAGGATTTTTATTGTTCAATCGGCGATGAGGATGAGGGGATAGGATTTTCGTCGATGGAGGAGGGAAGCGGTGAGGAGGGGATGGGATTTTCGTTGGTGGCGGGCGGGCGATGGTTCAGAAACTCAAGCTCCGATGGTTCAGAAACTAGGGTTTCGTTGTTCAATCGGTGGTGAGGAGGAGGGGATAGGGTTTCGTCTGTGGAAGAGGGCAGTGGTGTGGGATTTTCGTTGGTGGTGTGGCGGGCGAACGGTGGTGGCGTGGCGGGCGAGCTTGGTGGCGCGGCGAGTGAGCTTGGTGGATGTGGGATTTTTGTTGGTGGTGAGGTGGGCGAGCGATGGTGGCGTGGCAGGCAGCAGTGAGGAGGGAATGGGATTTTCGTTGGTGGCGAGGCGGGCGAGCGTGGTGGCGATGCAAGCGAGCTTGGTGGTGGTACTGAGCCAGGTGGTGGCGGTGCTGGCTGAGCCAGGTGGTGGCAGAGTTGGCTGCTGGAAGTTGCTAGTGGTGGTGACTGGGGTGGAATGGTGGATGGGCGCGGCTGGGTGATGGTGGTGGGGCGACAGCGGCAAGCTGGTGGTGGAACGGTGGTGGAACAATGGTTGTGGTGGTAGCAAAGGGTAATTTTGTCCTTTTAATTTTGTATTAGGTTAGAAGGGCATTTAGGTAATTTTCAGTCGGTCAATGGCCGGAAATGGCCAGTCAATGCCGGAATAGTGGCTTTATGGTTATATTTTCACTTATATGTAAATAGATAGGGTTATATTTGCACTAAAAAACAATTGAGGGTTAGACTTGCACTTTCCTCAAAATATGAGATTATATCTACATATTACCCAAATTGATTCGATGAGATTTAAATTATTTCATTGATATTATTATTCCATTTCTCATTTCAACTTGCAATTTAAGTATTTATTTTGTCAAAACTTCTCAATCGTATAAACACTATAGATTGATATCGTATTAGATTCCTGCGAGGATCAAACATTTTTTTGTCTATGCAGATTGTGAAATGTGATAGAGGGTGTACTATTTTTAATACACTTACATCCATTTAGTTCATGTGCAACTTGAATAAGCTCGACCATAAAAATGACACATTTTACTTTTTTTTCAAGTCAAATTTTGTAAATTGTGACTATAAATATAAAATAATCTATATATAATAAAATTATTGTGTGAGATATTGTTAGATTCACCTAAATATCTATTTTTTAAATATTAAATTTTTATGCGAAATCGTTATATTGTTACATGTAGTTATAAATATTAACGATCAAATATGACCATTTAAGACAATGAAAGAGTAAGTGTTGTTGTAACCCTACCTAATTGACATAAGTGTTAGTACAACTTTTCCGTGTTTGAAAGTGTATATAGAACCCTAGATAATTAGTGAAGTGCCAATATAACTCTCACCGGTAACTTTAAGCCGGAATACAAAAAATACAAATACAAAAGAAATAGGAAATGACTTCATTACCCTTAGAGTCATCAATACCTCAAATATTGTTGTCGGACCACCGTTGGACCGCCACCGGACCATCAACGGACCACTGTTGACCTCCGTGGGACCACCATCGGACCGTTACCGTACCACCACCGTACCACCACTGGACCGCCACCGTACCACCACCGGACCGCCACCATACCACCACTGGACTGCCACCGTACCATCACTGGACTGCCAGCATACCACCACCAGACCGCCTTCTGACAACCGCGGACTGCCATCGGACTACCAAGGAACGTCGTCAGACCACTATTGCACTGCAACCGTAACTAGTAAGGTTATATCAGCGCATTATGAAAACTAATAGGGTTAAATCAGCACATTCATAAAACTTTTAAAGTTATATTAGCACATTCGTTATACATGTAGGGTTATATCAGCACGTACTATAGAATATCAGTGGGTATCCTGACAGGCGGCCTGTCCATAAGCTTATGAACAGGCCACTTATTTCTTACCTTATACACTGCATTTCTTAAATTACATACAAAATTTAAAATTTTTGAAAATATTTTTTTATATCATATATTTTTATATTTTCACCTTCAAATACATATCATTACTTGTTTTAACTTATGAAATGCAGTATTTAAATTTTATAAAAAATTACAACATTTAAGTCAAATGCCCCTGAGAACTGTCCATAAGCTTATGGAAAGGCCGTCTTTCCTGAGACTTTCCCATAGAATATAGGGATTTTGATGATATTTTGTTTATTTAGTTGTGTTTAGTCCAGATTGATGATTGGATGACCTTTGGTGTTGTGTGTGGTTATAATTTTGCTGTGTATTTTGACCTATGGTTTTTAATGTCGACGAGTTTTGAAATGAGGCTACGATATGTCATAATGGTGTTTAATATGAATGGTGGTGTTATAATGTCGAATTTTATGGTGTTTAAGCTATTTTTATGATGTGATAATGGTATGTATGATGATGTTGTCACTCGTTAAGGCCAGCCGAGTATCACACACTTAATTTTTATAATATGTGCTAATATAACCTCACACTTTCTATGTGGTGTTTAAGATAGTTTTAGGAATGTACTGATATAACCCTATCAGTTTTCATAATGTGCTGATATAACCCTACTTGTTATGGCGACAATACAGTAGTGGTCCGACGAACTATAAGGGTAAAATTGTCCACTCAATTTCAAAAAAAAATCTAAGGGTATTTTGGTCAATTTACATAGAGTCAACTCTTGAAATCGAAGTCAATGCCAGAAATGGGGTCTAAGGGTTATATTGACATTTTCATTAACTAGTTAAAGTTATTTTTGCACTAAAAATTATCTGAGGGTTATATTGATACTTACTCAAAGCTGGGTTTTAAAAAGCATGCTTAAAGTGTTGAGCGCAAGGATGAGCGCTGTGTCATGACGCGGTTAGCAAGACGGAAAGCGCACGCTTTTTAGCGCTTTTGTCGAAGTAAAAGCACTCCAAAAAGTATGATTTTGGGCAAAAGCGCGCATTTAGGCTGAAATGAAGTAGCTTTTAGGGTTAACTTATTCAGGAATATCAACAAAACAGAGTTTAGAGATGGAGAGGTCAATGGGGATACTTTTGGTGGGGATGATGATTTTTCTTATGACTAGAGTTTAGAGCATTAAATGATTTCTTAATCATTTAAGAATACTTCGATCTTAGTCGTTCAATTCTTCTTAGAACATCCACAATGGTAACTCCTTAAACTCACTTTTCTTAAGAAGGAGCACTTCTTATTTAAGAAACACCATTGTGTAGTTTTAATGACCACTCATTAATAAGAAGTTGCTCCTTAGTTAAAGAGTTGATATATCTTTCTTTGTGCAAATACCAACCAATCAATGAATGTAATTTAACATGCATTGTTTTATATTTTTAATTAATTATAATTTGAGTCCGTCTCTTGAAAGACGGTATTTTCATAAGTTATGGAAAACCCAAGGTTCAAACTACAAACTAGAAGAAATCAAGATAAAAATTTTGGTTTGCATTAATTGGGTCATAAACTAACAACTACTACATGTTGCATAATAAATTTTTAATTATGTAACTAAAACGTTTTACCTTTCTATAATTCTAATTCAACCTCGTATTTCCATATTACTATGGAAAGACGGTCTTTTCCAAAACTTTATCTTATAATTTATAATTAAAAAAAATGTCTAAGAAGTGCTCGTTACATCTGCTACCATTATTGGTAATTTTTTATGATCTAGTTTTTGTCAAGATTCATGACGTGACACTTAAGAAGTGCTCTTTTAATTTCACGGCTAATGTGGATGCTCTTACTACCTTTAAAACTTTACTCTAAGTTCTATGTTGTATCTTTAATGAAATAATCTTAGTTCATGTTTCGCATGCACTTTTATTCGAATAGCGCGCACTTGCACTCAGTTAGGGTAATATTGGTATACATCCCTTTAAAATAATTAAAAATTAATTAGAAGGTTAACAGTAGCTTAGCACAGAGACTGTAGTAAACATTTTTGTTTCTTTTCATTTAAACTTACTACATATTTGTTTCTTCTCATTTAAACTTTTCTAAACTAAAAGAGCAGTAATTTTTTTTGGCAAATAAAGAGGGTTTTCCCCGTCGTGTACTTATATATAGATATTGGGTAAATTGTTCAAACATGGCCAAACAAATATCAACACATTTGAATCCATTGTTCTCCGAAATGGTGCATGTCAAGAATTTTCTAAAATTTTCAAGTTCTCCTTTGATGCCTTATCTCTTTTTTTTGATACAACAGAGGAGGAGATCCCGGTAACGCGCTCAAAATGCCGCCCATCCAGCAGCATTGGCTTTATTCGTTGCTCCTGATGCCACCGTACTAGATGGCAGATTGTTCTGCATAATAATAACAAGAGAATAAAACGCGATTACAGATTACTTTATCACTGCATACAGTCCACAAAGTATCAGACGAAAAGGAAGAAAATATTGTTATACTACAGTTGCAATAGCACCAAATGGAACTTCACATAAAATGCTGTCCGAACGTGGGTGTCGTTTATAATGTAAGAACAAGCAATAGAACAAAAAACGACGGTCACACACAATTTCATTTTTTTCAGAAGCAGCGTTGGGATGAAGCTAAATCAAATCTTATCTTTCTATGCATTTAACAATGCTATAACAATCTTTTCATTACTCCACTGACGAGTAAGTTTGTGCAGCCCTCGTTATTAAATACGTAGAAACAGGTCCTAGGCAGTTTATTGAAAAGAGAAATGCTAGGATACCAAAAAACGGGGAAAATCCTATGATAGCTCATATAGTGGCTGCATCATAGATTCATAACTCAACCTAAATGGTATATACAGTGAGCCAGTTTAATAAACTCTTAATACGGAGTACTATAATTTACTTCATAAACTGTAGGATAATAATCTACTTCGCTTTAGCTTCAAACATGAAACATTATTGTAACTCTGGTCATGCCACAGAAGTAGTCCTTTGATTCAACCACAAAAATCCAATCATCCACCTTAAAGGCACAACTTGAGCTTGAGTTCAACTTTTCACAGATAGCAGTGTCAAATAAATCATCTATCATATCAAACAAAAAAACATTCTGGAATTCCATGCACAATCGTTCATTTCAACCATCTACTTGCATTGACGAATTATAAACTAAATTCAAACAGAATTCACCGCTTAAAAACCCATCACCTTGTAATAGTAGGCCTCAAAACATAACAAATACCTCAAGTTGTGAAAGATCTGATAAAGGGTCAGTGGAACGTCTAGCATTCTCCTTAGTTCCCTTGATAGGCACCACACCACCACCACCGCCGCCGCCAGAAGTCATCCTAGCAGCCACAGGATCATTGGGAGGTGGCGGGAGTGGAGATCTAATCTTCACCGCACCACTTGGTGGTGGTGCAAGACCTAAAGGCTTGAGTTTTACTGCTCCGGGAACCGGATTCGACAATCCTGCATTCGAAAGCATGCCTGCTCCGCCAGCAGGCTTATTCTTCACATTAATCCTGATCGTTTCACCTTCCTATGAATCAAACAGAAACAACAATAAACACCAAAACAACTGAAAACATTATACAGACATCCGAACAAACATAGATCCATCTGAATCAAAAATCCACACCCAGTCCACACAATAGACTATATATGAACTGCACTAACATACAAAAATATGCCTAAGTTCCTTTCTTCACCTAACGAACCTAAAATTATAATTGATGCTTGAACACAGTAAAAGAAATTTTAAAAGTGTGAGATCATAAGCGGGAGAGTGAAGGGAATGATTACCTTCAACCTATGATTTACAGCAGGGTGAATATCGATATGGTTATCATCGCCGCCCTCACCCGCCGCGGCGGCGGCGACGGCGACATCTTTATCCTGCTCTCTCTTAACATACTTCTCATGATCCGAAAGCGCGACATTGAAATCAAAAGCCTCATTCCTCTCATTGAACCCCAGCCCGATGAAGGCGTGCTTCCCAGCGCCGTCTTCAATCTTCAGCACGAAGTATCTAGAAGAATCGAGAGCCGGCTCCACGGAGCTCTCCCTCTGCCCGGGGTTGATAAAACACGCCGCGAAGAGCTCCGCGGAGTTCGGATCCTCGAGCCGGATCTCGCATCGGGTGGCGCAGGAGACGACCCGGAGCCGGCCGGACCAGATCTTGTCGGACTGGAGCCACTCGCCACACTTGTAGCCGCCGCTGGTGGAGCGCGGCGGGATTTTGAAGACGGCGACTTCGCGCACCACCAGGAGGGTGTGCTCGAAGGACTCCTCCTCGTCATCGAACGACATCGTTTTTTCGGAAGGGACTCTGTCGAGGATGCGGAGTGATGGAGATGATGGAAGTGTAGAGGTTGGTGTCAATGCGGTGAGTTGTTGAGGTCGCTTTGGAGTAAAGATGCAGGCGGTGGTTGATGGTGGCGGTGGCGATGGAGGAGGAGGAGAGTATGGCCTTTTGAGTATAGTTATGGGTTACCACTTACCGGGATAATATTATTAGTATTATCACTCTCCTCGTATGCCAAAAATACATTTCTTTTCAGTTTTTTCCATTTATAATTCACTATATAATACTGTCGTTTGTACGGGCGTGAATTTGAATATTATTGTATAAATAAGAGCTAAGTGCTCATATAACCCTATGTTTTGAAGATTTGTGCTAATATAATCCTGTGAAGTTGGAAAGTGCTATTGTAACCATGTATTTTGCTAGAATGTGCTAGTATAACTCTGGAGGCATGAATTTGGCCGAAAAGACATGAACTATTATACCCCTGTTTTATAAAAAATAAAAAATATAGAAGGACAATTATGCCCTCATTGTCTATTCAACATTAAAAAAAATACCTCGATTTTCTTCTCCTTCCTCGATTCCATTTTCTGCTTCTCTTTTCTTCTCTGTCCTCGATTCCTTTGGCGGGGCTTGGGCCTGACTCGGATCTTTTCGCAACGGGGTTTGGATTGGGCTGGCCGCCGGTGCTCGTTGCCGGTGAGGACGAGTGTTGTGTGGCGGTGAGATGGGCTCATTATCCATTATGGGGGGCTAGGGTTTAATTGGTGGTTGGGGAAGAACTGTGGGGCTAGGGTTTCCGTCGATTGGTGGTGGTGGTTGGGGAAGAGCTGTGGGGCTAGGGTTTCTGTCGATTGGTGGTGGTGATGGTGGAGCGGTGGTGGTGGAGCGGTGGTGGTGGTGGAGCGATGGTGGAGTCTTCGTCCGATGTTTAGTTTTTCAATTTGTGTTTATGAGTTTTTCGGTTTTTGTTTCTTCGTTCGATTTTATGTGTTTGTTTGAGTTTTGTTTTGTGATTCTTTGTTGATCGGTGGGAAATGTTGATCGATGATTTGTGATTTTTTGTGTTTCTGGTGATGTTGGTGGCAGCGTTGTGGAGTGGCGATGGTGGTGGTAGAGCGGCGACAGTGGTGGTGGTGGAGCGGCGGTGAAGCAGCGGCGGCGGCGACAGCTCGGTGGTGATGGCGGTAGCAATGGTGATGGTGGTGGTGGTGGTGCTTCTGGAGATGAAGAGGAAAAAGAACCCTAGGGTATTTTAGTCTATCTCTTTGTAATTTGAATGCTAGGGATAATTTAGTCCTTTTAATTTTAGTCAATGCCGGAATAGTGCCATAGGATATGAAAAATGATCAAAGTTTTGAAGATTTGAGTGTAATCCTGCCATTGCACAGTTCATGATAAAAAAATGTATTTATTATTATCATACAATTTTTTTACAAAAATTTTAAAATATTTAAAGTAGATGATAGTTTTTTCTAATTAAACTTTGTCCAATTGAGTTATATATGTTAATTTTCTTCTCTTCCAATAAATTTTTTTAAAATATTGTGATTAATTGATAACACTGTACTATTTTTCGAACAAAAAAAACCTTCTATAAAAGGTATTTTAAACAAAATTAAACATTCTAAGGAAGACCGAATTTTTTTTCCGTTGGTGGTGGTGGTGGTGGAGCGATGGTGGAGTCTTCGTCCGATGTTTAGTTTTTCAATTTGTGTTTATGAGTTTTTCAATTTTTGTTTCTTCGTTCGATTTTTTGTGTTTGTTTGAGTTTTGATTTGTGATTCTTTGTTGATCAGTGGGCAATGTTGATCGATGATTTGTGATCTTTTGTGTTTCTGGTGACGGTGGTGGCAGCGTTGTGGAGCGGCGATGGTGGTGGTGGAGCGGCGACGGTGGTGGTGGTGGAGCGGCGATGGTGGTGGTGGTGGTGGAGCGGTGGTGAAGCGGCGGCGGCGGCGGCGACAACTCGGTGGTGATGGCGGTAGCAATGGTGATGGTGGTGGTGGTGCTGCTTCTGGAGATGAAGAGGAAAAAGAACCCTAGGGTATTTTAGTCTATCTCTTTGTAATTTGAATGCTAGGGGTAGTTTAGTCTTTTTAATTTTAGTCAATGGCGGAATAGTGCCAAAAGGTTATACTGGCACTTCTGATGCAAAACACAAGACTACAATAGCACTTTTCAACTTCACAAAGTCATATTAGCACAAACCTCCAAAACATGTGGTCATATTAGTATTTTGCCCTATAAATATATGGCAAAGTTTTGGGAAAGACAGGGTTTATTTAGAATAATAAAATATTAAAGGTCTTAGTTGCAATATTAAAAAATTAGTCTACAACGTGTAGTAGTTATAAAGTTTATAACCCGATTCATGCAACCCGATGATTTTATCTTCATTTCTTCTAATTTGCACTTTAAACCTTGGCATTTTCATAACTTATGGAAAAATCGTCTTTCAAGAGACGTACTTTAAATATATATATATATATATATGTATTTAATATAATTTAATTAGTTGATAAAAATATTAATAAATAAAATTTTAGCAAAATAACATTATCGTTATCAACATTGCATGCATACGAATCACATAGAATATGAAAAATGATCAAAGTTTTGAAGATTTGAGTGTAATCGTGTCATTGCACAGTTCATGATAAAAAAATGTATTTATTATTATCATACAATTTTTTACAAAAAATTTAAAATATTTAAAGTAGATGATAGTCTTTTCTAATTAAACTTTGTCCAATTGAGTTATATATGTTAATTTTCTTCTCTTCAATAATTTTTTTAAAAATATTGTGATTAATTGATAACATTGTACTATTTTTCGAACAAAAAATACCTTCTATAGAAGGTTTTTTTTTCAATTAAACATTCTAAGGAAGACCGAAAAAAAAACTTTCGTCGTCAACAAATATTGTACTCCATAAAAGATTGGACATTTCCGGCAGCATCAATGGTTGAACTATGCACAGTCAAATATACTGAGGAGCTCATTTATAATGATAAAAAAATCATGTATGTTAGATCTAAATTTTAAATTGGAGATATTGTCATAAATTCAATAATTGATTGAATTAGAAATATATAAAATATAAGTTTTAATTTTTGATCCAAAAATTATAAATTCATCATATTTGATTAAAAAAATACAGTCTTAAATTTTCAATATTTTTAAATTATTAATTATACGGATTGAAGAAAGTTAAAATTTATGATAATCTAATTTAATATTAAAATTGAAATATAATATACCTTAATGCATTAAATTTTTATGACAAAATATTGAGAAAGATCCTTTTTTCACAGGCATATGGAAATATGGTGTTAGAATTATAAAAAAAGCAAAAAGTTTTAGTTGTAATATTAAAAATTTACTATGCAACGTGCAATAGTTATATGTTTGTGAACCGATTATTGCTACCCAAAATTTTTATCTTTATTTTTATAATTTGTAATTTAAACCTTGGTCTTTCCATTATTTATGAAAAGACGCTCTTTCAAGAGATGAACTCATCTTTTAATACTACTCCATCCGTACTCCATCCGTTTTTCTATTTATGACACTATAGGCTTATGTGCTGGAATTTATGTGAATAAAATGAGTGGATAGAATTGAGTGTATAAAGTAAAAAATAGAATGATTGGATGGAATTGAATGAATCTTGCCAAAAATGGAAAGTGTGTCAAATAAAAACAAACATCAAATTGTAGTAAGTCTGCAAAAAATAACAAAACAGTCAAATAAAAGAAAACATCAATTTATAGTAAGTGTACTAAAATATGTCATTTTTAAATATTTGTTAACAAAATTAAAATAAAGTCGTATAAATAGACAAAGTCTTGGGAAATGTCGTATTTTCACAGGCATATGGAAAGACGTGGTTGAATTAGAACTATAGAAAAGTAAAAGGTTTTAGTTGCAATACTAAAAATTTATTATGCAGCGTGCAGTAGTTATAACTTTATGACTCGATTAATGTAATTTAAAAATTTTATTTTTATTTCTTCTAATTTGTAATTTAATCACTGGTCTTTCCATAACTTATGAAAAGACGGTCTTTCAAGAGACAAATTCATTTTTTAATACTATTACCACTCACATATTGATATGTACTAAAATATGTCATTTCTAAATATTAGTTAACAAAAATAAAATAAAGTCGTATAAATAGACAAAATCTTGGAAAATACTGTCTTACCGTAGGCATATGAAAAGACAGGGTTGAATTAGAATTACAGAAAGGTACAAGGTTTTAGTTGTAATATTAAAAATTTATTATGCAACATGCAGTAGTTATAAGTTTATGACTCGATTTATGCAATCCAAAAAAATTATTTGGATGTCTTCTAATTTACAATTTATATCTTGGTCTTTCCATAACTTATGGAAAGATCGTTTTCAAGAAACAGACTCTAACAAAACTTGCAAATAAAAGTTACAAATTGTTAAATAAACCATTGAAAGTATTTACAAATAAAATCTTTCAGTACTATATTTCATCCCAAGCACCCCATAATAAATATTGTTTGCTTTATGTCTGTCAACCGGAGCTATTTAAGTAATTTTCAAGAGTTCCTTTCTTTGAGAAAACGACACTTTTTTCCCTTCAAAATCCCTCTCTTCTTCCATGTTCCACTTCTTCATCACCTTCTTCCTCACCTTCGCCCCCATTTTGACATCTCTACAAGTTCCTCATCCTAGAGCCGCCGCCTCCGACGACTTTATCGCCCAGGTGGTCTCCGGCCTCGGCTCTCCATCAATTCAACTGCAGAAGCAGGCGATGCTGGTGCTCCGCCTCCTCGCCAAGAACAAATTGAGAATCAGATTAAGATGGCTAGGGATGGAACAAGGACATGTCGGAGCGGCGACGATGACGAGAAGCATATAGCTGCAACTTGCACGGGCCGAGTAATCCCAAATCCAAAAAGCAACTTTTCCTGTATGCAAGCAATGTATTTTCCATCAATTTCCGGTATTTTTTGGTTAATTTTCTCAGTTTTTGAATGATGAATTTTTACTATGGCGGCTTGTTTGAGGAATCAAAGCGTGGAAACTATAGACAATAATCAAGAAAACGTAGGTTCGTAGGATTGAAGTCGAACAAACTGTTTCCATGTGGGGTTTCCATGTCCTTGCATTTTCTATTAAATTTCTGCTCATTTTATGTTTTTTTAAACTATTGAGTTTCTAGGAACAGTTTTCGGATGCCAGTGAACAGTCAATATACTATAGCCATTTGGAATCTCAAACTTTTTAGTTTATACATTAGCCATGATGCTGGATGTTTCTCCAAATCATATGATAGCATGAAAACCGAGTTAAAGGAATTCGAACCCCACCTTATTGAAACTGATGGGTTATTCCTTTTAATTCATATAAATCGAAGAAGTGAACACTGGTGAGCACTACCGGCCTAAAAGCCATAAAGATATTACTGAAGTCCTTTTCAAAAAGACACTCTGAAGGTCATATCCATTGACATCTTTGCTAATTGCATGTATGAACATCTCTTATCTTACATTGAGCTTATTTGCTTGGTAGGAATATTGTTAATGGTTTAATTTGACCCTAAGATGATTACCGTGGAAGTTTTGGATTTGTGTATCAACATGATGTAACTACATGTTGCTTATTACTTGTCTTTTTGTGCATTGTGTTTGATAGAACTTTTGTGCTCACTGCATTCCATTAGTATATAGTTGTACTGGATGTAGTCCCGTGATTTGAGAGTGTATGTAATGAGCTGAATATACTGTTGTAATATGGAAAGAGGAGGGTTTGTTAGGGGAACAGTTGAGCTTAGTTGGATGTTACCTGATCGGAGTAGCATTTGCTTAGATAGTAATTTTGCTTGAAAAAACATGATCGTAGTGGCATCTATCTAGTTAGTAGTTTTACTTGAAAATGTCAAGTATTGTGTTTGTTTACAAGTGTAGTGGGTGTAACAAAATAGTCATCTGATTACACTTGAAGATTAGGACCTTATTATGTAGCTTTTGTTTACTGAGTGTAGTGCTTGCGGAGTTGAGGAGTATTCTGAACAAAAGTGTTCATAAATACCCATGTTTACTGACTGTAAACTAAACTCGTTAACAAACTGTGTTGATGGAGCTGAGGCTTTTGCAAGAGAACGGGTATTTAGAACTTTCAGTATGTTCCTAAAATTTGGCTGACCCCTCACTTTAACATAGAATGCTTCCCAACATAATTTTTTTCTCTCCGGTATTGTTTATGGATTTTTTGAAAAACTTTGATTTCAAACTTTTTTTATTTTTACTAAGACGGTTCTTTTATAGTGGAAGTATGTGATTTAGTGTTCTCCCTGTTGTAGTTTGTTGCCTTTGTGATTGAGAATCATTAGCTTAGACGTCTTGGGTATTGTTAGACTGGTTTGATGGAAGAAATTTATAATAAATTAAAGTGATTTGCTTCAAGATGTTGAGGCAAATGACCCGCGGTAAAAACATTCATCCTCACTTTGATATAGTTTTTAACTTAGATTCTTCGGATATAGTTATGAAGGGTTTGGTATAGTTATATAATTAGTTGCTTGCATCTCTTATTTTATTGACTCGATATACATAATGCATGATAACTCCCTGTGATGTTCATGAGGTGTCTATCAGTTTGATTAATCGTGCATGCGTGCCTGTTTATTTCCTGTTTATGCATACTAGGTTCTCACAAAGCTAATCAAGGTACTCAGAAAAGTAGTGGCTTTCTAAAAATTGGATTTTTAATTTCATGGTTGTGAGGTATCCCAATTCTTCATCGTTTTCTTTGTAGTTTTAAGATGTTATGGTGTAGTTTAGTTTTTGTATCAATGTTTTTGTACTTCGTGATCCCTCCACGAATTCCAGCAGTTTGTCTAGCAAATGAGCCATTTGTTCAGACGGTTGTTGTCCTGAGAGCTGAGATTAACATTGCTCTTGTTGTGTCGCGTGAATTTGCTGCAAGAAGGCACTTGAAGAAGTTTTTAATAGTAAGTCATTATTTAATCTTTTATGAGATTCATTCTACCCTGTTTAGTTTAACTACTTAAAGTTTGCTCACCAATTTGGGGATCTTTGCTTGTTTCATTACATTCATAAGAATAGCCTAGAAGTGTTTTAATTTGAATCTTTCATTGCCATATTTTTATATAGTGTGTCAGATTTGTACAAAACTTAATTGAAGGTACTGTTCTGCAAGCTGGTTATTGTTGGACTTTAGTTATTCTCCGTGCTCGACAGTTGTTGCAATATCTCAACTCTGTTCTATATAAGTGAGTTAGACGACTTATTCTATTGTGGTTTCTTTAACAGATCCAAACTTCAATCTCAGTTTCCTTGAAAAAGTAAATGTGGTTTATGAAAATGATCATAATTTAATGTGTCAGTTTATGGATTTGTTGCCAAGTAAGTGCTCTTTCTCTGCCATTCTATAAATTGAAAGACAAGTCCATGCCACATTTCATTGTTGATTTTTTTTAAAAAAAAATTATAACTGGGCCGAGCTTTCACAATTATAAGTTGTATACATGTAATAATAATTATTTTTTGTTTTGTGGTATGTTGTTAGTTGGACAAGCTTATCTTGTTGGTTTCACCATATGGTCAATTGTTGAGCTCCTTTTTTTATTTTTATGGTTGAATCTATGATGCAAAGACCTACTGTTTGGAATAAGGTACTTAATTTGTCCGTTTGAATAGAATACAATAACTTGATTGCTTAATTAGGTTGATGATTATTGGTCATAGAAGGTATGTTGATCAGTTTGGAAGTTTAAAGTTTCATTATTATATGCCAATTTTAGTGTTTGCAAGACTTCAGTTTCCAGAAAATATGAATATTGTTTTGGATAATCCCTTTGTACGTGTGAAGTTTTTGCTCTTTTGTTCATTTTAACCTCATGTAATCACATTGTAAACTAGATATGTTGATTTTGTTATGAAGTTGCTTTCTCAGTTGTTGGTTCTTCACTGTAAGCTTGTCTTTAACATGTACTAATGCTGCACTTTTTAATGGTCATAAGTCATAACCCACTCGACCCCCCACTCGAGTGGAGAGTTTCGAGTGAAGAGGCTCGAGTGGAGAGGTTCGAGTGGTACTGGGTTTGAGTGGTACTAGGTTCGAGTGGTACTTGGTTCGAGTGGTACTTGGTTCGAGTGGTACTGGGTTCGAGCAGAGAAGTTCAAGTGGTACTGGGCTCGAGTGGAGAGGTTTGAGTCGAGGCGGATGTTGATGTTCAAGGGGTGAATGGTGAATGGTATGAGTGGTGGTGAGGTGGATGGTTGACGGATCGGGTGATGGCTTGAGGAGGATGGTTGATGTTCCATGACCTCGAGGGTTAATGAATCGATGGAGAGGTCCAAGTGGTACTGGGTTCGAGTGGTAATGGGTTCGAGTGGTACTGGGTTCGAGTAAAGAGGTTCGAGTGGTATTGGGTTCGAGTGGTGAGCATTCAAGTGGTGAGGGTTCGAGTGGTACTAGTTCGAGTGGTGAGAGTTTGAGTAGAGGTTAGAGTGAAGAGGTTTGAGTCGAGAGGTGATGCCTCGAGGGGGATGGTTGATGGTTCCAGGGCCTAGAGGGTTCATGAATCGAGTGGAGATGCCTTGAATCAACACCCTTTAAGGCGGATGGTTGATATTGAAAGGGTGGATGGTTCGAGTGGTATGGAGGCCTAGAAGCGAATAGTTGATGTTCGAGAGGTGAATGGTTCGAGTGGTGGCGTGGTGGATGTTCAAGAACTGATGATTCGAGGGGTGATGGTTCCAGGCATGGATGGTTGGTGTTTGAAGGATATGTGGTTTGAATGGTGGTGTCGTGGATGGTTCGATGAGTATATGCCTCGAGTGGGTCATGGTTCGAGAGCTAATGTGGATGGTTCGACACTCTCAGTGGTATACTCTCTCAAGGGCTGGTGTACTCTAAAGGGGTGAATGTGTGACCTCTCGAGGGGTGGTGTACCCTCGAGGGCTGGTAGACCTCTCTCGAGACATTGATGAAGTACCCTCGAGGGGTGGAAGGTGTACTCAAACCTCACCACTTGAACTTCTCCACTCGGACCTATCCACCCCTCGAGGGTACTTCATCAATGTCTCGAGAGAGGTCTACCAACCCTCGAACCATCCACCTCTCAAACATCAACCATTCGCCTCGAGGCCTCCTTACCACTCGAACCATCCACCCTTTGAACATCAACCATCCGCCTTGAGGGGTGTTGATTCGAGGCATCGCCACTTGATTCATTAACCCTCGAGGCCCTGGAACCATAAACCATCCCCCTCAAGGCATCACCTCGACTCAAACCTCTTCACTCTTCACTCTAACCTCTACTCGAACCCTAACCACTCAACCCCTCACCACTCGAACCCTCACTACTCGAACCCTCACCACTCGACCCCTCATCACTCGAACCCTCTCCACTCGAACCCAGTACCACTCGAACCTCTTTACTCGAACCCATTCTCAAACCCAGTAACACCCGGACTTCTCCATCAATTCATTAACCCTCAAGGTCCTAGAACCATCAAACATCCTCCTTGAGGCATCACCCCTCGATCCATCAACCATCTGCCTCGCCACCACTCAAACCACCCACCTCGACTCAAACCTCTCCATTCGAACCCAGTACCACTCGAACCTCTCCGCTCGAACCCAGTACCGCTCGAACTCAGTACCACTCGAACCCAGTCCACTCAAACCCATTACCACTCGAACCTCTTTACTCGAACCCATTACCACTCGAACATCTTTACTCGAACCCATTACCACTCGAACCTCTTTACTCGAACCCATTACCACTCGAACCTCTTTACTCGAACCCATTACTACTCGAACCCAGTACCACTCGGACCTCTCCATCGATTCATTAACCCTCGAGGTCCTGGAACCATCAACCATCCTCCTCAAGGCATTACCCCTCGATCATCAACAATCCACCACGCCACCACTCAAACCATCCACCCCTCGAACATCAACCATCCAGTAGAACTTGAACCCAATAGCACTCGAACCCAGTACCACTCGAACCCTCTCTACTCAAAGCCAGTACCACTCAAACCATCTCTACTCGAACCCAATACCACTCGAACCTCTCCACTCGAACCTCACCACCCGAACTCTTTCCACTCGAACCACACCACCCAAACCTCTTCATCCGAACCTCTTCACTTGAATCCAGTACCACCCGAACCCTCTTCACTCAAACCCAGTACCATCCGAACCCTCTTCACTCAAACCCAGTACCACCCGAACCCTCTTCACTCGAACCCAGTACCACCCAAACCCTCTTCACTCGAACCTAGTACCACCCAAACCACCCTCTTCACTCGAACCCAGTACCATTCGAATCCAGTACTACTTGAACCCTCTCCACTCGAATCCAGTACTACTCGAATCCTCTCCACTCGACCCCTCACCACTCGAACCCTCTCCACTCGGATCCAGTACCACTCGAACCTCTTTACTCAAACCATTATCACTCGAACCGAGTACCATTTGGACTTTCACCTTGACTCAAACCTCTCCACTCGAACCCAGTACCACTAGAACCTTTTCGCTCGAACCCAGTAGCACTCGAACCTCTCCGCTCGAACCCAGTAGCACTCGAACCTCTCCGCTCGAACCCAGTAGCACTCGAACCTCTCCGCTCGAACCCAGTAGCACTCGAACCTCTCCGCTCGAACCCAGTAGCACTCGAACCTCTCCGCTCGAACCCAGTAGCACTCGAACCTAGTCCACTCGAACCTAAGACCACTCGAACCCCCTCCACTTGAACCCAGTACCACTCGAACCCTCTCCACTCAAAACTCTCTACTCGAACCCTCTCTACTCGAACCTCTCCACTCGAAACTCTCTACTTGAACCTCTCCACTCGAATTCTCTCCACTCAAACCTCCCCAGCCAGACTCTCTCCACTCGAACCCTTACTACCCGAACCCTCTTCACTCGAACCTAGCACCACTCGAACCCAGTACCACTCGAACCCAGTACCACTTGAACCTTCTCCACTTGAATCCAGTACCACTCGAACCCTCTCCACTTGAAACTCTTCACTTAAACCCTCTCTACTCAAACTTAATACCACTCGAAGCTCAACTCGAACTCTCTCCACTCAAACCTCACCACCCAAACTCTCTCCACTCGAACCCTCACCACTCGAACCGCCTTCACTCGAACCCAATACTACTCAAACCCTCTCCACTCGAACTCAGTACTACTCGAACCCTCTCCACTTAAACCCAGTACTACTCGAACCCAATACTACTTGAACCCTCTCCCCTCGAACCCAGTACCACTCGAACCTCTCCACTCTAACCCAGTACCACTCGAACCTCTCCACTCGAACCCAGTACCACCCAAACCCTATCAAATTCATAATGTCCTGATTTAACCCTACCTGTTACGGAAGCGACGACGATGGTTCGATGGTTGTGGGCAAGGTTATAATTGTCCACCCAAATTCAGCTTTTGGTCTGATGGTATTATTGTCATTTTAAGGTGGGTCAACAATTGGAAAAGCACCATCAACACCAGAAAGTCTACCAGAGGATTATATTGGCACTTTCATTAATTAGGTAGTATTTTTTCTAACTTTCAAATGATTGAAGGTTATGTCGGCACTTTCGCAAGTATAACATTATATTAGTATATGGACAACAATTCTCCAAAATAAACATATAAACAATGATTGTGACAAAAACTTGTCTGCATTTATGTCACCCAATTTATTGTTTAGTTCATACACACAGTTCCTTGTTTTTCCACAAGTTCAACGTTTCTTTTGTATATTTTACTTACTTCTTATTTCTTGAAAGGTTATAAAAAATATTTTTTAATCTTATTGATTATTTAATAAATTACAACAAAATTTATTATTTGTTTTACAATTTAGAGAGCTATTCTTAGATGAATATACTTATAATTTATCAATTCAAACGTGACATGTAAATATTATATATTAATTAAATTATATATTTTTAGTCAAGAACACCGCGCGGTGGGACTCCCGCTAGTAATTATATAAAGCATTTTATATTGATTTTTGCCTCAAAACTAAAACTTACTAGAAACACTTATATATATAAATAAAATTTAATCCATCTGTTATTCTATAGGTTTAATCTAGTAATTTTAGATATTTTTGTAGGTAAATTAAATAAAGTGGAAAGAATTGATTGCAATGAGTCAAAAAAGAATAATAGGTAGATGAAAATGATTCACTTATTATCATGAAATGAAGTTTGATAATATTAAAAAGATAAACCAAAATGAAATGTGTATCCAATTTAAAAATACATGTTGTAAAAAATAAGTATATGAAAGAATTTTCCTAACAAATGGAGATTGCGAATACAAAAATAGTGTGCATCATCATAAATATGGTATGATTAATTGCCCATTAATTGAAAAGCATCAAAGTATGAGAAGAACATTGAAAATGGGTAAGAGATTTGCATTGTAAATTGGGATTAACTTTATAAAATTTTACATTTTCAATTAATTTTAGAAAGTAATGTGGAATTATGTGTGAATGACATGTAGCAAGAGTTATGTGTGAATGTCATATGTCAAAAATGTCCTCAATTAATATATACTATAAATTAGATTGAACAATGAACATACATGTAAACTTACATTTAAAAAAATGAACATACATGTATGTGCCACTTGGAGCAACATTTTCTCAAAAGTATTAATAAACACTTTGATCAATCATTTAACCTTTTATGTTTCAAATAAATCATTTAACTTTTATATAATTGGAATATAAATAGATGACGAGTAATGCTTGAATTAACTCTTGTAATCAAGCAATGTTGTTTGATTTAACACCATCACAGTAGTATTGTGAGCGTATAGTACTATAATTGGAGATTTCGCTCGTTCGTGCATAACCTGTCACAACTATGTCGTCTTCACTGGACCAAAATTGGGAATTTTGCTCATTAGTGTAATTGTGTGATGTCCTCGCTCTTTCAATAATCCAATGACCGTGTGGTTGTGGTTCTATGTCCTGTGTGAGATGGTGAGCATGTTTGTGTTGTACTATTGGTTGTTTTGTATGTGCTACGGTGATTGTGGTGGTAGTCATTGATATTGATGGTACACGATGGTAGTGGTGGCGTGTTAATGAGTGAGCTTTGATTGGTGGTGGTGGTCAATGGTCAAGGTCCTGACTGTATTGATGCCGGATGATGGGTGGTATTAGTGGTGATGGTAGGACACTGTGGTCAATATTATTTTTAGGGGTGATTTGATCCGCATCCATTTACTTTGCCATAATTATCATCTCAAGTGAAAATTATGTCGATTGGGATTTAAACTGCACTTTGGATAAACTAGGGTTTCAAGTGGCACCTTTACATGCAAGGGAAGTTGTCAACGTGTTTAACCTAAGATTACTTTATAGAGTTTTCCCGTATTAACCAAAAAGCAATAAAAATGGCAATAATGTGCATATTACATTCAAGATGATGATATTCAATCACCATGTCAAATTTAAAAGAGCAAATGACTTTGGTGACCCCTCAACTATCACGATCGCCCCCCTTCGGCCATTCAATTTTTTTCTCAACACTATTGGGCCTTCAACTTGTAGAACTGTTGAGTCGTGACTCTTTTTTTTATACTTATCTTTAAAACCAGTCCATTTGCTTATTGAAGGGTCAAAAGTGTTTGAAAAAAAAATAGAGGGCTGGAAATGGATGATGGATGATGGTGATAGTTAAGGGTCCACCGAAGTCATTTGCTCAATTTAAAAACGTGGTGTCAAGCTATAAATTTTTATTAAAAGGGGACGAGGAAAATATTTTAGAAAAGAAGGGCTCATATAACCACAATTATTTGATAAGTGCAAGTATGCCCTCCTTTTTTAGTGCATATATATCCCCCCGTTAGCTTTGAATTCTTAGTCAACAACGATCTTCGCTGCTTTTTATGCTAGAACACCGGAAGACCCCTCTAACTAAAAAAGGGAAGAAATGAGGTTTCTCTGCTTTCTTGTAAGTGCTGATATGACCCCACATTTTTTTCTCGAAAAGTACAAACATTTTAGGACTGCCGATGACAACAAAATTTCAGTGTTCATTTGATATGTAAAGAAGAATTTACTCCTTCATATAGTTTTTGATTTTTTAAGAACATTTTTGTCCCATGTTAATATTCACAAATTATCACTGCAATTCTTATCCATTCTCTCACATTCTCGCTCCTTCTCCATCGCATTGAATTGGTCCTCAATTGGAGCTGTCACCAACGTTTCAGAGCTGCATCACTGTACACCACCTATGCCTTGCCGGAGTCCTCGCTCCCCAAACCCTGCCTTTGGTACCATTGTCAATGCCGCTAATCACTTTTGAATTCACGAATCTTGCTCCTTACATAAACTGGGATAATTTGTCAAAAAAATGGTAGGGTTGCGAAGCAGCAGGAGCGAACGCTCCCACAACAGAGGAAGACTAACAAGGGTTACAAAACATACAAAAGGGTTTTAGAGAGAAAGGAGAATAATTTAGGAGGCGTTTAGGGTTACAACAACAGCATAATTAATTGTTCCCGTATTCCTTGTTAAAAATAGAATTACACTATTTCTTAAACACAATTATAACACTTGATTTTTTTTAATTATAGAGGTATTTCGGTCTATCCACTAATAATTGACGAGTACCAGGATTGACTAGAAATTCAGAGCAAATTAGGGTTATATTCACACTAAAAAGTTCACGATTTATGTGGCCATTTATCAAAGAACCGGGGTTACATAAGTATTTTTTGCAATTCTAAAACTCATTAAGGGTAATTTTGTCTCTACAAATAAAATCAACACCAACATTTTTTTTCGTCAACGCAAATTGCTAATGAGATTATAATTTTTGAAGTCAACGTTGATTATGAATATATGTGAACTTTAAGAAGACTGGGGGTTATACAAGGTAAAGTGCTCCCTCCGTCCTATCCCGCTTCCTCTTTTTTTTTCATTATTCAATGATGATATTATAATTTCAATATATTAAATTTTGTAAAACAAAAAAAGAACATTCTAAAAACACGTGTTACGATGAATGTAGCAGTAGACACATAATATTTTTTTTTATATTTATATGGCTGCAAACTTTTACTTATTGATGAATAATGAAATAAGACACATACATAGACATAAGGATGGTGAACGTCGTTTCACTCACCAAAATAACCTGCAAACCCTATAGATGAGGTTGGCACAGTAGTAAGCAGAGTCGATCCCACGAGTTACATAGCAATAACTATAAAAATCACCTACTAATATAAAACATTTTTGGTGTAGCCACCTCGCCTTAATTTTTAGATTTTTCTAACAACTAATGATGCAAACTAACAAATATAAATTCTGAATTAAAATGCAAACTAACAAATATAAATTATGAATTAAAATGCAAACTAACAAATATAAGAATCTAGAATATATATGATGAATGTAATCGGCTCGGAATAACTCACATTAGTTAAACGTCGATCATAGATGCAAAGATAAATCAATTCATATGCATCTATCAGTTATAGGACGAAAAATATTTGCTAAACCCTCTCAATTCTTTCTTACTTTTTCGACAATTGACTAATTATAATTAACCAATTGTTTCTCTTACCAAGATGTCCCCGGAAAGTATTCGCTAAACTAGATACACACCTCAATAGCATTAAAAATGAAAAGAACCTGATACAACAATTACCTAGGTAAAAGCAAATAGTAATGTACGCTTAATTGTTCTCCATCTTGCTGTTACAGTCTTAACTAGTTATTAGTATAACTTCTACAAGATTTCGCTACTTACTAATCCTTTCCAATGATTACGTATTGGTGGGATTAGATAACAATATCCCAATAATATTCAAATTAGCCAGACTTAAACACATTAAGAATAAATTAAACCAAGAACAATCAAGAACACATTAAGAATAAATTAAACCAAGAACAATCAAGAACACATAAAAATAAATTATAAAGCAATTAGGCCCAGAACTGGCCTTTACCCGGCCCAACGGGTTCATTTGAACAGGGCCCAAAATTTATGGGGCCCAAAATTATAATATTAGACATTATATGTACATACATACACACATATATATATAATTTAATTTACTTTTGGAAAATCAAACAAATCTGTGCAAACTCTTCGTCTTTCTCGCATCGATGCCTGCCTCCGACTTCTCAGTTTCCAGCCTGGTTCAACGCACCTTTGCGACAAAATCAATAAACCATTCAATTTCTTTTCCAATTTCCAAGTCTGCATACAATTTTTCTCCCATATAATCACTCCCCTTTCGCGAATCTCGCTATTGAAGTTGAATCGCAAATGCCAACGGCATAGTCTGATGAAATCCATCAATGGTCTAATTTTTATCTATTTATATCAGTTGTCAATTATCTCTCTCAAACATCTCTTAATTTCTATCATAGTTTAAGAATCTCGGTCTAATTCATCAATTTGTTCTTCTGTTTTTTGGTCATCTAAAGATTCAGAATTTCAGATTGTGCTCCACTGCTCCTGCCTTGTGTACCTGTAGTCCTATTCAAGTGTTCAGTTAGATAACTTGGGGGGCAACCGCATGGGTGATTTGGGTGAACTATCAAGAACTGGACAGTTATTTCAAATTCAGATTCTTCAATATCCAGGATTTGTCTATCTTACATAATTAATTGGTTTAATTTTTTTGTTTGGTAGAATTGCAAATTGAGTTATGTCTCTTAGGAAATATGATTTTGGAAAATAAAAATAATTGAAGAGTTAACTCAATCTCAAAGAGGAGCTATTTTTTGGAAACAATTAGTTGTGAGGATTTAGTAGATGATTTTGCATCTAAGAATGTTAGAAGGATTATTCGATTTAAGTAAGATTATGTAGAATTAAAATTAAAAGGAAAGCTTTAGGCATCTGGCCGGAAAACAACTAACATAGAGGTGGAGGTTTATTTATCCGGAAATATGTCTAAAATATCTTATAATGGTTTCTGGTGCCACAAAACACATGGCATCGTCCCCCACTATTGTTGATTATGTGAGACCTTATAATGGTTCTTCCCGCGTCTATGTTAGTAATAGTTCTCAACCCTTATTACTTATGTCGGTGATTCTCGAATTTCTAAATCATTGTCTCTTTATGACGTACTTATTATGCCTGATATAAAAAAGAATTTGCTTTGGATTATCAAATTAACTCGGGATTTAAATGTTGTTGTTTTCTTTGATGATCGCTCATTTATTTCGGCATAAAATCACTAGTGAAATATTGGGTCACGATGATAGTGAAAATGGACTTTATGTTTTAAATTATGGTGCATCTACTTTGTTGTCTACCGTGGAATCAAATAAGTTGTGTGCGTCTTTTGAAATTTGGCATGCTAGACTTGGTCATGTTTCGCATTCTGTTATTCTATTTTGTGTGCTTTTGGATCTTTATTTGTCTCATTGGTTTTGCCAAAACCTACCCTTTGTGATGCATGTGAAAAGGCTAAAGGGAAAAGTTTGTCCTTTCAGTCAAATGATAAACATGCTGCTAGGGTACTTGATCTAGTTCACAGTGATTTATGGGGGCCCTCTCCTATTATATCTGCTGATTGTTTCTCCTACTATGCCATTTTCCTTGATGATTATTCCTGACTCTCGTGGTTTTACCCACTTCGTCGTAAATATGATTTTTGGGATGTCTATCGCTAGTTTGAGGCTTTTATGGGGAACCAGTTTTCTTCCACCATTAAAGTGTTTCAGAGTGATGGGGGGACTGAGTTCGTAAATGGTCGCTTACGCTCTCACTTTCAGAACAAAGGCATTCATCATCAGATTTCTTGCCCGTATACTCCTGAGCAGAACGGTCAGGCTGAGCGCAAGCACTGCCACATTACAGAGATGGAATTGTCTATGTTGTACCCCTCTCATGTTCCTCTCTCCAACTGGCCTCACGTCTTTGCTGCAACCGCTTATACCATAAATCGGTTGCCCACTACAGTTCTTGGCAGACGATCACCATTTGAAGTTGTTAATGGTCGAGTTCCCATATACACAAACTTTCATGTATTTGGTTGTCGTGTATGCCCTTATCTTCGTCCATATACAGCTCACAAACTCGCTCCTCGCAGTTTGCCCTGTATCTTTCTTGGGTATGATCCCAATACAAGGGTTATCGATGTTTGGATTCTACGTCTAAAAAGATACATGTCACCAGACATGCTCGGTTTAATGATACTTTCTCCCCTGATGCCGATGGTTCTACTTTAGTATCTCCGTTCTCTCTAGATGTCTCAGCTTTTTTGGATCACGCTAATAAATCAACCGATATTTCTACTTTTTCTACGGTGGCATCGCCTCCTGCTCAACTTGTCACTTCGTTTGCCAGCCCTCCTAGCTCATCGATGTTGTTGTCCTCACCGACTACGACACCATGTTCTGTCTACTCTGACGATTCAGACCATCTAGTGGCCGCTCTGACTCATCATACTCCGCCTATCCCACCATTGACCAGCTCACCTGGTTCACCGACCAGCCCATATGATTCTCTGGCCACCTCACCGGCCCCTTCATCGGTCACCTCACTGGCTCTTTCATCGGTCACCTCATTGGCTCCTTGGTCGATCACCTCATTGGCCCATTTACCTGCTGCAAATGCTCTTGTGGTCTCTTCACCTTGGCCCTACACTCATCATATGGCTACTTGATCGGTGATTGGAGCTATTCAACACAAAGATTATTCTGATATTGTTGCTCACAGTTTTATTGTCGCCTTACTGACTCAGTCAGATTCCACAGATTACCACACTGCTCTTCAGGATCTGGCCTGGGTTTCTGCCATGGATAACGAGATGGCAGCTCTTCGTGGATAGCGCACTTGGGATTTGGTGCCTTGCCCATCAGACGTCAATATTGTTGGCTCAAAATGGGTTTGCAGACTGAAGTATCGACCGGATGACACTATTGAGTGTCATAAAGCTAGGCTTGTGGCACAAAGTTTTTCACAGGTTTTAGATTTTGACTTTGACCACATTTTCAGTCTAGTGGTCAAAACCTTCATAGTTCAGACATTCTTCGCCACAGCCACCATGCGTTCCTAGCCACTTCATCAGTTAGACGTAAAAAACGCTTTCCTTAATGGTGTTCTTGATGTTCCAGTCTATATGAAACAGCCCGCTGGTTATCAGGATTCTACTCATCTAGACTATGTTTGTCGCTTGCAAAAGGCCATTTATGGTCTTAAGCAGGCTCCTCGGGCTTGGTTCCAGCACTTCAACGATTATCTGACACAGCTTGGTTTTCATAGCAGCTTAGTCGATACTTATTTATTTGTTCTCTCGAGAGGATCGTCGTGACTGTATCTACTTGTGTATGTGGATGATATCATTCTTACAGGCAAAAACTGGACTCTTCTTTGTTAGTTCGTTGATCAAACACACAGAGAGTTTACGATCAAGGATCTTAGTGCTCTACATTACTTTCTTGGTCTTGAAATTTTGCCTACCTCATTAGGGTTACTTCTTGGCCAAGAAAAGTATGCTCGGGATATTTTAACTTGAACCGGTATGTCTGGCGTGGCACCTGTTTCTACGCCATTTGTCGCTGGTTCTCAGCTTCATAGCTCTACCAGTCCTTCGTTCCGGAATCCTACACTTTATCAATCCCTTGTTGGTTCCCTCCAATATCTCACCATCACTCGTCCAGATTTGGCTTTCTCGGTCAACACGGTGAGCCAGTATCTTTAGGATCTCAGAGATGACCATTTCGCTGCAGTAACTCGAATTTTGCGGTATGTTCGTGGTACTCTTCATTTTAGTCTTAGCTTTCATTCTGCTAGTATTCTTGAGGTGTCAGGGTACTCTGATGCTAACTGGGCCCACCGTCTGGAGACTCGACAGTCTACTTATGGTTTTGCGGTTTATCTTGGTGGGAATTGGTTTCTTGGAGTGCCAAGAAACAACCCCCTGTTTCTCGCTCCAACACCGAGTCTGAATACTGTGCTCACGCCAACACTGCTTCAGAGGTGCTTTGGCTCACTCATTTGCTTTGTGATGCTTTTTGGGTCTCCATTGCTGTTATGCGACAACAACAATGCTATCTTATTGGCTCAGATACCTGTGGCGCACAAGCAAGCGTAGCACATCGATATTGATTATCATTTTGTTCGTGAGTTGGTAACATCTGGCAAACTGCGCGTTGCTCATGTCCCAACTTCTCTTCAGATTGCAGACATCTTCACCAAGGGGCTCTCTCGTCCGCTGTTCTAGTTTTTTAGATCCAAGTTGTGCGTCGACGAGCATCTGACGCTTTGCTTGAGGGGGTGTTAGAATAAAGCAAGTTGATGATTAGATAAGATTTTATTCTCGATGACTAGATTAGAGTTATATATAGACTAGTCTACGTTGTACTCTATTTATACTCTTCTTCATTAATCGATATCATTATAGGAAATTACTCTTTCAAAGGGAAAAATAGTACAATGTATAGATCCCTCTAAAAAATTCTTCACAATCCATGAATTCATGCACCAAAAACACCTAAAGAGCAAATTATATCTCAATAAAACCATACTAACCACATAATATGAACATAGTACAACACACATCAAAAGAGTACCATTTTTCCAAACATTTTGTACTCCCTCCGTCCTAGCTCTATTTACACTTCTATTTTTTTTGAAAAACCAATCATTCCAAGATGGAGCGAAAAATGCCCAACGGCGATTACGATGAGTGGAATTGACATTCAACCTAACTAGTCTCTAGCAATAACTAATATATTGCAAGGATATCTAAATTACATTTCAACAAGACTGATCATTTGTACTATTACATGTCGGAGATCTAATAAAAACTGTAACATCGCCCTCCGGAATATTAACTTGCTTCCCACAAAAATCATGACCACTTGGCGGAGAGGAGCATATCACACATCAATATCACTGTGCCAAACAAAGATCCTCCACAATTGTAACACCACTTGATCCAACCACGATCTATGTTCTCCAAACTGTAAACACCTTGAAAAACACATATGTGAAGAATCCAAATCAATGGAAACCCAAAAATTAAACCAAAAACAAAATTACGAACACACAATCTGAACAAGATGGTCGAGAACAGTACATCAGTGTGAACAACTAAATTGAGTTACCATCATGAACACAACAATCTAATCGACCAGGTCGAAGAACAAAACTAATATGTGGAGATAAATCTTACAGTTATTAAATAAAAAAATATGAATTAATATAAATTTTTGTTCCCCATCTCCCCTAATGGAAAGATGAGGAAAAAATTGAAGAAGAAGGATTGCGGCAAAAGGGGGCTACGACAAGAAAAAGTTTGCGGCAAGAGAGCCGTATATGGGAGGGAGTAATTTTCCCTATAGTGCTACTCGATTTTTACTTTGTGCTTATGTTTTTTGATACTATTCACTATCAATTCTGACTGCATATTTGAAAAGATATTTGAATAATAATATTATCATATGATACTGTTTAATTCACCTTAACAAGACATGCCGAGGAAGTTTGGAATGACTGTGGAAAATGAGTGCGTGTTCTATCAGGGAGAAGAAACTATCTAGCACCTTTTATTGCAATGCAGGAAAACAAGAAGCATATGGCGGCAGCTCTTGCAGTGAAAACAGATCAGAAGGGAACCAGATGGATTGGATGAGGAACTCCAGGGGAAAGGCAGTCAGGCAGGTTTGTTAAAATTTGCAATAGCTGAATCTGTTTATAATGTGTGGAGATTGAGGAATGATAGATGTTTTAGATAGAATGTAAATGAGGTAGAAATTACAAACAACATTTTGGAGAACACAGTGTATAGAGCTTGGATGAAACCTAAGATTAGAGATTATTGGGCAAAACTTATGGTGGAGGCAAATTACTAGATTGGTGATGGGCTGTAAATCTCACTTTGGGATAGTTTTATTATTATTATTATTATTATTATTATTATAAGTAGGTAAATATATTAACAATCAAACATATCTCCTGAACAATGTGATAATGATTGTGGTGCAATAGGGGTATGGGTGGGACAAAAGGACTACTCCTTCTGTCGCAGCCTATTCTATGCAAAATCTTTTTACGGTCTCTAATAAATATGTTTGACAGTAAATATGTGTGGCTAAAGATAATAATAGCACACAAAAGTTTGATATTTATAAACTACGACGAATCTAACCATATCTCATACCATAAAATTATTGTTCATATACCTATTTAAATATGAGGTCAAAGTTTAATTTTTTTAAACAAAAAAAAAGATTATATTCAGAATAGTGTGAGACGAAGGGAGTAACTATTTTCTCCATAGTATTTCATGGACAATTTTATTTACAAATTTTATTTCATGGACAATTTTTCCATAGTATTTCATGGAAAAGTCGTGTCCAAACGCCATAGGACAGAACACGTTCATCCTGTCACGTGGATAACCAAACGGGACATGTTCGTAAAATAAGAATCAGACCATGGCTGTTTTAGGTAATTCAGAAGTCGTCACTCTCGCTTGTCCTCTTCTAAACACTGAAAGCCGCTTTTCTCAGTCCCAGTGGCGCAGTCTCCGTAGACTTTCAAACGTCGTCGTCTCCGATCAACATTCCGAACTCAAGCTCTTCCACCAAGTAAGCACATCTAGGTTTTCCAATTTCAAATTCGTAAATGAGCTCAAATTTTCCTCTATTTTCGCTAATTTCTAGCTGTTATTCACCAGTAGGAATGGCCAGAAATCTGGTATTTCTGGTTCTAGCGTTATCAATCGCGTCGATCTGCCACGCGGCGGTTTTCGCTCCGATCTCCGATTCTCACCGATCCGCGGCAGAAGAATTGTTCGCGCCGGTCGATGGATCTCTCGAGAGGTGGGCCATTCGAATCCCAAAACCCTCGTTAAACCCTGCATTTTCGTCGTTTATTTGTTCTAATTGCATTGTGATGTTTTTTTTTGTAGCTTGGAGGAAACTTATGAGGCTCTGAGAACGTTTGAGGTTCTTGGAATTGATAAAAACGCTGACATTGAGCCTTCCACGTGTCCTACTGTGGTTGGTGTTCTCGGGGATCCCTCTTCAGCTCTGAAGGATTTGTTTCAGGCGTTGAGAGTGAATGGGATACTAAAATGTGAGCTCAACGATGAGGTTTTCGCGGTATGTGGAGAATTGATTGGCTGTTTTATTTGTTTTGGGAGTGTTATGTTTGTTGTTTGAATTGAACAAAAGGGTTACTGTTTTGTGCTGTTTTTATTTACAGGCAGTTGCTTCAAGACTGAAAGAATCTGTTCATGGTTCGAGCAATCTTCTGGACTTTTACCATTCGATTGGGGGTTTGGTGCTTATTAAGGTTACTTCTCGCTCGATACTTCTACTCAATTAAGCCTTGTTCTTTAGTTCTTAACTTAACTGCGCTCGGTGTAGCTGAACGGGAGACTGGATTGGAGTCAGGGCCTTTGTTTTGAGTCCTCTGTGTTTATTTACTTACATGTGACAAAATTGTGCTGATGCAATTTTACTTGTGTTTTTTCTTTTTCATTTCAGGATCAGGCTGCTGAAGTTGATGTTAGTCTTGAAGATGCTGAAGGGGTTTTCCGTGGAATTCAGGTTATACTATTTCTGTTTTTACCATGAATTGTGATGGGAAACCTAAGCAATTCATGTCTTACTTGTTGAGAGTCATGTTTCAGTACGTATATAACCCTAAATACCAAGTGGCTTTGAAAATTATTGTCAGGCTCTCAGTCAAAGTGATGGAAGGTGGCGATTTAGTTCCAACAATCCAGAGTCTAGCACATATGCTGCAGGTACCATATTAACTTATTCAAATGATGATAATGGTCCTATAAGAGACTGAGATAAGGAACTATGCACATTCTCTTTATTTTAGGTCAAATCTGATGGTAGTGAGTTGTTTTATGAACATGGAAGTATTAATGATTCCAAAAACTCTGGCACGAGTAAACTTTAGTTCCACTCCCCCCTTCCCCCCATCCTTTTTTAGGTAATCCTACTTATCTCTTAAGCATTTGTTATCATATGGGAAAAATGAGAAAAACATAAAGATTAGTGGTGTAAAAAAACTTGGAAAGAAACAGTTAGCTGAGACAATGCAACAATGTGTATTTACCTAATTCGACAGGGTATGATTCATTTAGCTGATTACACATTGTGGGAGAAAGGTTTGATTGTATTGTTACTTTGATAATAAATTCCCATCATTAACCAACTTAAAAGCAACTGTGGTTCCAATCAAGATTACCTTCTAAGTTTTGATTTAGTTTGGTCTAGTGACTCTTAAGACTTGTAAAAATTAATGGATATCTTATGGCAGGACTAGCGCTTGAAACATTGGCTGGAGTTGTGACATTGGCGTCTCAAGAAATCGACCAGTCTCTGGTTGGTGATTACATTCGTCATTTGTTGTTATCATTTCAAGATACTTTCCTGGGAATAGTCTTTTCCCTTAATTCCTCGGTGACTTCGAATAATTTCTTATGCTTTTGAAATTGTATAATGAATGGGTTTCCTGTACGTCCCACTAGAAGAAGAGTTTTTATTTCAAATATCTTGAAAAGTAAAAGTGCTAATGGTGAAGCACCCCAGGAGTACTTTGTTAAACCGATTTCTTCAGAATCTTAAATATGGTGAATAGATAAAGAGAATATTCTAAAAAATCAGTATTTAAATTTCTAGGATTAACTTATTCCAAGGGTAGGAGTGTAGGTTTCAGCTCAGTCAACCACTTATCATTATTATGCTTTCACAATATGTTCGCTTATAATTTTTCACTTGTGCAGATTGATTCCCTGAGAAAAGATGTGTTGAAGCTCTTTGATGCCACCGAGAAATATGGTACATATATCTACTGTGTTTCCTATGTTAATCCTTTGCGGTTGGATTTGTGTTTCTCATATTATATCTGGAAGAACAGATTCGGATTTTGCATTTTAGTAGTGAAATTCCAGTTATCCTCATTGATCAGCTCTTTTCTTTTGGGTGATTGTTTCTGAACTAGCACTTGTTTGCCTTTTCCAAATTTCTGAACTACAACGTTCTCTTGAGTTTAATATCTGTTGTGCGTTTAGAATGCAAATCTACAATAATTTTTTGACTGGTGAAATGACTTTCAAGTTTGTGACGCTATAAGCTTTGGCTCCTAATGGATTTTTATTTAAAAAAGAAAAAAATGTTCATGCTCTCAAACTCAATTTGAGTCGTGCATCTGATATTCTACTTTGCCATAAGGTACAGGTACATCTGTATAATGAGTGACTACTGAATGCCAATATGTTGACAGTTGTTTATTTAGTGCTTTCCTTTACGGATGATCAGTTACTTGAGCTCTTTTATTCGTATTGTAGATGATGGGTCATGCTACTTTGTGGATGCTCAAGGAAATCAGGGGCCTGTTTCAGCTTCCTCATCGGTCATCCGTGGAGTTATAGCTTTTGCCAGCGCTGATTCTGAAAGCCTAAACGTTTGTTCAAGTACCGTTCTTATGTTAAGTTCCATCTCTGGCGCACATTTTGATATTTTTCCTTTGTTCTGAATGGCAGCTTCCTGGTGATAAGGTACTCTGCCTCGCAAAATTTTTCCTGGGTATTGGAATCCCCGGCAGTTTCAAAGACTTGTATTACCAAATTGATGCATTGGCTAGCTTGGAACAAAATAGGTAAATATTGATATTTTGTATTTTTTTATTGTGTT
Organism: Rubia yunnanensis; assembly: GCA_037428765.1. Classification (NCBI taxonomy): domain Eukaryota; kingdom Viridiplantae; phylum Streptophyta; class Magnoliopsida; order Gentianales; family Rubiaceae; genus Rubia; species Rubia yunnanensis. The sequence continues at coordinate 10,338,703 of CM075062.1, read as the reverse complement.
TTCAAGGTTTATTTTAATCTAATGTGAAGTTGGTGTTGTTTTGTCTTTTCCTTCTCCGGGTTCTGTCATGGAACTACAGTGTATCCATTCCTCTGATTTTGTCACTTCCATCCTCTGTTATTTCGGTGACTCAAAATGATCAACTTAAGGTACCTGGTTAAATTTCATACTTTGTTTATTTAAGTTGCCTTTTATGTTCCTTTGAAGCCAAAATTTTAAATGACCTACTCCCCCTGTCCCTACATGTGTCTTAGTACACTATTCCTCAACAAAGTTAATGCTGTTTGGATAGTAAAATATATATATATATATATATATAGAGAGAGAGAGAGAGAGAGAGAGAGAGAGAGAGATATGAAAATTATCGTGTGAGATATTGCTACATTCATCTTAATTCGTAATTATAGAATATCTATTTTTTTTATAATTTGTTGTTAATATGTTATACATAATTTTAGATATTAAAATTATAAAATCATCATTGAATAGTAAAAAAAGAAGTAAGACACAATCGGAGGGACAGATGGAGTATCTCTTTCATGGGCCTCACACACGTATGAGCTTCTATGCACTCGGATATGCCTTTACTAGATTGTAGACTATACTTTTGCATGTAAGCAGGTGGTTAGGATTTGCGATTCGTTTTTGTACTTATTAATGGCTTACTATCATATGACTTAACAGACTAGATGATGGAAAATGAGAGCATGATCTCATATTTATAACTAACTGGAGATTTGTATTTCTTTAGTTTGTATGCTTGTGTTTCTTCAAGAGTTAACACAATTGCTGTCATTTGCTCTTATTTGACCTTATTTCTCAGGTTCGTGTGAGTACTGTTCTTGGATCATCTGCACCATCTCTATCAGTGAAGCTCAGGCAGATCTTCACTCCTGGTTCAAAGGATGCCTCTGTCATTGACCAGGTACTGAAATATTTCTTCTTATATGACAAATATTTCCAATCCATTAGTATTCATACTACAGATTTGAATTTTTATTTCCTTCTGCTCCATCTCATATTAGCTCTGAACACTGCTATTACATGATGCAGGAATTGACGTTTGATCCAACAACTGAGTTGCATGTGTTGGAGGCTCTGCCGCAGGACAAGGATATCGGGGCTTATACTTTCAGTTTTGAGGTATTTAAATCACCATTCTCAATGGCTTCCTTTAGTTCCCTCACTTAAGTGAATGAAAGTTCCTGTTAATACTGCTCAATTCTGATATATTCTTCATCATTTCAAATGGTAGATTTTGCTTCATGACCCTGAACTTAAAGCAACATATGCAACTGGAGGACGAACAAAAGTGCCAGTGTATTTGACAGGTGTTGTTAGTGTTGATCAAGCAGAAATTGCTATACTTGACAGCGATTTTGAGAGTGCAGAAACTAAGAAAAAGTTCGTAACTTATTACCAAATTGATGTGTTCATTTCCTCCAGTTCTTGTGTTGGGATTTCTTTGTTGGTTCATTTCTTCTGGTAGCTTTGAATTGCTCATAGAGTGCTTGGAAAAATCTGCGGCTGCAATTGTTCTTTTAACTTCCTTAGTCGCATGTGAGAGCTTTTATGCGCGGGCTACCCTTTTTGTTTTCCCTCCCAGAAATGGATATTAGTTCCTTTTTGCTTTCCTCTCATATTGGTTGAAGGTGTTGGCAGTTTTGAATTTTAGGACTATACTCTTCAACATATTTCATAAATTTGAAATATTTTTTTCCCTGAAGCAGAATTATATTATCATATTTATTATTTGTTTAGAGGATTCCTGGACTTGCTAACACTATTTGTTCCTGATTGGTTGACTTTCAGAATAAAAGTCAATGGAAAGAATACTTTTGCTTTATCTGCTAACCACCTTCAGAAGCTGTTGTTGACCTTTCAGCTGACCACTCCCTCAGGAAATGCATTCAAACCCCACCAGGTTGGCTCTGAGTTCGTGCTTCTGTGCCTAATGATAGCTGTCCTTATTCTTCTTGCTTAATGTCTCTTCTAATTTCAGGCGTTTCTTAGACTGAAGCATCAGAGTGGAGTTGAGCATCTCTTTCTTGTGGGGAACTCTGGGAAAACGTTTGAGGCGAAACTGGTAAAGTTCTTATAATCACCATTTGCTTTAATTTTCTCACTTCCCTTCTATATACTCCAATACACTGTTTTGATGCACTTTTAAATCCAAAGAAATAAAAATGGGCCTCCAACCCTGACACTCTATTTTGACTTTTTATCTATTTTAATGTCAGTTGTGATGTACATGCAACCTAGAATGTACCTGATAGAATTAACGTTCACATTCTTTGTAGGATTTTCTTGGATTGGTGGACAAGTTCCTTTATCTGTCCGGGACTTATGACATTCAACTCACTGTTGGTGACGCTGTCATGGTATATCGATTCCCCCCCCACGCACTTTCTCTTCACTCTCATAGTCATATGTACACACTACACAACATAACACACTTAGTATGAATATGTTTTAAGTATGTACGCCATTCCAGTAAAACAGTTTCATGTTCTATATATGCACCTTTCACTTTTTCAGGAGAACTCATTCTATCAGCCTCTAGGCCATCTTGAATTAGATCTACCAGATGCACCAGAAAAGGCAACTCGCCCTCCTCCTCAACCTGTTGACCCTTTATCAAAATATGGTCCCAAAGCTGAGATTACTCACATATTCCGATCTCCAGAGAAGAGACCTCCCACAAATTTGTCATACGCATTCTTGGGACTTGTTCTTTTGCCATTTGTGGGATTCTTAATTGGGGTAAGTTATGGTTTCATATATTCTTTTTGTTTGTTCTGTGAAAGTAATGTCAAAGAGAATCCTTTGGCCTGCTTATCACCTATCCATTGGAATACTGTCAAGCAAGTATCAAATCCAATTGTATGTAGTAATTTTTATGTGGAAGGTAAATCATGTTTTTATTTGGAAGGTAAAACAGTAGCTAAATACTGGATTCTCCATTTTCTTTGCCACCTTCCGAGTTCTGTGGGATCTTTTCTGCTTTCTAAGCTAATATCTCAAACCTATCTCTACATCTGATTGTTGGTTGTACATCTACAGCTTCTTCTGCTAAAGGTGAACTTGAAAAACTTCCCATCACCGCCACTGCATGCTGCATTCGCTCTATCTTTCCACGTGGGCATTGCTGCCGTCCTTACACTATACCTGGTCTTTTGGTTGAAGGTTTGTCCTATAACTGCTCTTTTAGCTACTGCTTGTTCGCTTCTTAGTTTAACATGTTCCCTTTCTGCTTGTCGACAGTTGGATCTATTTACAACACTGAAGGCCCTCGGGATTTTGGGAATCTTCTTGATGTTCACCGGGCACAGGACCCTTTCCCATCTTGCCTCAACATCGACAAAGTTGAAATCGACATAAAGAATCCGCTTATCCAGTTTTTCTCGGGGGCTATAGTTAACTTAGAAGAGAAGGGTTATGCTAGACTAAATTTTGTCATTTATAGGATAAATTTGGTAATTATGTTACTGCATGGAGAGCTTTTTGTTTTTCTCAGTGGGTTTAAAAGCAGAGGCATAGGCATTTACTGGATACTCTTTACGCAACAGGGTAATTTATAATCTAAAATCAGTACTCTTTCTAGCAAGTTTCTTGGTTTTGTTACTACAGAAGGTAGGAAAAGACTGCTATCTGGAATTAAGGCCTCTCCAAAGGGCAAACACTAAATTTGGTGTCATACCACACCAAATTTAATTTTACACTATTTCCCACTATCTCATAGCAATAAACTTACAGGTCGGCGAATATTTGATTTTATGTCTATTTTAAATACACCATCTATTCCACCAGCAAAGTACTACCTCTGATCTCTTTAAGGTTGACACTTAAACTAATTTTGGGAAGTAAACTAAATGGAGGAGTTTGAAATGGGAGAGTAAATATATTAAGTATAAATATTTTTATAAAGATATAACAATAAATATTTTATCGTGATATCTTGATACATTTATTCATAGAATAGAGAAGATCACTACTCACAAGCCCAATAACACACCGTTGCTACATTTATTCATAGACTAGAGAAGATCACTACTCACAAGCCCAATAACACACTGTAACGATTTTGTTATGATCCAAGGGCTAAAGGGTAATTACCCTAATCTTGCCATCTTACCTGACCTGAGCTCACACTAAAGGAGTGCATTGCTGGCCGACTTTAGTATGCTTTTGTTCTTCTGTTGCACTGAGTTTTAGGAGTATAAAGGGAAGGTAGTTGGTTGGAGCAGTTATCTTTGTTGATCATATCTTTTGAGCTGTAGAACAAACTCTCTTTTCATTTGTATTTCTTCTCTTTCTCATCTAAACTGAGCTATGGATTCTGCTTGAATCAGTTCTGCAGCCAAGCTTTTCTTTTCTTTTTGTTCTTTCCTTGTTGAAACTGGTTTCTAATCCCAAGGATCACAACAATTGGTATCAGAGCGCAGCTAGCCTTGGATCTATGGCGGAAAACACACGAATGAAGATTTTGGAGACTCACTGGAAAGATTTAGAAGCTCGAGTGAATGAGATTTCACAGGATATAAAGCTTCAGAAATAGGAGATGAGAGAACAACTGGAGCTCACCAACTCGAAGATCAACTCAAATGTGGAAACCACTTTGAGGAGTTACCAGACTGAAAATAAAAAACAACAAGAGATTCAGAAACAACAACAGGAATTGAGGTTGCAGATGGAGAAGCTGATAGAAACCGTGCAGAATGGATCTGATAGTGCAAAAGGCAAGGAGAAGGCAGAGAACTCCAGTAGATCCTTCCATCAGAGAAAAATTGGGGGTTCTAATCACATGGAGGTAAAAAATGATTCAATTCCTACTATAAACAGTCCTATTTTGCTTAATCCTAGAGCTATGTTTAACTATGATGATTGGAAAGAAAAAAATGGATAGAACTGAGGTTAATAGTCATGCTAGGGTTGTATTGATTGTGTTTACTGGTGAAAAACCTAGAGCATGGATGAGAAGATGCATGAAGTTCTTTAACTACTATGGAATTCCTGAATTACATAGGCTAAATGTCGTTGAATTGTACTTAGAAGGTAGAGCTGAGATCTGGTTCCAAGGGGAAAGACGGGTTAAACCTGAGATGACTTGGACTGAGTTTAGTGAAGCTCTACTAATAAGATTTATCGAGGTTTGGGGCAGGGATGAGATAGAAGAGTTTAACAAACTTTTTCTGAGGGGAACAGTTAAGTAATATCAGGAAGAGAATTAAAATCCTTAGTGTTGTGTTATGTTTCTAGATTGACCGAGGGATATTTTGTTTCTAGCTTCATAAGTGGACTTAAAGATGAACTTAAACCAATGGTAAAGATGTTCAAGCCTAACACTCTGCATGAAACTATGGAGATAGCTCAGTTACAAGAACTTAATTTGGAACTGATGCATAAGAAAAATAGAGGTTGGATTTCTAATCTCCTGGACCTTCTTCAGTTAGAAATCTTAGCTTCTATGGTGTTCCTAATCCTGGAACTAACAGACACTATTCCACACCTGAGGGAGCTAGGATGACTACAAAACCTAAGAAGACCGTGGGTGATAACTATAGAAGAATTACTCCTCAAGAGCTTAAGTATAGAAGAGAAAATTAGTTGTGCTATAAATGTGGAGAAAAATACTCTTCAGGGCCTTTTTACAAGTTCAGATGGGTGAACTGCATTAATTCACAGGGAACTGAGGATGAAGATTTGATTGTAATTGAGGGGAATGGTACAAAACTGAGTCTGAATGCTGCACCTGAAGAATTTGTGTTAAGAGTCACGGGGAGAGAAGATAGAACTGATGCCATTAGTTTTATTGGTTATATACATGGACATAAAGTCTATATACTGCTAGATAGTGGAAGCACTGATAGCTTCATTGATCCTGTATTGGTGGACAAGCTCAAGTTGAAAGAAACTTTTGTGAGACCTTTTATGGTAATGATGTGGTAGCCTGTCCAGGTAGCCTCTTCTTGGTTCACTTGTTTTGATTCTTTTACCTGCAAATGCAGAAATTGATTTCGGGAGAGCACCTCTGGCGATCACGTCAGTTCTCTCTCCAAGAAATGGAATTTCTCTATATTGTAGCGCTTACCTTATCTCCTACAGAGCTTTTTGTATTTATAGGATCATTCCTCTTGCAGTTCCCTAGTCTTAGGAATTTGATATTGTGGACATGCCACTACTACCACGTTCCTCGATTGTGGCCTTTGTGTTCACCGCGTGTTCCATTTTTGATGGCCCACGTTCTCTGCCACGATTCGTGATTCTTGTGTTCGATGCGTCTACCCATTCGTTACTTTAAATCGATGCTTGGCGATATAATATTGGGTTGGGCTTAGCGACCCTCAGCCCTTTGATTGCTGGGCCACACATACACCATAAAACCCCACTACCTATGAAGATTACAAGAAAGAAAGTGATGATGTTGTTTGTAGTCTGAGTGCGAACTGATGTTACTGTTGTACAAAAATGTTCATGATGAAGAAGCTACTTTCAGCCTTGCAAAGTGATGTATTCTTGTTGGTTGTAATTTTATCTTCAATCGCTCTTCAAATTTAAATTTTTGAATCTTGAGCTCCTCCTGCCAAGGAAGTATTTGCAGTGATTTTGTTTTTGAACACCACGATTTGCTCCCCGTTATTCGGTATTCAAGCCCAAAATTCCCTAACGTTTTTTATCGCTATATCTCTTAAATGGGGAATTTGAAGCGAAGAATTTAATGTAGCTCTTAATCAGTGTGCTGTCTTTTCATAGACCGCTGTCATCTCGATATAAGCAAAAAGGTACTTTTCTTTTTGTTAGATACTCATCATTATTTTGCTTTCCTCTTTAACCGCTTCTTTTGTTGTCTATATTTAAGTTCCCTTCTTCCTTCTTGTTTCAGCTTCTCCTCTCCATTGTCCAGAGTTTGTCTTCCTGTACTAATTTCTAAATTTTCTGCGCGTAATCCACCCTCAGCTCTTTCAAGAGTAAGTTCCATTGTTTGAATTATTTCTCACATCTCTACTGTGTTCTTTGGGATTGGAGTACTTTCTCTGGTTTTGGTTGTCTGTGTGATTTGTTTTCGATTATCTTCTCCGGCCTGTTTTCTGTAAATAATTTTTTGTAGTAGATTTGCTTCCATTGAATTTTAACTGAGATTATTACCTCCCCATTTTAGGACCTCCACGTCTTCTTTTAATCACGGTAAGTCCCCCGTAGAGGATGCTGCTTCCGATGGGGATTCCGACCATGTTACCGGATCCTCCACCGTTCCCAGTATTTTGACATTCTCTTATGTCAATGACTTAAAGAACTTCTTTCCTTTTATGTCTGCTTATAAGCTTCATTCTCCTTCTAAATCTGAGTGCATTTGTAACCCTCCTCCTGACTATATATCTTGCTATCTAGCATATTTGAACTTTGGTCTCTATTTTCCACTTTCCGAACAAGTGATTGCACTGCTTCATTCATATAAGATTGATTTGGCCCAATTCATCCTAAGGGCATCGCTATTATGATGGGTTTCCTTCGTGTGTGTGAAAATGCAAACATACCTTTCACAATTGACTTATTATGCAATTTCGACCACCTTCAAAAAGTGAAGAATATTGTGGATGAATTCACCCCATATCCTGTGATTTTTGGGGTAGAGCTTGTGAGTGGCTTCCCCAGTAACGTTGGCGATTGGCGTAGGAGAATTTTTTTTATCAAAGCCAAACTAATTCCTGAGTCTGATGTACCTTTATGGAACCACAGAGTTCCTAAATCTAAGCTTCCAAACCTGAGTGTTTGTTATACTAAGGATATGCCGATCGTGGCTGCACTTTGAGTACATACCCAATACCTTCGCCATGCTTACTCTGGCGCTGAAGGTGTCTTGTTCGCCTATATTATACTGTATATTGTATAGTGGGTTGTATCGCTATTTTTCTTTCTTGTGTGAGTTCGTTTTGACCTATGCTATTTCTTATTGTGGCAGATATGGATCTCACAAAAGGTGACATTGATCCATCAATCTTCAATGACGTAGAAGTAAATATGGTTGTTGTTCAGACTGACCATGCTGGTGATGACAACGACGTGCCTCTGCTGCCGATCATCACATGCTTTAGGGATAAAGAGACTGAGGGTGGGCAAACCAGTCATCGTCGATCTCTAAACCCACAGAAGAAGAAGAACAAGAGTGATTGGAGCAGCAGTCACTCAGGTCATCCTGTTCCTCATCTTAAAAAGGGGTGTGGTAACCAAACTGGTTTTCCAATTACAGAGCGAACTGAGGACTCTCTGGCTTAGGGGGTAATTTCTGATATTTTTTCTGGCCTTTCAGTACCTATCACACTAGCTGCGTTAAGGCTGCAATTTTCCTTGAGTAACTTTTCTTATGTATTAATCTGTTGTTTATAACGTAGTGAGTAAATTTGTTCCCTACGTTGCACACTTGTAAGGTTGGTGAGGGCCTGAAGATTGCGAGCGAGTGATTATCCAAGCATTCTCCCCCTGATGACTCAATGGTGGAGAAATACAAATCTCTGGAGACTAAGTGTTCGTTATTGGAGAGTTTGTTAAAAGTTGTTGAGGAAAAAGTGAAGGCTGCTGAGGAGAAGGTGAAATCTTGTGAAGAAGAGGCGAGCGCTGCCAGGGAGAGTGCGAGGCTCGCGGGGGTGGAATCCTCTGAGCTTCATTTTTAATTGGATGATATGCGAAATAATGACCCTGCTTCCCCTCAATACCCTCAAGTGCTGGTGGATCGACTATACAAGACAAAGTTCTTTTATAAGTTTTTTGAGGATATCTCCAAGACTTCTCAATTGTTGGGTATTACGAGGCCGTGAAGAATATACGACAGTGGAACCTCAGATGTGACCGCAAAAGTGTGCCCACCATGTCGAAGTGCATTGAAACTCTAGAAAACAAGAGGACCAATTTGAATCAAGCCTTCATTGATAAGATTGCCGACGGGGGGCATCTGTACTCCTTGCTTTCACATCTTGCTAGTCTTCCCAGTCTCCCATCATTGGTTGAGCTGAAAGAGTGTGAGGCGGACTATTATGAAGAACTTCCATTTAAGCCCCGCGCTGAAGTTGTGACTCTTGATCCAGATGCTAGTATGGGTAATTCAAGTACTGAAACTCTTCTCCTTCAAGCTAACGATGGTGATTCCACTCAACGGCCTAACCAAGATGTCTCTGCAATTGCTGCTCCAGTTCCGCCTAACCCTAACCCCAAAGTTAGTTAATTTTTAGTATTTCTTCATATACATTGGGTTGTTGGGTTGTACTCTTAGAACAGTATTTTAGTGTTTGTATGTGCTATTTGCACGGCTTTATTTATAAGAGTTGATATGCTTGTTATCCCGCATTTTCTTATCAGCCTTACTTGTGTGCAGGGTTTCAACATTTTGATTGATAGTAAATTTCTAAAAAGCTTTAATATTATGGGACGTAATGACCCTCTCTCTAAAATCGTTAGTTTGTTTCGTGCTACTCGATTGTTTACTGAATAATGTGAAGTGGCCGTTTCCTTTGACCTTTTTACACGAGTGGAGCCACTTCCCCTATGTATTGGGTGGAAACTTCCTTTTCCTTTTGTCCCTCCATCTTTGTCTGCAAGTTGCCCTTGTAGCAAGCTTATTCCTGATGGATACAATGTTGAATCACTTTGGAAGGACATTATTCTTGGGTTAGTTGATGTTGAGTTTGCTGACGCATGTATCCGATCGCTTAACCTTCCTGTTCGTGTTCAAGAGAGGGATATCTGTTTGGCCATCCGATTGAAGTATATGCTCTTGGGTATTGATGACCTTGAAAAGAAATGGGGTACGGTTGTGAAGGAAACTCAGGATGCTTTGCGAGTTCTGCGCAGGATCCTGAGAAAAGAAAATGACCTCATTTACCGTCATCAATTGAACCTTGAAAAGATGCTCCAATAACAGATGGAGGCTAGGGAGTGCATCACGAGCAAGACTAGCGAAGGCCATCAGAAGACATTGATTATTGATAAGCAATGTGCATGTATTGATGACCTGCTTGAAAAGCTTAAGAAAAAACAAGTTGAAAGCGACCACTTCTCGACATCTGCTGTTGGATGGCAAAATAAGTTTGACAAAATTTTTTCCATAAACACGCAGCTACGAGGAGAAAACAAAGATCTTCGTGTTGAATGTAATCGTCTTGATTCATATGTTCATCAATTGGAGCAAGCTTGCGCTGACTACAAGAATCAACTTCAAGTTCCCCCTTCGTCATCACGCCGTACGTCAAGCCATGGTGATTTAACTATTAGTGGCGGCAATCGAAGAATTAGATTGTCAGATACTGTCCGATCTCATATTTGTTTTCTTGAAGAGGAAGTTCAGAATTTATGGACGAGAATAGAACAATACGAGGAAATAGTGAACGTTATGAGTATGCAGTTGGATCACGAAGAGTTTGGTCCTATACTTAATTCAAGGCTTATTATGCCAAACATATTGACTGTATGGGATGAAGAGGTATGCCCGTCACCCTGCATACTTACATATGCAATGAAAATGTGACCACTTAGTTAGCGAGGAGCGTGAGGCAGAAGAAAGTCACTGCCGAGCTGAGCAACATCCGTACGGTGGTGAACGATCTTCTCGTGAAACCGATTGCCCTCCTTATGAGGCTGAACTTAATCGTCGTTGCGATGGTTCCTCTACTTCTTAACCATCATGCTCTTCAGAATGTAGATAGTGTGTCCTCTTTGTTGTTATAGATGATATGACCGGTTGTATGTTTTGTTGTTGTTGGGATTTATGACTCATCTTGTACTGATAACAATTGTGCCTAATCTTTTTTGCTACCACGTTTTTCTATCATTATCAATCTTCTGCGATCTTGTGCTTTGAAGGCATATATGCCTTGTAACTAAATATTTTTTTTCTTTGTTGATGTTACGAAGTTGAAAGATCTATTGCTTGCAATTTGTTTAATTCACGAAGCTGCAAGATCCAAAGCTTTCCAGTATCGATAATTGAGAAAGATCTATAGCTTGCGTTTGTTTAATTTGCAAAGTTGCAAAATGTAGAGTTTGCAAGCATCACCATTTGTGCAAGATCTATGGCTTGCAATTTGTTTGATTCATGAAACCGCAAGATCCAAAGCTTGCCAACATCGATATTTGGGTAAGATCTATAACTTGCATTTGTTTGATTTGCAAAGTTGCAAGATCTAAAGCTCACAAGTATCGCCAATTTTACAAGATCTATAGCTTGCGATTGTTTGACTTGCAAGGTCTAAAGCTTGCAAGCGTTGACGAGAATGCGAGATCTATATCCCACTATTAAATTTCGTATTTCAAGTCTTATTAAAAAAATAGGAAGAATAGGAAGAGTAATCATGGTCCAGCAAAGTGGGTTTTTATATTAAATATGTACGATGGTGATCATATCGCTGCGGAACAGTGATACTAAAGGAAAACAAGGATAATGTCCTTGTGCCTATACAAGTAGTTGCTCGCTATTTTTATTTTAGACATAAAACCTCCTTAAGTTAGTCACATGCCACATGTTTGGGACTGCAGTGCCATTCATTCTTTCTAACTCATAGTTGTTGGACTTATGAGCCTTCGTGACTTTGTATGGTCCTTCCCACTTTGGACATAGTTTTCCTCGCTGTTCAGCCAGGCTGACATCATTTTTCCTTAGCACTAGATCACCAATATGAAATTACCTTTCCTTCACTTTCTGATTGTACACTCTTGCCACTCTTTCCTTGTGTTTAGCTTCCGTGATACTTGCCAAGTTTCTTTTCTCCTCTAGTTCGTCTACTTCCAATTTCAGCACATTTGGATTGTCCATCTCCTTATAGTTACTTATCATGAGACTTGAATTTCCAATTTCTATGGGTATGACTGCTTTGCGACCGTACGCCAAAGCGTATGGCATCTTCCCCGTTGGCTGTCGGACGGTTGTTCTATACGACTATAGCATGTTTGGTAACTCATCTACCCATCCTGTTTGCTTTCCTTATAATCGCTTTTGTATCCCCTGAACGATGGCCCGTTTGTCACTTCCACTTGGCCATTAGCCTGAGAATGTGTCACGGGGGTAAACTTCTAAGTAATCCCAAGCTTCGAACACCATTCGGTAAACACCCTACTTTTGAATTGTGTGCCGTTATCCGTGACAATGGTCTATGGCACTCCGAAGTGACACACAATGCTTTGCCATACAAATTTCTTGGTGGCTTCAGCTGTGACACATATTAATGGCTTAGCTTCGACCCACTTTGTGAAGTAATCGACCGCTACAATGACAAACTTAGCGTTGCTTTGTCCTCTTGGGGATGGTCCCACTAAGTCTATCACCCACTTGTCGAATGGCCAGGCTCTGTAGATTCTTGTCAAAGTTGATTGCGGCTTATGCGACAACAAAGCATTGATTTGACAGCTCTTACACTTGAGGACGAAGTTGTGTGCATCATTGAACATAGTTGGCCAGTAGTACCCTGCTCTGATTATTTTTCTAGCTATCGTTCTGGCTCCCTGGTGCATTCCTTATAAGCCTTAACGAACCTATTTTAAGATATCAATTGCCTTTGTTGGCCCTACACATTTTATCCACGGGGATAAGAACTATTTTTTGTACAATGTCCTATCTTCGTAGGCATAATTAGAGGAACGCAATTTCAACTTTCTAGCCTCCACCTTATCTTCTGGCAACGTCCTTTTTGAAAAGAAATCCATTAGTGGAGTCATCCAGCTTGCTTCATTTTCTTGGATCGTTTTCTAACTGGGATAACCTCCATGATGGCATCCCCTGTTGAGTGAAGGAATCAAACCTTGCAGTCGTCAGCTTGCTTAATGCATCTGCCTATGTGTTTTAGCATCGCGGGACGTGTTTTAGCATCGCGGGACGTGTTTTATGTCAAAATATTCAAGCTGGGCTATGAGCTGTCACACCTCACCAAATATTTCATCAACTGGTCTTCTCGTACCTTATAGTCACTCCGCACTTGCTGGACTACAATTAGAGAATCACTGGATACCCAGAAACTTCTTACTTTCATTATGATCGCGAGATCTAATCCACAAATTAGAGCTTTGTATTCTGCTTCATTTTTGGTCAGCAAGAAGTCGAATTGTAATGAGTGTCTGTGTTCACCCCCATTTGGGTCCACTAAAAGCAGTCCTGCTCTGCATCCTTCCTTTCTTGATGCACCATCAACGAACAATGTCCAAGCCACCTATTCCCATTTTGTTTTACCTTTGTCAATAGTGAAGCTTTGATGGATGCTCGCTTTCTGTGCTTCTTCACTTGACATTTCTGTAATGAAGTCTGCCAATGCTTAAGCTTTGATTGTTGTTCTAGGTTGAAATTGTATTTCAAATTGACCTAGTTCTAGAGCCTATTTTGCCAATCTGCCAGAAAACTCTGGTTTAGAGAGGATGTTCTTGATTGGGAACCTTGTGTAAACTACTATACTGTGGCTATGAAAGTAAGTTCTCAATCTTCATGTCGAATAGACCAAAGCCAAGGTTAGCTTTTCTACATGCATGTAAGCTGTCTCCGCCTTTTGTAGGATTCTGCTAATGTAATAAATCGAAACCTGTCTCTGTCCTTTCAAGCAAACTAACACAGAGCTGACAACGTTTTGCGAGACTGCTAAGTACAAGTACAATGTTTCTTCTGATACGGGCGATCTCAGCGTTGACAACATTTGAAGCTGGCCCTTTAACACCTCATCTGCTCTTTGACAGTATTCGCTCCAGCTAAATTTTCTTGCCTTTCTTAGCAATTCAAAGAGTGACAAGTGCTTTTACGCAGCCTTTGATACGAAACGACTGAGTGCTGCTAATGATCCCATTAAGATTTGTACTTCTTTAATTGTTCATGGTTGGGGAAGATTCACTATGGCTTGTATCTTGTCTGGGTTAGTCTCTATACCCTTTGAGAAAACCTTGTACCCCAAGAACTTTCGAGCCCCACTCAAATTATACACTTTTTAGGGTTGAGTTTTATCCCCATGTCCTTTAAAGTGTCCAGCATTTCTTTGAAGTCTTCATCGAGGTTTCCTACCTTCTTACTCTTAATCACCATATTGTCAATGTACGCTTCAACATTTCTCCCTATTTGGTTTCTGAACACTATGTGAATCACCCTCTCGTATGTTGCTCCCGCATTTTTGTGCCCAAAAGGCATCTTCACATAACAAAACATTTTGAAATCGGAGCACGAAGGCTTTTTTCTCTTCATCGTTCGGGTTCATCAGTATTTGGTGATATCCTTTGTATGCATCTAATAAAGCCAATACTTTGTGTCCTGAGATTGTTTCCACCAGTTGACAGATCTTTGGAAGATGATAGGAATCTATTGGACATGCTTTGTTCAAGTTTATGAAGTCAATGCACATCCTCCAAGTACCGTCTGACTTCTTCACTATGATTGGGTTCGCTAACCACGTTGGGTATATAACTTCCTTATTATGCCAGCTTGTAAAAGCAATGTAACCTCTTCTTTGATCGCTTTCAATCTATCGCTGGCAAAGCAATGATGTTTCTGCTTAATCGGTTTAACTGAGCTACTAACATTCAACGAATGGGTAGCAATGTCTAGGCTTACCCCTCCCATGTTTTGTACGTCCCATGCGAACGTATCCCTGTGGCTTTGCAAGATTTGAAATTACCTTTGCATTTTTTGCCAGCTAGAAGATGTTTTCCAATCTTTACGCACTTGGAGTGAATTTTGGCATCTAGGTTTACTAACTTCGTTTCTTCACCTAGGTCAACTGGTTTATCAGAATGTTCTAGTAAGCCTCCTCCTGAAATAGTGTTAACTAGCTTCACCTTCTCTCCTATCTTCCTTACCTTCGTTGTTATAACCATACATTGCCTGGCTGCTTGCTGGTTTCCCCTAATTGTTGCTACTCCAGCCGGGGTTAGAAATTTCATTACCAGGTGATAAGGGGACCAGAATTCTTTAGCTCTGTTCATCCACAGTCTTCCAATTATGGCATTAAATGTACTTGGGGTATCCATAACCACGAAGTCGTACATGATTGTGCATTTTTCCCGCCATCCCTGATCGTAATGGGAAACTGTATATTTTCCAGAGGTGTTTATGCTCTCCCTATGAATCCGACCAACGAAGATGTGGATTTTTAAAATTTGATTCTCTTGAAGCCCAACCTGTCAAAGCAATCGACAAATAGTACTTCGATCGCATTACCATCATCTACAAAAACTCTGCGGACAATTGCATTTCCAATTTTTGCTATGATGACCATTGGATTTTTGTGCGGCGAGGTGTTGGGTACTGCAACATCTTCACTGGAGGTAATTGCTTCCTTTGGGTGGAGCCTTTTATCAACTGGTTCTTGTGGAAGGGAGTACCTTGCCATGGCCTTCCACACGTTGTTAGATAGTGCATCCGTGGAACCGTGTATAGAAAAGATAATTGTCTCTGGTGCTTCGCTATCCACGTTGTCGTTGTACTCCACAGTTGCCGTCATTTTTTTTATTCTTATCCATTGTCACTGCAATACCTTATTTTCGTGGAGATGGGTTTGGTGTTTTGCTTGAGTCCCCAAACTGACTTGTTGCTTCTTTTCTGTACTGGCCCAAGTTTCCATTCGTCAGATTCTCTTCAATCTGTCTCCTTAGGTCCCTGCAATACTTTATGTCATGGCCATGATCTTTGTGGAAGGCATACTAAAACTCTCGTGATCTTTTTTTCTGGCTGTGCTATCATTGGTGCTGGTTCTCAGAATAGATCCTTATTTGCTAGCCATATTTCTTTCCCTGTCTTCGTCAGAGATAAATGGTGAACCCTGCGAGCCTGGTTCTTCTCTTCTGAAAGTGGTGCTTACTTTTCTTTTTTAGGCCAGGTTTTTTGTGAATCATCCATTGTTTGCTTTTCACCCCGTTCCTTTTCTATCTTTCGATTGTTCGCCTCTTCTGTTCGCACATGCCGTTCAATCATTTTTTAAAATTCCAACTCTCCGGATCTCATGCCCCCTATTAAAGCACCTAATGATGATTGAAACGACAAATATCAAACGTGTAGGCTCTCCGTGATGAATCGGCTATGATACTCCTCAAGGCTTTCATCGCTTCGCTGTGCTATATTGTTGAGATCCGCAATCATTCTAGTAAACTTATGCTTTTGGTAGAAACGTCCCAAAAATTAATCTGACAGCTGTGCCCAAGACTTGATACTTCTTTGTTGAAGGTCTTTGTACCACGTAATCGCAGTGCCTGATAGAAAGATGGGAAATGCTTTGCAAACTACTTCTATGTTCGCATCCCGGAATCTCATGCTCTTCTATATGAATTTAAAAACTCTTTTGGATCCGCGGTACCATCATAGACTTTAACGTGTAGAAGAAGCTTGAAATATTTAGGCATCCAAAAGTCTCATAAATGTGGTGCGAGAAGCGACTTATGTGTGTCATCTTCTGCGACAATGTCACTCAGCTCTTCTGCATAGCAGAGACGTTCAAGTTCTTGATTTGCCCTTTTCTCAGGCCTTGGGGGTTTTTGCCTCAGAGTCTTCAAGAATTGATCGTACAGATCCTCCCTGTTCACTTCTAAGAATGCTGCAAATGCCCATTTTTCCTTATCATAGTTTGGAGGTTCTGCCTCCTCTTTTTCTTCCTCTGTTTCTTCTTTACTAAACCCTTTCTCTTTACTAGGTGTGTGATGTTGCTGGTGGTGTGTTCCTTCATTTTGTCCCAACATTTGCTCCTGTGACTGATGGTTGTGAATTTTTGCACTCCTAGTGAACGTCATTTCTTACCTGAGTAGTCTGAGAATGAAAGGAAAAAAATTATGTTCCCCACAGACGACGCCAAATGATGTGGTAGCCTGTCCAGGTAGCCTCTTCTCAGTTCACTTTCTTCGATTCTTTTACCTGCAAATGCGGCTCCAGAAGTGATTTCAGGAGAGCACCTCCAAAGATCAAGTCAGTTTTCTCTTCAAGAAATAGAATTTCTCTATATCGTAGTGCTTACCTTAGCTCCTACAGAGCTTATTGTATTTATAGGATCATTCCCTTTGTATCTTTGTAGTTCTCTGTTCTTAGGAATTTGAGATCGTAGACACACTAATTCTACAACGTTCCTCAGTTGTGGCCTTTGTGTTCACTGCGTGCTCATTTTCAATAGCCCACATTCTTTGCCATGATTCGTGATTCTTTTGTTTGCTGCGTAAACCTGTTTGTTGCTTTGGACCAAAGCTTGGCAAGCCCTTTGATTATTGGGCCACACATACACCGGGTGACCATAGCTGATGGAAATAAAATTGGAGGCAACACAATGTGTCCTAGTGTGGTTTTGAGAGTTCATAGTCATCCATTTGAATATGATTTGATGGTATAAGATATTAGAGGATCTGTAGTTATCCTTGGAGTGGATTGGATGAAGCATTTTAGCCCCATAACATTTGATTTCAACTCTCAGAAGATTGCCATATTCAAAATGGGATCTAAATGGTTCTTGCAGGGAACCTTTGATGACTTATCCGCAGCTAGAAAGATCTTATACAATGAAGCTGAAGCTAGACATGTCAGGAATTTTAAGAAGAGGAAGCTTAAGATGATGGCCAGAGATGAAACTGAAGTTGCTAAGGATGGAAAAGGCCAGGCGACACATTCATACATATCCATTCGAACACTATCCATTGTTCAAATGTTGGTTTACCTATATCATAACTATCTTCCCTACCCACCCATTTCTATGAGGTCCAACGGTGTAGCCTCCTTAACTGCCAGCCAACTCTGCTAGTGAAAGATCTCGAGCGGAACATTAGGGGTATCGGGACATAGCTTCGTGGGGTCAGTGTAGTGGCATTCTAAAATAGAATTTATGGTATATTTTGTGACTGTCACATTAATTCTGTTAACCTGGGTTAAGTCCTTATTGTATTCATTATTTCCAAGGTTAGCATAAAACTGAACCACCTCATCGGTATGAACCTTATCCTCACCTTATCCTCCAATGTCAATAATTTTGCCATATGTTAGTTACGAAAATAGTGTACTAGGTAGCCCAAAGATAAATCCTCAAATCTATCACCGGGAACTATCTTAGGATTTGCACACTTACAAACATGGAGGAAATCAGCATACCTCTGTGCAGCCACGGTGTTGAAATTTTTTGGAGTGGTCTCTGCCTCAGTCGCCTCTTCCTTAGCGGTCGGTTCGTTGGTTCTTTGAGATACTTCTCCACGGTTTCTAGTCCTCTTACCACCTCCTTGTTGCTGTTGAATTGGATAATAGTTGGTTTGGGTTTCAGGATTTCTGAATGGGAAGGGATGGTTAGGGTTCTTGGTCGATTAGGGAATGAAGAATCTTTTTTTATATGTGTAAACGTTCCAAACTCGGAATTTGTTGAGCTCTGAGTAAGTCAAATATTCAACAACTTTCCGATTGAGGAAGTGACTAATTGAGTTAAACAACAAAGTGCTGGCACAGTTTCGAATTCGAAACAAAACCAAATGGGCCTTATATCAAAAGCATTAAAAAGTATTTTCAAAGGGGGATAATTAATGCTAAACATAGGGTGCGAGTTCCCTCCTTTTCATCTCCAAAAATGCCAAATACCTCACTCTTTACCAATCCTTCTTAAATATTCACCCAATCCCATCTTAAATTTCCAACTACTTTCAACTGTTAGGGATCATCAATCGAAGATGAATTGGGAAAAGGAGTTTTTGGATCTAGGTTTTGGAAGGCAAAAATTCTTCATTTTGAGGTATTCATCACACTTACATGATGTGATTGAGTATTTGGGTCTAGGTTTTGTACGGCACAAATCCTTGAAGCTCTATTTCTCAATGATTGGTATGTCTTATTCTCAAATGGTTAAATGTGTAAAATTTAATTTCTTCCTTGTTCATGAACTCTCTATGTTTTAATGATTTACTTAATTTAAGTCTTTTTTCGAATATATACTCTATTTCTTTAGATTTAGATCTTATTTTCTTACCCTCAATTTTTAAGCTACTATCGTTGTTGCTCGGTTTTACAATGTCAAAAAAGGAGAGGTTCTGGTTGGAGTGCAACGTAAACCTAAATTTCTTTTGACAATAGTAGTTCATATCATATAGTTTTATGACAATGAAATGGTCATTATTTGTATTGACTTATTAATTTGTGTCCCATTAGAGACTTTTTGAAATCAACACCCCGAACATTGGCGATTTGAAGAAGAGGGCAACGAATACTTTATCCAATAGTATTTTTTTATACTGTAAGTGTTTGTTTAGTTTTATTTGTTCACGTCTATATATGTTTTGAACTAAAAACATATTGACATGTAATCTATAAACTTTTTGTGTCCCTTGATGAATCAAGGAAATTGGATGTACGGACTGAGAGCGGATCGAATACATACGCAAATGCTTAAGCCGAAAGGATATAAAGTTCTACATTGCACCATACATAGAGAGGTAATGTTTTAAATTTTACAATTATTAAGCATGTCGTTACGTTGTAAGATTAGCAAATGATTCAGTAAAAAAGTCATTCCAATGTAGGATGGATAAGCGTGAGTATTGGATTGATTCATTTGGTGCACTTTCAACCATTGCAAGCATTTCATCGTTCTTTGAAGATTGCATTCGATGAAGCAAATGTAAAGAGTGTGTTAATGATGTACGGTTGGATTACCTAGTAATTGAAAAGGTATAATAATTAGGCTATATTATCTCAGTTGATGGAGTAGAAATGGATAGGAGCAAGGTTGATTTCGTATTAGACTGGGAAATTCCTAAAACTATTAAGCAGTTGAGAGGATTCTTAGGACTAACTGGTTACTACAAAAGATTTATTACCAATTATGGTACAATCTGCAGGCCATTGCATAACCTCTTAAAGAAAGACTCATTTTGTTGGGATCAAAGAGCCACATAAGCAATGAATCAGTTGAAGCAAGCTATCACCAGTGCTCCTATCCTGAAACTACTTGAGTTTGATAAACCTTTTATCATTGAGATAGATGCCTGTGATCAGGGAATGAGAGCAGTGTTAATGCAGTCAAGTCAACCTATTGCTACCTAAGTAAATCTTTTTGTCAAAAAAAAAATAGAGGACTCTCAACTTATGAAAAGGAACTCCTTGCATTAGTCATGGCAGTGGATAAGTGGAAAAGTCATCTCATTGGTAGTCATTTTATCATAAGAATAGATCATCAAAGTTTGAAATATCTGTTAGATCATAAACTGACAAATGCTTTGCAACATAAGTGGATTACAAAAATACTTGGCCTCCATTTTGAAATCCAATATAATAAGGGTACTGAGAATAGGGCTGTAGATGCTTTGTCAAGAAGAACTGCTGATGAGGCTTTAAATGAGTCTGAGTATCAAGAAGCATTACTTGATTCACTTATATTTATATCTAGGGGAGACAGGGACTAGTTTGGTTCAGAATGAAGACATCAGGTTGAAGACTGTTAGATCTTCTGCTACTCCTTTGTGGATATTAAAAATTGAGAGTAGTTATGAGGGAGATGAAGCTGTGCAATCTCTAATTGCAGCAGCAACATTGTCATCAGACTCAGTCTCTGAATACAGTTTTGTCAATGAATTACTAAAAAAAGAATAGAACATCTATGTTAGATCTTCTGGAACTGCAAAACAAGAATCCTTCAGGCTATTCATTTTCACCATTGGAAGGACACTCTGGGCAGACCGCTACCATTAAAAGGGTTCTTACAATATTCTTTTGGCCAGGCATCCAACAAGAAATTATAGATTATGTTAAAGCTTGTCAAGTATGTCAGAGGCACAAAACTGAGCATTGCAAACCCCCAGGGTTACTGCAACCTCTGCCTATTCCTATTCACCCTTGGAGACAACTTGCTATGGATTTTATAGAGGGTTTACATGACTCTAGTGGCTTTAATACCATCTTAGTAGTGGTTGGTAGGTACACTAAGTATGCACATTTCATAGCATTGTCACATCTTTCACTGCAAGATCTATTGCTCATTGTTTTATGGATCAAATCTGTAACCTTCATGGTTTACCAGAAACCATTACTACTAATAGAGACAAAGTGTTTACTAGTCAATTTTGGAAAGAAATCTTCACTTAGTTTGGAGTCAAACTCCAATATAGCACTGCATACCATCCTGGGATTGATGGTCAAACAGAAAGATTAAATCAGACTTTGGAATCTTATCTTAGATCCTTTTGCAATGATAAACCAAGCATTTGGAAGGAGTGGTTGGGTTCAGCTAAGTGGTGGTATAATACCACTCATCAGAATTGAATTAATATGACACCCCATGAGGCTTTGTATGGTACTAAACCACTGAACCTGCCATTAGGGGGTGCTAACTGATACCGTTATCCCTGTAGCTGAAATCTTGATTCATCAAAGAGTGATGGTTGATTAGTTGTTGAAACAACATTTGCAGAAGACTCAATCCAGGATGAAACACTATGCTGACACTAAAAAGTCTGAAAGAAGCTTTGAGGAGGGAGATTGGGTGTATGTTAAACTACAGAAGTACATGCAGCAG
This sequence comes from Rubia yunnanensis, assembly GCA_037428765.1. Lineage (NCBI taxonomy): Eukaryota > Viridiplantae > Streptophyta > Magnoliopsida > Gentianales > Rubiaceae > Rubia > Rubia yunnanensis. The sequence goes on along the minus strand of CM075062.1, from coordinate 10,317,236 downwards.
TCAGTTCAGATCAGAGATTGTGCCAAACTCTCAGCAAAGTTCTTAAGACCTTTTCATATTGACAAGATGATTGGCACTGTTGCTTATAAGCTGACCTTGCCTCAAGCCAGTAAGATCTATCATGTTTTCCATGTTTCATTGCTTAAGAAACATATAGGAGATCTTCCAGGCACTATTAATTCTATTCCTGATGATGCACTTAATTCAGAGTCTTTGCTTCATCCAAGAGCAATTTTACAGAGAAGGTTAGTCACTAAAGGAAATAACCTGGCGGTTCAGTGGCTTATTCAGTGGGAAAATATGCCTGGGGATGATGCTTCTTGGGAGGATGCTACCTTTGTTATGGACCAGTTCCCACATTTTCAAGCTTGAGGACAAGCTTAAGCTTAGAGGGAGGGATTGTTATGATCCAGGGGCTAAAGGGTAACTACCCTAAACTTGCCATCTTAGCTGACCTGAGCTCACACCAAAGGAGTGCATTGCTGCCTGACTTTAGGCTACTTTCTTCTTCTGTTGCATTGAGTTTTAGGAGTATAAAATGAGGGTAGTTAGTTAGAGCAGTTATCTTTGTTGATCATATCTTTTAAGCTATAGAACAAAAATCTCTTCTTATCTATATTTCTTATCTTTCTCATCTAAAATGAGCTATGAATTCTGCTTGAATCAGTTCAACAACCAAACTTTTCTTTTCTTTTTGTTCTTTCCTTGTTGAATCCGGTTTCTAAACCCAGAGATCACAACAGGTTTGAGTGTAAAATGTATCATTCAACTCGATTGAAGTTGATTATTCAATGGTTATCAAATTCTTCATCTCAATTCATTCTTCTAATATTCTTTTTTCATCTAAAATTTAAAATCTGAAAATTTTCTTGTGAAACTACTCCTTCAATTTTCCGTATTTGTTGGATCCTAATATAAATCCAATATCTGTTCTCACCTCAAGCCCATAACTGTCCGGCCCATTTCTATTCACTTGAGAAAAACAGGAAACTGCAAATTTAGAAACGGCAAGTAGTTAGATAGTGAGGAAGGAGGCGGTACAAAACTCAAAATTACAGCTCGTTCGACTGCGATGGAGCAGGCACCGACGAAGGCATCAACGAGCAGGAAACGCGGCCGCGAAGAGGAAGTTTCGTCGCCGGAAACTGATACTTCCGATCGACCTGTATCACTCGGTAGGAGCAGTTTCCGTTTTCCGCCTTTTCTTCGCCTGATAACTATTTTTTCTCTTTTGCCGCAATTCTTTCGTTTTCTTCTTCTTCTGTTTAACTGACGGAAATTGCGCTGCATTTACCGAAGAGGATAATCTCACTTTCAGCGACACGTCAGTCGCTCTTCAAATGATGCGTTCTCAGTTCCCTCGAATCGATAAGGTACGGCCTCTTGTTTCTGAGTTTTCATCATTGCTAGTTTATGTGTACCGATCAATTCATCTAATTTCAGTATTGTATTTCCCGTAAATTAAGTAGTCAACGTTTCGCAATTCCGCTGTGCAATTGTAAAGTAGGCTTATGTTTAGAATAGATTTGTCAATCTCCATTATAGTGTGTGTGTTTTAGTTTCAAGTACGCTCCTGTATTTCGTGCCGATAAATTTTAACCTTGTTTCTGTACATTCCTCTAAATTTGGAATTGGTATGGAATTGATTCAATTGTGAAATCAAGAATAGTCATCGGTTCAATCATTGTGTATATGTTCCAATCTATACTCTTTTTTTTTTCAATTATTAAAAATTAAACTAAAGAGTTTGTTCTTTATTGAACAGCAATGATGATGCTCCGATTTGAGCTGCATTTGTTTCGCTACATTCTGCTGTGTAGTTATGACTTACGCGACCTAATTTTCTCTCAAGTTCAGGTTTCAATTCAGCCTTTCATTTTAAGATCGCAGTTATACAGCAGTGTCAAGGATAGGACACAAGTAGATAGGGAACTGGAGGTATAAGCATTTGAATAAGTACAACATTTACTCTCATTTTCTTTCTACGCAGCCATTATCGACATTGTGCTATCCACTCAGCTTATTTTCATTTGTATTTTGTAGTCATTAAAGAGGGAGAGAGTTGTACTCGTTTTCAAGTTAAATAGTGGGCAAGATGACCACGCCATAATGTTCTTAGATGACTATAAAAGTCAGGTTGGTTGCTTCGGTCTTCCTATTATGGTTCTTTTGCAGTTTCTGTAAATCCTATTTGAGTATTATATTGGATATCCTAGTTTGATCTTCTCAAACTTGTATCATTATAGTTTTTACGGTCGGATATAATGACACCAGGCACTAGACCTAGTGTTTTTTTTCGGTCTCATATTCCAATCCTCCATAACTTAATTTTCTATTTACTTTCCGAGGCTTATCTACAAAAGATTCCAGACAAAATTTTCCACATGTTTCATCACTGTACTTGACTATTTTAGATGGACTACGCGATCAAAAGACTTGAGGCAGAGAAGCGAGATGACCTCAGAGTTTTTGATTGGTTTAAAACACACGTCCTTCCATCCAAGCTGGATACGAGTATTGGACATCAAGAACTTGTAAGTTCTAGCTTTCTGTTGGAATGCCCTTCACTGCTTTAGAATGATATGTGAAGCTTGTTTGCACGTGTCCAATACTGTCAAGCAAAATTTTCTATGTGCAGAATCCACTGCATCTATGCGATCATCTATTAAAATTCTGCAGAAACATGAAACAGTTTAGTACAGTTGATTGATATCCAGGGAGATTAGTTCTTGATAACATACTTGATAAACAATCCTTCATGCTGTCAATGACTGTACGGGTGTTTTGGTTTTTTTAGCTGCAGAAACCACCCAGATCCTCATAAGTCAAATCACAAGTTATAAAATCATGAAACGTAGAAGGGATTCTTCATATCTGCTTCAATTTTCTATCAGTTTTTGATATATTGAATATCTTATCCTGGGTTTTTTGGTTTCCTTGATAGCATTCACTTCTCTCATTAGCGGGAAAGGTAAAAGAGGAGCACATCTCTCTTTTAATTAATGCTGGCCTCCTGGTGAGTTGATCGGAACTGCTTTAGTTTGTTATTAAGTGGAAATGAAATCCCTCTTCTGTTTTCTTGTTTCACTACCTGCCCAATTTGTGGCACCATGAATCGACGTCATGGTTGATAATATACTGAACAAATGCTTGTTTACTGCAGCACAGGTTCACTTCAATTCAAAAACTTGTGTAACATATTGCCTGAGGAATGTTGTTTATGGCATATTCAATTTGTTTCAATGCACTTAGTATAGATGCCTTTTAAAAATTATCTTTAATGTATGGAATTCAACCTCTAAGCAGCTTATGTTTTGTATATAATATGAGTCAGTCTTTTCTGCATAGCAAATTAGTACAATGTAAATAAATGGATCAAACTTAGTTGTTAATTCAGATGACATCTATTGCTATTGGCTGCTTTTCGATGTAAACTCTTTATCCATCTTGACCGCCCTCTTGCCTGGTAGACTGGTCTCCTGTATTCGCTCTCCCTACAAGTTTCAATCGAAGCTGGTAGTTGCTGTCTTTGCTAGCTGATTATGTCTTTGGTAGCTGCTAGCTGATGCTGATCCATGTTTGTGTCTGTGTGTGTGTAATAAGACTCGGCAACTTATTGACCCCGACTTGTACTGGTTTGCTATTCCAAATATTGGCTCAGTGCTCAAGGGCCTTACTCAGGTGAGTGATCAGACTGTCTCAAACCCTGAAATCTTTACTTTAAGCAAACAATTGAATTCCACATCTCCAACATTTTCACAGAAATGTTAAGCTGTTAATTGATAGCTGAACGAATCACGATATATTCCAGACACATCCAGAAATATCATTTTAAGCAGACCTGCCCAACACATCAACTCGCTAATGTGCAATCATTAGTATCACTTTATCAGTTTATTAAAAGTACAGAAATAGATGCTAGTAACTTTAGTGAATACTGGATGTCACTATAAAGTATAACCCGATCTTACAATTTTGAGGCAGTGGAAGAAGTGTTCTGCCTCGGAGGTTGGAAAGCACTTCTTTAGTGTGGCCTTTAATTTTTCCCATAAAAGTGCAAAAACAGATGTTAATAACTTTGATGAAATTAGTTTGTAGCTTCACTATACAGAATAACCTGATCTTAAACTTTGAGCAGGGAAGAAGTGTTCTTTCTTGTAAGTTGTAATGCACATTTTTCATTCACATTTAAACTCATTTTTTAAACCTTAGGGAAGAAAAGAACTTCTGGCTATATTGAATCGTAAGAAGTACAAGGAGATGATGCTGTCTCTTTTGGAGAAGAAACGCCTACGATTTTCTCTGCTGGATATGAGATTTCATCTTAGAGATTTGATTGGTTCAAGTCACCTCAAAACTATTCAAACACCAACTGGGCTGGTTGTTCGGGTTGTGAAGGATTAAATGCTGGTTAGGGACCTTACCCCCATCAATTCTTCTCAGTACATCTTATGACACGAAGCAAACTAAGGTCGATTAAATTGACCATTTTTTATACCATTTCGATTGCATGACGAGGTTGTTGCAGGAGCACTAAACCCATTTCACATGGATTTCCAAAATGTAAAGAGGTGGTGCTTTGACAGGTAATGCTGCGTTGCTGTTCCATCTTTTTCCCTTGTGTACTATCATTCTTCATTATGAGCAGATGAGTATTGACGGATTTAGATAATTAGTAATAATAAAAAATTTTATGGCACTCCCATTGTCCTGAGAAGTGAATACAGTTGTAAAAGAAAACATACCGCTCAATAGACTAATTTTATCATGAAAACTTTTTAAAACAACTGGTATTTTTGGAGAAAGTAAAGTGGCAGTAAAATTGTAAATTTAATGTTTATTGTTCAATTGGATCTTGAAATTGGATTGGGGAACAAAATTCATTTCAAAGTAGGGCACTTGTTCGAGGAACAGGAGTCTCTACTTGTTTAAGTTTGAGGGAATCTTGCTAATGTTTTCTCTTGTGCGATCTGGACTATTTCAAGGAAGCAGTGGAGGCTGTTTCGTGCCTGAAACTTTGTAATCACGACTTGCTCAGAGAGGCCTGGAAGTGTCTTATTTTTAATTTTATGGATGGAGAAAGAAAAGTGCCAAAAGGAAAAGCTGGGAATTCCCCTGGATCCTTGCTTGTGGCCCGAGGCCTTGAATTGATAAGGATTAGGGGATGGGGGATCTTTGGGGCAAAATATCATTCCATGGGGGGATATTCAATCATCTCTTGTAAAGAATATGCCACTTTGGCCTGCCCAGGTAATGGCAGCATGATCGTCCTAACATTTGTTTTAAATTAGTTGTAAGATAATTCTAATGTATAAACTTTATCCGTGGTCCCCTCTGTGATGATGTTAGAAATGTCGAAATCACCGGGGAATCTGAGTTCTTGGCGTGTATGGCTGTTGATTGTGTAATAATTTGTTGTGTTATACTAGGAGAGACTCTGCCGCAAGAAAGGCACCATTATTTAAAACAGATGTTGTTTTCTTCTCCAACCCATGTTTAATTCTTCGGGGAATGGAGTGATTCACCGCGTTGTTACCGCGGTTAGTTATGTATGATGTGGATAGAGACTGATGAATATGATCTCTTGTTGGCGCACGTTTGTCTACTCGTTTTAGGATAGGTATGTCTTGTGATTGAATAACTGGACCTGGCTCTATTAGCAATTATACAGGTGGCATCGTCGCCATCACATGAATCCAATCCATCCACATTTGTGCCAGCTAGGAGGTCGAAAGTCTAAAGGCTATTACAGAGGCTGCTGAAAAAGAAAGGTGACTCTCTCATAACTCTTTCATTTCTTGCTCCACACACTAAAATGACTCATTCGCTTCTTCCACAATGATACTCTTCTGAATCTCTCTGCTAGTTTTCTGCCTTTGGCTGGGCCCCCGACCCGATCTGTTTTCCCTTTCCGTCAATTTCAAGGCTGAGTGGAAGAGAGAAGCTTGAACACCCCACCAGCCTTCCAGCCGTGGTCCTCACTCCTGGGTAATCATTCGGTATAATTGGTGCAGTTAAGGACGGATCAATCATTAATGAGCCTAATTTGATCTCCCGTGTGGACTAGCAAAATTGCTTGAAGTTTTGAGGATCAGGTTTGTGAAGGGTATGATTGTGCAAATTGGACGTACAATGGTTTTTTATCTGGGACGAGAAAATATCAGTGTGGAAATTTCGTGGGCAAATGATTAAGGTTTTGAAAATTGGGAGATGCAGAAAGTTATTGTGTTTCCCTGTAGTTGTAGAGGGAACAATGTGAACTCAAGCCGCCTTGTTTTGAACGGTCTCTAAAATTGCACTTCGGTTCATTAATAAGCTCAAGAGCCTAATGATTATCATCCAATGATTCAAGAAAAGGAAAACAGGGCACTAAAGCTTGTGGAGCACAAGTACCTGGAGAAATCCATGATAACCTGCACCATGTATGTTCGCCATAGGAAGTGGCTAATACTATTCATGATAATCATGAATAGTATTAGCCACTTCCTATGGCGAACATACATGGTGCATGTTCTTCTCATCTCAATTAAATTTAACTGAAATGAATCAAAAGAATGTGAGAAAGGCTCCTATTACATCGATTAATAGTTAGACCAATCATAAAAAGCATCGTTTCAATAACTTTCACACTCAAATTATATTTTTATACGTAGCTCGTTTCAATAACTTTCACACTCAAATTATATTTTTATACGTAGCTCGTTTCAATAACTTTCACGCTCAAATTATATTTTTATACATAGCAATACACTTAATATTTTTTTTAAAGTTACAGAAATCTCGTTGCAATAAACAAATACATATTGTACATCAATTATAAAATAATTCCATCTAAAAGCTGGTAGATCTATAACAAGAATATAAATTTAAACTAAACTGAATTTAAATAAATTTATATAGACTGCAATTAAGTTGAAACAAATTAATTAAGGCCGAGTCTGTGTACGCGCAATTTCCTCAAAGTTAATATTAAGAGTCATTGATTCAACTTTTCTTTTTTACTTATAACCGTGTTACCTCTATTTTCTTTTAGCAGCGTTTAGCCATTGTTTCGTTCGTCATTGCTAACTAAACACATGGTGAACCAGTGATGATCAACTCTCAGATACATCAACTTCAGAACTGTTTTCCAGAAATTCCATTTTGTCGTGTAACAATAATTAGACGCTATTTTCTGGGCAGAAAAATCCGGGCTTTGTTTTGTTGCGAATATATGTTATTGATTTTTCTTTTTAATTATAGGCAAAGGACAAAAGATAGAACGACAGGCAAATTCCTTGTACTCCATTCGGTCTCTTTTATTTTTTTGATTATTTGTTTTATAGTGACACGTTTTTCATTTTTGATATGATTTCTTCAATTTCATTCACTCATTCTACTTTTTACTTTCTATATTCAATTTCATCCACTCATTTCATTCGACTAAATCCAAACATCTAAGCCTACGGTGCCACTATTAGTGAAACGGAGGGAGTACACTTATTTCAATTTGTCCTCGATATACTCTTCCATTTTTCTAACACTGTCACCTTTTTTTTATTTAGATTTTTTTTGACAATATCATTTCTTTCTGGTAAAATTTCTTTAATTTCTGTAGGAAATAAGGGTAATAATCTGTGTTCTATTCATGAATTCAGGATACATTATATAGAGGTACAGGAGACCTATCCTAGCTAGGAGAAGCTAACAGAATACAAGTACAACTATGGTAGGAATACAAATCCAATTCCAATACTAATTAACACTAATTCCATAACAACTATATTACTAATTCCTAATTCCGTAACACTCCTCCTCAAGTTGGAGCATGCGGATCAGAAATGCCCAACTTGCCAAGTAAGGAATGAAACTGGTTACGGCCGAGAGCTTTAGTGAACAAATCTGCGGGTTGGTCAACCGTACGAATATGGTGAGTAACAATAGCGCCAGATTGAACAAGATCTCGAACAAAATGACAATCAACTTCAATGTGCTTAGTACGTTCATGGAAAACCGGATTGGCTGCTATGTGAATGGCTGATTGACTGTCACAAAACAATTTCATAGGAAAAGTGTGCGAAACCCCTAAGTCTTTCAACAAGGACCGAAGCCATAATAACTCACAGCAGGCAACTGCCATAGCACGATACTCTGCTTCAGCAGAAGACCGAGAAACAGTAGGTTGCTTCTTAGTCTTCCAGGAAATTGGGGAATCACCAATCATAACAAAATAACCGGATAAGGAACGCCTAGTAATAGGACAGGCGGCCCAATCCGAACCACAATAAGCAGTCAATTGGAGAGTACTACGAGAAGAAAGAAATAAACCTTGACCAGGATGACTCTTCAGATAGTGCAAAACATGAACCGCAGCTTGCCAGTGAGGAACACAAGGAGACTTCATGAATTGCGCAAGAGTATGAACTGAATAACTAAGTTCAGGACAAGTAATAGTTAGATATATCAGACGCCCAACCAAGCGGCGATACTGCTCCGGGTCATGATAGGCTGGACCTTCAATACGTGCCAAATCATGTTGTTGCTCCATCGGAAAATCAATTGGTTTAGAAGCAGTTAAACCTGTATCAGATAGAATGTCCAAAGCATATTTCCTTTGCGAGAGAAACATCCCCTCCGGTCTTCTAGCAATCTCTATGCCCAAAAAATACTTAAGCAAACCAAGGTCCTTCATGTGAAAACAAGAACCCAAGTATTTCTTGAACGTAGAGATGAGCGAAGAAGAACTACCAGCAATAACCAAATCATTCACATAAACCAGAACATGTAAAGACTGCGATCCACTGGAAAAGACAAATAAAGAATAATCTGCCTTACTTTGAACAAAACCAAATGTCCGTAAAGCCTGCGCCAGTTTAGCAAACCAATTCCTAGGAGCTTGACGAAGACCATAAAGAGATTTCTGAAGGCGACAAACCTGACCAGGCGGAACCACATAGCCAGGTGGGGGTCGCATGAACACTTCTTCATGTAAATCACCATGTAGGAAAGCATTATGAACATCCATTTGATGCAATTCCCAACCACGTATAACAGCAACTGACAGGGACAAGCGAACGGAACTCATCTTTGCGACTGGAGCAAAAGTCTCTGTGTAATCAATTCCTTCAATCTGGCGGTTTCCAAGAACCACGAGACGAGCTTTGTAACGTTCAATGGTACCGTCAGAGTGAAACTTCGTTCGATAAACCCATTTACAACCAATGGCCTTTTTATGCGCAGGCAAAGGAGACAAAGTCCAAGTCTGATTGCGCTCTAGGGCAGTGAGCTCCGCAACCATAGCATCTCGCCAATAAGAATGACGGGAAGCCTCAGAGTAAGTAGTGGGATCTGCACTAGAAGTTACAGCACCCAAAAATCTAGTATGCAGACTAGAAAAATTATCACAATTCACATAATCAGTAAGAGGGTAGAGAACACCTGAGGATAGTGATGACGTATGGGGGAACGTAGTCGAAGAGGGGGGGTCTTCAGTAACAAGAGCACAAGTAGAATCATCACAATCATAATCAGCCAAATACGGCGGTGGACGTCGAGCACGAACACTCTGTCTGGTGGATGGTGGATTATTGGCAGCAGGCGGAGGAGGACCGGCGTCGGGGGGCGGTGGGACGCCGGCGGTGGCCGGAATTAGTTGGACGCCGTTGAATGGCGTTGTCTCACCGGCGTTGACTGGAGCTGATCCACCGGTGTTGACCGACGTTGTCTCACTGACGTTGACCGGCGTTGACCCACCGGCATTGACCGGCGTTGACCCGCCGGCGTTGACCGGCGCTGACTCGCTGGTGTTGACCGGTGTTGACCACCCATTGACCGGCTGGAGTTGACCGGCGTTGACCGGGAGTTGACTGGGCATTGACCGTCGTTGACCGGCCGGAGTTGATCGGCGTTGACCGGCCGGAGTTGACCGGAGCTGACCGATCGGAGTTGACCGGTGTTGACCGATCAGTAATGACTGATGGAAGGGCGGCCGGCGGTTGATCAGAAAAGTCGTATGGTTCCGGTGGGTAGGAGGAAGAAACCGGCGGTGCAGTGGTGACGCCGCCAGGTTCATCTGTATAAGTGGATTGCGGAGATGCAGAATACGGGAACTGGTCTTCAAAGAAATCAGCATCCCGAGTGTTAAAGATAACTCGGGAGTCCAAGTCGAGAAGACGATAACCTCTCTTTCCGGCAAGATAACCAAGGAACAAACACTGACGGCTTCTTGGTGCAAACTTGTCACGGTATCTTGGAACACGAGCAGCAAAACACAAGCATCCAAATACTCGTAAAAAAGAGTAATTTGGCGCCTGTCCATAAAGTAACTCAAAGGGAGTACGACCGTTGAGAAACTGTGTCGGTGTTCGGTTGATCAGGTAGGCAGCAGTAAGAACACATTCTCCCCAGAAGTCAATAGGAAGATTGGCTTGAAACCGTAAAGCTCGCGCCACATTGAGTAAGTGACGATGCTTTCTTTCAACTCGACCATTCTGCTGCGGAGTATCCACCATGGATGTCTCAAAAATAATCCCAGATGCAGCAAAGTGAGATTGGAGAGGCAAAAATTCAATGCCGTTATCAGCCCGAACTCGTTGGATTGTTTTACCCCACTGGTTCCTGACTAAAGCACTAAATTCTAAAAATCTAGAAGCCACTTCAGATTTAGCTACTAACAAATAAACCCAAACAGCTCGGGAATAATCATCTACGATTGTCAAAAAATAAAATGCACCACTAGAGGTGGAGTACGATAAGGTCCCCAAACATCACAATGTACTAATTGAAATAATGCAGTAGCATGTGTAGAACTTAATGGAAAACTGTGCCTAGTCTGCTTTGCTCTATAACAGACAGAGCAAGGTATAGTAGTATTATTGGTGCTAAAATCAAGATTAGGAATAGAAGACAACACCGTGGATGATGGATGACCAAAACGCTGATGCCATAAATCAGATGAAGAAACCGAAGCAACTGTCGGAATAGATTGCAGGATATGAGGACGAAGGCGAGTATCCAACAGACGAAGCCAATAAACCCCCCCTTCTGTTCACCCACGCCAATCACTATCCCCGTACTGATTTTCTGTAAAATGCAATATTTTTCAGTAAACAAGACTAGACATTTTAGGGCTGATAACAATCTAGAACAGGATAATAAATTGCATCGCAAAGTAGGTATGTAGAGCACATGAGGAAGGGTGACATCACCAAAACAAATAGACCCATATTGTGTAGCAGACGATACAGATCCATCAGGTAGTATAACATTGACAGTGTTGGTAGCAGTAGTAATATCAGTAAGAGAACCTTTGTCACCAGTCATGTGATATGAGGCTCCCGAATCAAGAATCCAAGGTAAAGTATACTTACCGGACCCATGGTCAGATAATGAATCAAACTGATTAAATAAATGTATGGTCGTACTCCATTGGTCGTCATACAGAGCAAGACCAAAATCAGATCGTGTAGGTAAGCCAGAGGAGGCGGCCACCGCAAACCCTTGCGGCGACGTCACTACGCCGGCGAAAGTAGCCATAACACAAATGGCAATCAAATGGATAATAAGATAATAAGATAATAAGTAGCCAAAAAACCGAAGCGAACCGAATTGCTGAAGGGGACACAGGCGCGTGGAGCACAGGCGCGTGAAGACGGCGGCGCGTGGCGTCGGTCGGAAGCTAACGGCAACGGATCAAAAACTCGAGCAGCGAACGTTGTTGACGGGCGTCGTCAGAAACCGGCGGACAGCGGCGGCACTGGTGCAGCGGCGGTGGCGCGTGGGCTCGGCGGCGGCGCGTGGCGTCGGACGGCGGCGGCTCGGGAAAGATCAGGGCAGCGGAAAATTTTCTGTTTCAGGTTTCAGAATTTTAGGCTCTGATACCATGTAGGAAATAAGGGTAATAATCTGTGTTCTATTCATGAATTCAGGATACATTATATAGAGGTACAGGAGACCTATCCTAGCTAGGAGAAGCTAACAGAATACAAGTACAACTATGGTAGGAATACAAATCCAATTCCAATACCAATACTAATTAACACTAATTCCATAACAACTATATTACTAATTCCTAATTCCGTAACATTCACCCATTTTATTATTTCAATTCTCAGCTCAATATTTTTATATATAAAATCAAAGAGTTACGATGTTATGAAATGGAGTTAACAGATTTGCTTACCTGTCCAAATATATATTGAGAGAGAAAGGAGTAAATAGATTTCTCATATCCGTCCAAATATTGAGCGAGAAAGGAGTAAATAGATTTCTCATATCCGTCCAAATATTGAGTGAGAAAAAAATGAACAAAAAGAAGACCCATAGGAGAATGAATAAATACATTTTAAATTGATGATATTAATTGCATTGCAAATTCGCAGGTTAAAGCATGAATTTGTCTCCCTAGTATGTCGTATCGAGGAGAGTGGTTGAAGTATCATTTTCAATCGAACAAATCGGATGCAATCCATTGTACTGCACTCCTAATTACAAAACTTAAGGGAACTTTCAGCTAATTGCGGCTGTTCTTTTGCTTCTTACTTGTAGCTCACGCCTTTCACTTCTTCCTCATATTATTTTCTATTCCCTCCGTCTCTTTAATAGTGCCACACTTTCTAATTTAAGATATTTCTTTTATATTGACACTTTCTATTTATGGCAAGTTTAAAGTTATTACATCCACTCATTTTACTTTTTCTTCTTTCAATTTAATTTCATCCACTCATTTAGCATCTCCTAAATTCTATGTGCCACTATTAGAGAAACATATGGAGTATGCCATTTTTTTTGTTGCAATTTATTCCGGGAGGGAGGTAGTAACAAATTATGCATCACCCATATTAAAATATTAAATCGTTGGTTATTTTCGTCACATAATTAACAGTCGCTTTGTGTAGTGACAATACTAAGTACTAACTCTAATTATACGATAAGAACAATAATCGTTATACATATTTGCACTTGATCCTTCACGCTAAGAGAAAAGAAGGTTCATTATGAATCTGTGATCCTAATTTTACTTGCTAATTCAGTAAAAAAAAAATCCGCAGACATAGAGTTAACAAAACATTCTCGGTCATGACGTTCAATATCTCGGTCAGTTGAAGGTTCCACTGTTTAGTTTATTGCACTTTAAGTATTTGTTTCCACGTTGAAACATGTATTTAAAGTGTATTAAAGTAGATAATGGCAGTTGAATTGCCGTAGAAACCCTACAAAATGATTTATCAAAAACTACTACTCTAAGGGAATTCCGAGAGTAATTTTTTATGTTGGATCATGTGTCTGAAGTGCATAAAATTGGATAACGGTGGTTGAACCGCCATCTAAGCAACTCTACAAAAATATGCACTATTTGTTACTATTTTAAGAAAGTTCTGAGGGCGCTTCTGACAGATGAACAACTGTCTGAAGTGCACGTTCGAGGAGAGTTCTCTGTTTATCGAGTGCACTAAAGTAAGAACCCTAAAAAATTATTTCACCTTTATCAACCCCTCATTTCCGGCAGCAACCATTTTTGCCTTCACTTTTCTGCTTTCATCTTTCATTTCTTTCTTCCTTTCTTTGTTCCTTCCCCAACTCGAATACTTCCTCCTTTTCCTTTTAAATTCTGACCCGTGATGGCGATTTCATATTTGAAGTCTAATGTAACACTAAGTCCGATGCAACACTTTGAAAGTGCTGCTTCAGGTACTAAAAGTGCGTTTGACAAGGCTCATAAGTGATTTGCTATAAGCAAATCACTTTTTTAGTGTTTGGTAAACTAATGAAAAAGCGTTTATTTAAGAAGTAGAAGCTATTTTTTTGAGAAAAGTAGAAGTTGGTCTCCCCATCCCCCTGCTTTCAAAAAAAAAGTCAAAATATATAAGTCAATTTTGCTTATAAACACAACTCTGCCAACACACCCTAAAAGTGCTAAGTTGCAGCTATTACAACACATTTACAAGTATTACCTTAAATGATAATGTATTAGATCTAATGTAACACTTTTCAAGATTTAAACAATATTTTAAAAAACTTAAGTTACTTTTAATCTATTATAACATTTTAGTAAGTATTGTTAGAAAAATATTACAATAACCGGTCTAATGTGTAGTAGTCCTTTGTGATTGATTGGAGCTGGTCTTCTAAGTTCTACCATAGGAAAACCTGTCACTGTTCCCCAAAGGAGGGATGAGTTCGGTATGTGTCCCGCCGGATACACAAAGGGCTGAATTTGGCATGTTGATTGGTTAACCACTGATTCTGACAACACAAATGTTTGGTCAATTTTCTGGGAAACTAAAATCCCCAAAAATGATCAGTTGGGTCAGAAAACAAATTCACACCCCAAAGCCTAGAACTATGACCACATATTTATAAATTATTAACAGGTTGGTCATATTCAGTTAGGTTTACAAGAGCTTTCAGCAAAATTTGTAGTACCACCTAAGCCGCTGCTATATCTTACAGTACGTGTATGCCCAGATTAGAACACGTAAAATAAAATCATCCATGAAAACAGCATAATAAGAATAACCATCTATCGATAAAACGGGAGAATCTAACAAAGCTGGATGGAGGGCTGTTTGGCCATTGATCTGATTGCCTTTAATTAACTTTTGACATTATGGCTCTGGGCTTGAATTAATGGCGCGAGTATATTCCCGCCCTTTATCCAGCTCTATTTGTTGACAATCTGCACCATAGTTGGCCACCTAGCTTGATATAATCTACTTGAGGGGCGGATTTAACCGGGGTTAGGTGGTGCTGGACCCTCGGTTTGGATTCGTAAATTCGTAAATGTGGATTCTCCTTCCAGAATATTTTTGAAAAATTAGTTTATATTCTCTTATTGTAATACGAACAAACTTTTATAATTTTTTTTCATTTTACAGTTTCGGAATGATTATTTAACACAAAGTTTTGTATTACGCAGCCTAAACTTTAGCCAAATCATATTATGCAATTAATATAACTATGAAATTTGGATGAGGTTGGTTTTTTTCCCCTCCAAATTTGCCAATAAATCTAGAGACCTGTTGTGCAATCATCAATATATATATATATATATATATATATGTATATATATGTATATATGTATATATATGTATATATATGTCTGAAATTCATAACCGCCACTCCGCCGCCGCGCTTGTCCTTCTTCCGTCGGCGACGCGGCGGAGCTTGGGCACCGAATCTCCACCGCTCTGTCACCGATTCTCCACCGCTTCGGCGCCGATTCTCTGCCGCTCCGGCACCAATTTACCGATTCTCCACCGCTGTGCTCATTTTTCGTTGATGTTCTGCTATTTTATGCTGATGTCGATTTTTTGCATTGATTTTTTTTGAATTTTTTTTTTGCAGATTGCAGGTGGCGGGAAAATGATGAGGAAAAAATAGACAAAAAAGCCCCTGGAAAGTTATTATCGATAGGTCCCTGTAAAATAATTAGAGAAAGTTCCTGTAAAATTATTAGAGATATGTCTCTGGATCTAGAATACTGTTAGAATTGTAGAAAGACTCCTGCCTAAAGTTTAGGCTGTCTCACAGGAGACCATCTCATTATTCAATCAGGTTATAAGAAATCCCTATTTTACTTTTTATGATGATACTTTCACATTTCTATTAATAAAAAAATTATTATATTATATAATTATTTTAAATATATTTACATTAATTAATAAATATTTATACATTTGAAAAAATATTTTTTATATTGTAATATGTAATTTTTAGTAAATATGAACAAATGTGAATGTATTAAAAAACATTAACGATACAAAATTTCATGTGAGATAACGTCGCCCTTTTTCTTTTTTAGTTCTTGATCTGCCATATATAGAAGAGTTTGTTTTTTGAAAGACGATCTTTGAATAAGTCATGGAAACACCAATGTTTAAAATATAAAATAGAAGAAAGCAAGATAAAATTTTTGGGTTGCATTAATCAGGTCATAAACTTTATAGTTACTGCACATTGCATAATAAAATTTTAATATTGCAACTAAAACCTTTTACCTTTTCATTATTCTAATAAGTCTATGGAAATACGATTTTTCCAAGAATTTGCCTATATAGAATAATAAAAGTACAATATATTGCTGGTGAACGTCGTTTAACTCACCAAAATAATCTGCAAACTCTATAGATGCGATTAGCACAGTAGTAAGCAGAGTCGATCCCACGAGGAACGGAGCAAAAGCTATAATAAAATTCCTACTAATATAGAGCACTTTTGGTGTAGCCACCACCCTTAATTTTCAGATTTATTTAACAACTAATAATGCAACTATAAGATATGAAATAATAATGCAAACTAAAATATATAATTGTCTATAAAATATATGAATAAGGTAATCGGCTCGGAATAACTCACATTAGTTAAACATCGATCATAGGCGCAAAGATAAATCAATTCATATGCATCTACCAGTTATAGGAAAGTAGGTACGCTTAACCTCCCCAATTCTTTCGTACTTTATCGACAATTAACCAATAATAATTAATTAATTGTTTCTCTTACCAAGATGCCCCCGGAAAGTATTCGCTGAACCAGATACACACCTCGATAGCATTAAGAATGAAAAGAACCCGATATAGCAATTACCAAAGTAAAAGCAAATAGTAACGCACACTTAATTGTTCCCCATCTTGCTATTACAGTCTTAGATAGTTAGCTATTTTTCACAAGAACTCGCTACTTACTAACCCTTTCCAACGATTACGTATTGGTAGAATTAGATAGCATTATCCCAATAATATTCAAATTGACCAGGCTTAAATATATCAAGAATAAAATAACCCAAGAACAATCAAGAACACATAAGAATCAATTATAGAACAATTAGGCCTCACGATTCATAAACTAATGCTTGTTATTCCATGCCGATATATAAATTAGCTACTCATAATAATTAAACTAAACAAATATATAATATAATAATAACTCATAATCAAAATAATAATTAACTAACTAACGAAAACAAAACAATCAAACCAGGGAATATGTTGTTTCATGCAAAACCAAAACTGCTTCAAGTTTGCGTACTAATAAGTATCTCCCTTCCTCTGTTCCGTCTCCGTATTCCTCTATCTCCCTTCTATTACAAATCTGCCGTGTATATATATTTATATACACCAAACCAAAACCAAATCCAAATCAACTTCTAATTACTTTTTTTCTTATGGAAGAAATAAGGAAATAAGATAATATCTATTCTAATTCTAAATAACTAATTCCTACAATTAAGGAATTTCAAATGGAAGAAGATAATTCAATCTTTATCAATATGGGAAGTGAATATATTTATTTTCTTCAAATCCGCATCTCTTCAATAATTCACTTTTCACCCCATAACTTCAATCAATTATGCTTTTGCCTCTCTTCCTTCATCTCTGGAAAAATGCCTTATAAAATAAGAACATTTTCCATTAGAGCACATCGCCTCATTAAAAACCTTAACCTGGAAAACCCAGTGGGAAAAAACCGTTGGTTAAGGGAAAAAGAGTACAATGTATAGCTC
This sequence comes from Rubia yunnanensis, assembly GCA_037428765.1. Classification (NCBI taxonomy): domain Eukaryota; kingdom Viridiplantae; phylum Streptophyta; class Magnoliopsida; order Gentianales; family Rubiaceae; genus Rubia; species Rubia yunnanensis. The sequence goes on along the minus strand of CM075062.1, from coordinate 10,299,754 downwards.
CCTCTCAATTCTTCACAATCAATGAATTCCTGCACCAAAAATACCTAAAAGTGCAAATTATATCTTAATAAAATCATAATAATCCCACAAAATATGAACACAATATAACACACATCAGTTGCAAAGGTTTAATATTGTAGATAGTAGTATAAAAAATTGTCAACTTAAATTGAACATAATTTTTCCTTTTTAAAAATTAAAAACGTTATTAGAAGCAGAGTTTATAGGGTTTCCATCTCCATTCCATTAAGCTCAATTTGCATAAAATGCGATTACAAGTAGATGTGATCTTTTAAAACATCATTAAACGGAAGACACTATACTATAAAATTACAAATCAAAAGTTTCTGTGGCAATATGACTAATCTATAACATGATATAATGATCGTCTACTGTGGGGATTATCTCACTAGCTTGACCCGTACTGATCAAGTAAAATCCACCAACTAAATGTCAGTGCTCCAACCCAAATCGGTCATAGCATGAAATATCAGTCTTGACATTTCTCGAGATATATGCCAACTACCTAGACTTTGGTCCAAATACACTTTTCTTATTAACAAAAAGACTCTAAATTCGAGACAATTAAAGCACTAACCTCTACCAGAAATCCAGTAACTCTCTATTTAATACATACGATCATCCACAATGGTAGTAGACTTAAGAAGCACTTCCATGAATTTTGATTAAAAAAATGGGCAAGAACCAGCTACCAACAATGAAAAGCACTTCTTAAGCACTTCTTTTCTTTTCAAATTACAATTAATTAAAAATACAAAATAAAGTGTCAATCCTTGGTTGGTTGGCATTGCACAAATAAAGAGGTACTCACTCCTTAAATAAAGAGCAAATCCTTATTAAGGAGTGATTCTTAAAACTCCACAAAGATGCTTCTTAAATAAGGAGTGCTCCTTATTAAGAAAAACGAGGTTAATGAACTACCATTGTGGATGCTCTAAACTCCTTTAACTAAATTTTGATAGCTATAATATTTTTTTGTATGCGTGTAGAATTTATATCTTGTGTAGAAACTGCTTATAACTTGTACACGTAGAATACACGAATAAACGATCTAAAATCATGTTTGACCAAATAATTGATCTCACAAGTTGATATGAATCTCTTTGCAAAGATTCTGGATTGCGGAATTTTAAATCTTTAATAAACGAGGGATTTTGCAAACCCTAGTGAAGTCGCACAAACTGTGAGTAGCTTGAAAATTGTGACCCTAACTAGCCCTCGAGATTATTAGTTCAAAAGTATTGATACTTAATTAACCCTCAAGACTAAGCAACAATGAAGAAAGCTCGCAAGCAATGAGTATAACTCAAAAATATATATTTGATTGATAAAAGTGTGTGTAACAAACTCAGACAAGCCCTATATTTATAGGGTGAAATCTCGGCCTAAACCCTAATCACAAACAGAATCCGAATCAACTTATGACAGGTTTAAGAAGCTAAAACTATATCTAACTAAAATACCCAAATAAAAGGAGGTATGGCCGGAATCCACCAAGACATGCTCTTGAATGAATATTGTCTTATCTAATCGTACCAAATCTATCTCTAATCAGAATAAAACTGAATATGTTAAACCCTAATGGACCAGAACTCGAAATTAAGCTCTTCAAAGCCCAATGGATCAACATCAAAAATTCAAAATGAAATAATTTTATAATAGTTTACAATGATCACACTACCTCATTAAATACCCAGTGGAAAAAAAGTATAGTGTTCTTCATGATGTGTTCAGTTCCTCGACACTCTTGAACAATTAATCCAAGATGTCGATGATGGCTTCTTCTTCAATTCTTCATCTTGAAGTTGATCCATCAAAATATTTAAAGCAGCATCTCTAAGTTTCGTCCTTGACCTAATCATAGGTTCCACCATATCACTTAGAGGATCCCGAACATAACCTTTAAACTAATATTTAATCAAGTCGTGGAATGTCTTTATCAATAATCTTGGCATTTCCATCACAATTATAAAACATTTACAAGGACCGAAATCTACCGGAGAGTTACATAAATTTAAAATCGATATTCCAATATTACTAGTGCATCCAAGAGCTTCATGATATATACCATCCAATTGGAAAAAAATTCAATCTATTTCGGATTAACTTGACAGAATCTCTAAAGTTGAAATTACAATATTATTAGGGCATCCAAGATCTTTCAGCTAAATTCATTTCAACTGGACAATTCACCCCGATTTTTTCCGTTTGGTCCGGCAATTGTGGCACACAGTAGTGCTTTACTTTTCTTGTGGCATAAGTGAATGAACAGTGAAGCTTCTCCACCAGACGGCTGTCAGCCTAAGCCCACAGATTGTGGTAATATAATTTTCGTAATGACACATTTATTATTTTAGAATTAAATTTTAATTTTAGCACTCTTTACCGTTTTATTAGAAAAGACAAATTTTAGATAAATGTTCTCCTTTCATTTTACTTTTCCTTTATTCACTTTAATCTCTATCATTCATTTAACATTTTATAAATTTTTGTTCCAAAATTAGACGTGTCGTTATAATTTGAACAGTATTATGCACGGCCTATAAGGAAACTAATCATACACAACGACCTATTATCTATCTATAATATATTCGATGGTATATTTTTTGCGTGTAAACATTATCCTGGACCCCATATTTAAATTTCAACATTATTATTCGTCATTTTGTCAACCTTCATTAATCTATTATTAACACCATAAATTTAGATGTTTGGATAAAGGTGAAAAAATGAGTGGATGAAATTAGATATAGAAAGTAAAAAGTAGAATCAGTGGATGAAATTAAAGAAATTTTACCAAAATGAAAAATATACCTTTTAAAAATACATCCCAATATATTAAATGTGTCATTAATAGAGATATGGAGGAAGTACTTACTTTCTAATGAAGCTTCTGCAATATTGTAATTATCTAGGGGACATCAACACATCCTATCTTGATTACCAAGTAATTTAATTGAAAATCGCTACTCTCCTATGTCTCATTTTAAATTGCACATTTTTATAAAATAAAGTTGAAATACTTCATGTACAATGATTTATCATTTATAAATTTTCAATCACAGAAAGTGAGTTTCTCGCCACGTTTTAATGTATTATACAATTTATAAATGTATGTCTTCTAGTATAGGTAAAAGTTATAGAATTTTATTTTGTCATCGTCTATATATAACGGTAGAATATAAATTAAACAACCAATAAAATAATGCATAGTTTGTGATGAAATAGAGTATGTTTATAAGTTTTCTTTTACAACCAGATGCTCATTCATGATATGAGACTCCCTGTTGGCTCACACAAGTGGAGGCTCTATACCTAACACAACGCATACTACAACTTTGGGGGGAAGGGGTATTCGAAGTCGTATTGTATCTAGTTAGGCACAATGCCCTGGGAGATTCCCTGTTGGCTCACGCAACAAAGTGGGAAGAGCCTACCACTCTTCACACCATGGAGGCTCCACACCTAACACGCTGCATGCTGAAGACTTTGAAGATATAATAATACGACTTTGGAGGAAGGGGAATTTGAACCCGTGTTGTATCGTGGATAATGCCCGGACCACTTGTACTATCAAGTTAAGTTACAATGTAAACTCATTATAGGGTGATACTTTTAAAGCTAGAGGTGATTACTGTTGATAATTGATGCAATTAAATCCAAGTCTCCGGTTTCGGTAGATATAGTAATCGGATTGCGGGAGGATGCTTGTGGTTGTGGTAAGTATATTAATATACACAAATTAATTAATTTCCGTGTTGTGGAATCCATCAACAGAATCTTTGGATGTAAATGTAATACTACTTTACTTCTTTCCTCAGCTTGAAAACGACCCCCCTTCTTTTTTATTATCGCTTCATTTCAACCCTTCGTCTTCATTTTTTGACACTTATTTTTTGGGTCTAGCCACGTTCCAACCCTATATATTTTTATTTTACCAGTACTTTTCCGAATATTAAAAGTATATGAAGCATAATCTTATTAGAACTAAAAAGTAAAAGTATGAAAATAATAAAAAGGATAAATAATTAATCTTTATTTTATATTTTTTCTGTTTACGAGTGAAAGAGGATGTTATCCTTATTTCTTATGCACTTAAGACAGAAGCTAAATGATAAAAAAGACATAAGCAACGGAAGGTAGGTCGTTAACTAATTTGACTGTCAAAAGGGGTTAAATCTCAAAATGAAACGATCGGCATGCTTCAGTAGCTTTATGAAGGTTAAAAGATTAAAAAATATATTTTTGCTTATACTGTTGCATGGATAACGCGTGACAGGATGGAGATGCGTTTTTAACGGATTGATATGATGAAAATAATCACCTTAGTTCTTCTATATATTTGAAAGTTCGACAGCTAAAAGTATTTATTCAATGGTTAAAATGCAATGATCAAGATAATTTTCCTATTGGAAAATCATGACTTAATAAGATTATTAAGTGATAATGATTTTTGTGGGAATCGAGTTAATATCTTCAATTGCGGTGTTAGTTTTTATTGAATCTCTAATATATAATAGTACAGATGGCCAGTCTAATTGACATGTAATTTACACATTCTTACAATAGATTGGTTATTGTTAGAAGCCAATTAACTTGAATGTCAATTACGATGTTGTGCATTTTTCCAACACCGTTGAATGATTGATACAAAAAAGAGAAGAAGGTAACTTTCCTATTTTCCAATTCCCGTTTCAATGTATGTGTAGTTCTACATGAAAAGGTACAATTGTTTTTTGAAAATTCATTCATTCCAATATGCTGGGAAAAATGCTCATCGGCAATTAAACTAAGTGAAATTGACATTCAACCTAACTAGCCTCTAGCAATAATCAAACTATTGTAAGGATATTCAAATTACATTTCAACCAGGTTGATCGTCTGTACTATTACAAATCAGGGATCCGATAAAAAACTAACATCGCCCTCGGGGATATTAACTGGATTCCAGCGAAAATCATGACCACTTGGCAGAGAGGAGCGAATCACGCATTAATATCACTGCGCCAAACATAGATTTTTTATAACTGTAACACCACTTGATCCAACCACACTCTATGTTGTCCAAACTGTAAATACCTTGAAGAACATAGATTTGACGAATCCAAATAAATAGAAACTTGAAAATAAAATCACAAACAAAATTACGAACACACGATCTGAACAAGCAGATCAAGAACAAATCATCAACGTAAATAACTAAATCGAGTTATCATCATGAACACAATGATCTAATTGATCAAATTAAAGAACAAAACTAATTTATAAAAATAAATCTCACACTTATTTAATAACAAAAATATAAATTAAAATAAACTATTATTTTCAATCTCACCTAATAAAAGATTGGGAAAAATTGAAGAAAGCGGCAGCGGCAAGGAGGGTTTACGACAACTTCGAAATTTGGGGAGTTGAAAGTACATAAAAAAAGGTACCTAGTCTCTAATATGGAGACATCAAATCTCTAACATGATTTTGGGTAACGTTCTTTAGGGATATGTCACAGGACATTTTACTCGTGGAGTGTTAGAATACTAGTACTTCTCCCTGTTCTAGTTTATTTTACACAATTTTTTTTTACGATCATCAATAAATATGTTTGACTGTAAATATGTATAGCAATGGACAATAATAATACACACGAATTTGATATTAAGAAACTACATGTTACGGCGAATCTAACCATATCTCATATAGTAAAATTATTATTCATAGAGCTATTCAAATATGTGATTAAAGTTTGACATCTTTGACCAAAAAAATATTCTGTGCAGAATAGGTTGATATGGAGAGAGTATGAAATTTTAATATCTAGAGTATTGAATTTCTTATCCCACTCACCATATAATAGAAATTTTTTGCTTTCTGGTTTGGTTATATGGTGCTGTCAACCCGGGATGTTGAAGTCATTTTGACTAACCTAAACTCAAGTTGTCTAAAAAATAACATACTAATATTGTAATATGTTACTGATTTTGATTCTTTACTATATATAATCAATCATAACTGGTTAACATACTAATATTATAATTTGTTACTGATTTTAATTATTTACTATACAAAATATATAACTTCTAAAGATATATTTAAAACCATAAATATCTTATTGTACCATATATATATTATATATCAATGAAGAAAATCCAAAGAAACATATACTATTAAATAACAAAATATTCAAATTTTTTCATACAATGATAGAATACTTTTGATAGAATTATGTATACATATTTTTTTTATTAATGTATGACAATCTTATTTTAGATCGACTAATTGTTAAATGAGAATATTTTATAATTAGCGAGACTAATAAGTTCATTTGATATTTACTTTTATTTATTGCAATGAGATACATATGATTATGATAACCTTTTAAAATGAATCTCAACATATAAATAATTACTTTAAAAATATTTGAATGACATATTTTAAAAATAATCAATTTTTATTGTATTCAATATTTAACGATTTCTAACTAAATTAATCATTTCACTTCATAACTCATATAATTTTCCTTAGATGACTAAACTTTAAAGTTTAAATAAAACTTAATATCCATATTTTAATTAATGATATCGCGCAACGTGTGATAGTACTCACTAGTCTGTTTAAGAGAAAATAATAATTTTGATAACCATAAATAGCTAGGGTAAACATGAATTTGGTACATTTTTTACTCTCCTAAACGGTATATAAGAACGTGTTTTTTTTATTGCAAATTTATACTTATGGTGCCTAATATTAATAAAGGTGCTTTGGTTCTTTCCATTTTATTTGCATTTTAGTTCTGTTTAGTTTAATTCACTTTATAATTTATTGAGAAAAATGTGTTTTCACTCTACGTTTTTGTCAAAAGTGCAGAAATGACCTTGTAAAATATAAATGTGTAAAATAACCCTAAATTTCGTTGACCGAAATGTGAATGGCCAAATTGGCTGAAAATGGGTGAAATGACATTTATAACCCTAAGTTATTATTATTTTTTTTTAAAAAGACATTAATAGCCCTAGCCGCTTTGCCTAATTCCCGTCCTCATATCTTTCCATCTCTTTCTCTGCGACAACCACCGCCACCTCTCCTCTCCTCCCATCTAAACCTACCACCTCTCCTCTCCTCCCATCTAAACCTACCACCTCTCCTTTCGCCGACGCCACTACTGCCTCTCCTCTCCTCCCGCCTAAACCCGCCACCCTCTCCTCTCAAGAATGACTCATCGACTCCTTCGATCGCCGCTCCACCTCCACAACCCTATCACCACCTCTCATCTCCTCCCGCCAAAACCCGTCACCCCTCCCCTTAAGAATGCCCTGCCGACTCTGTCGATTGCCGCTCCCCCTCCACAGCCCCACCACCTCCCCAACACCTCCTCCAAAAATCCTAGCTCTCCCGGGAAACCTACTTTTGGGTCTAGGGCCACCCTTGTGAGGGTTAATCAAAGGTCTGCTGCTAGGGAGGAAACACCGCTTAGAGATTTATCGGAATCGACCTGGGAAAAACTCTGTTTAGGCAGAGAAGGTTGTCGAAATCAACTTGGGATACTTTGCGGTAGCGGCGATGGAGGGCAGGAAGCCTAAAGAACTCTGTTGTGGCGGTGATGGCATGTGAATTAATCTGATGATTTGGGAATTCTTCTTGATTGAGTATTTTAGTGGTGAAAAGTGAAGACTTTGGTGTCCTGAGTTGAATTTGATTGTATCTTGATTTAATTTGATTAATGATTATTATAATTCAGAGGTGTTTGGGGTTGTCGAAGATGGTGGTTGGAGATGATGGTCAGAGATAGTGTTTGTTATTGGGAAAGCGAGCAGGTGAGGCTGGGCTTGGGGTGGGGTGGGGGGGGGAGCTGGGATTTTTGGAGAAGGTGGTAGGGAGGTGGTGGGGCAGTGGCGGGGCATATGCAGTGGCAGTGGATTGGCGGCGGCAGTGCTCGGCAATGTCGGTTGGTTTAGGGTGTTTGAAGTTGAATAAGAAGAAGCTTAGGGGGTATAATGGTCATTAGATTTTTAGTTTTGAGGTTAGAGGTATTTTTATCCTATCATATTAGGTCAATGTCTGAATTACTTTAGTCAACACCAGAATAGTGCAATTTGGGTATATCTGCACCATTGCTCAAAAACTTAGGGTTAGTTTAGCACTTTTAGATTTTACAGGGCAATTTATTCATTTTCTCAATTTAATATGGTCATTTTTTGCATTTTTTCCAAGAATTTCTCTATATTTAATATTATATATTAGTTCTGTTTAGTTCCAGTCAGTTTTAAAGAACATTGCCCTAAGTAGTGTTTGTAATTAAAACTAAACATAAATCACATTTCAGAGTATAAAAATAAAACTATAAAATTATTTTCCTCTCAAATTTTGGTTCCAATGGATTTTCCAATATTTTTTTTGAAAAAAATCAATCATTCCAAGATATTGGGAAAAACGTGCAACGGTGATTACAATAAGCGGAATTGACATCCAACCTAACTAGCCTCTAGCAATAACCAATTTATTGCAAGGATATTCAAATTACATGCTAACCAGACTGATTGTCTATACTATTACAGATCAGAGATCCAATAAAAAAATGTAACATCGCCCTTAGGGATATTAACTCGCTTCCGCAAAAATCATGACCACTTGGTGAAGAGGAGCGTAACATCAATATCGTTACGCTAAACATGGATCAACAACAGCTGTAACAACACTTGATCTTGATCCAAAATACGATCTATATTGTCCAAACTGTAAACACTTTGAAAAACACTGGTCGAGAATGGAACACCTAATAGAGAAACACAAGCGAAACCACGAACACACGATCTGTAGGACACAATCAGACAAAATACATCGACATGAACAACTAGATTAAATGTTCATCATGGACACATCAATCTAATCTATCAAGTCGAAGAATAATACTAATGTATGGAAACAAATCCATACTTATTCAATAACTTAAACATTAAAAGTATATCAATTGAAAAAACTATTGTTTCCCCATCTCCCCGTGATGTGGAGATGGGGAAGAGAAGATGGGAGAAAAAAATTTCAGAGGAAGAAGAAAGAAGGCAGGGGCGGAACATAGGGGAACTAGTGGAGAAACCTTGATTAAAGGCAGCCCACAAATGCGGTTCCGCCAAATTTTTGTAAAACCACCTTTCCTGGACAGTTCCAAAATTGAACTCATGTACATAGGTTGGAATAACCGATGGAAGGTGGTTCAATTAAAAAAAGATGGTTTTCAAAGAACCGCCTTCTATATATCACATTAGAAGGCAGTTCATTAATGAACCGCCTTTCATTGGGCCGATAGAAGGCGATTCCACCAAACCGCCTTCTATCGTACCCAGTTCTGACTGAGGAACTGGTTTGGGTCCTTGTCCTGAAATCGGAACATGTATGACTACCTTGGATACCTAGTTCCTGAATTGGGTAGTAAATCGAGGGACTAGTTACGAATTCGGAACATCCTCAAACATAATAAAGCATGACTAGTCATCACTTTCATCACAGGGGCCTCTTCATGGACATTATTTTCCGCATCACTGTCGAAAAACTCAGTATCGACGTTAGGCATCGTATCCTTACCGCTAAGCTCCAATTGCAGTCCAGTTGATTTTATGAACTCTTCAAGGCGTGCCTCTACCATTTCCAATTCTTTGTTTGACTTTCTAACATCGTCACAGATGCATCCCATGTAGCGGGTGACAACACTCTTCCAATCATGTTCTCCACCTACAAAAAATGAGATAGTTATTATGGTGATTTTTTTTAAAATTGTAGCCTTGAAAAAAATGTTAACAACTAATGTAACGTACAACTCTCATGGTCTAGAGGACTCATCCCTTTCCATTTCAGCTTCCCTTACTCTCTTCGCCGCAACGGCCACTGTCCCAGAACTAGTGAATACCTTTTGACACCACTTCTTGTCATCCCCCAGTTCTAGTTTCTTGTGGACGAACCAACTCTCTTTGTAGTAATCTATATGCAGTGGCCGGTCTAGTGGCGCCACACTAAACTTCCTAAGCAATGCAGTTATCAGTCCCCCATAGGGGAGATCCTTTTTCTTTCCTGCTATAGCCTACAACATGTAGTTCATAATTGTGTGTCCTGGGTTAATGAGGATTCCCTCGATGATGTAATATAAAACCATGAGGTTTCCTATTGTTGGCTCACATGCGTGTCCACCCGACGACAACACATTCATACATATCCATTCGAACACTATCCATTGTTCAAATGTTGGTTTACCTATATTATAACTATCTGCCCTACCCACCCATTTGTACGAGGTCCAACGGTGTAGCCTCCTTAACTGCCAGCCAACTCTGCTAGTGAAAGATCTCGAGCGGAACATTAGGGGTACCGGGACGCAGCTTCGTGGGGTCAGTGTAGTGGCATTCTAAAATAGAATTGATGGTATATTTCGTGACTGTCACATTAATTCTGTTAACCTGGGTTAAGTCCTTATTGTATTCATTCTTTCCAAGGTTAGCATAAAACTGAACCACCTCATCGGTATGAACCTTATCCTCACCTTATCCTCCAATGTCAATAATTTTGCCATATGTTAGTTACGAAAATAACGTACTAGGTAGCCCAAAGATAAATCCTCAAATCTATCACCGGGAACTATCTTAGGATTTGCACACTTACAAACACAGAGGAAATCAGCATACCTCTGTGCAGCCACGGTGTTGAAAATTTTTTGAGTGGCCTCTGCCTCAGTCGTCTCTTCCTCAGCGGTCGGTTCGTCGGTTCGTCGGTTCTTTGAGATGCTTCTCCATGGTTTCTAGTCCTCTTACCACCTCCTTGTCGTTGTTGAATTGGATAATGGTTGGTTCGGGTTTCAGGATTTCTGAATGGGAAGGGATGGTTAGGGTTCTTGGTCGATTAGGGAATGGAGAATCCTTTTTTATATGCGTAAACGTTCTAAAGTCGGAACTTGTTGAGCTCCGAGTAAGTCAAACATTCAACAACCTTCCGATTTAGGAAGTGACTAATTGAGTTAAACAACAAAGTGCTGGCATAGTTTCGAATTCGGAACAAAACCAAATGGGCCTTATATCAAAAACATTAAAAAGGATTTTCAAAGGGGGATAATTAATGCTAAACATAGGGCGCGAGTTCCCTCCTTTTCATCTCCAAAAATGCCAAATACCTCACTCTTTACCAATCCTTCTTAAATATTCACCCAATCCCATCTTAAATTTCCAACTACTTTTAACTGTTGGGGGATCATCATCAATCGAAGATGAATTGGGAAAAGGAGTTTTTGGATCTAGGTTTTGGAAGGCAAAAATTCTTCATTTTGAGGTATTCATCTCACTTACATGATGAGATTGAGTATTTGGATCTAGGTTTTGTACGGCACAAACCCTTGAAGCTCTATTTCTCAATGATTGGTATGTCTTATTCTCAAATGGTTAAATGTGTAAAATTTAATTTCTTCCTTGTTCATGAACTCTCTATGTTTTAATGATTTACTTAATTTAAGTTTTTTTTCCGAATATATACTCTATTTCTTTAGATTTAGATCTTATTTTCTTACCCTCCATTTTTTAAGATACCATCGTTGTTGCTCGGTTTTACAATGTCAAAAAAGGAGAGGTTCTGGTTGGAGTGCAAGGTAAACCTAATTTTCTTTTGACAATAGTGGTTCATATCATATAGTTTTATGACAATGAAATGGTCATTATTTGTATTGACTTTTTAATTTGTGTCCCGTTAGAGACTTTTTGAAATCAACACCCCGAACATTGGCGATTTGAAGAAGAGGGCAACAAATACGTTATCCAATAGTATTTTTTTTATGTTGTTAGTGTTTGTTTAGTTTTATTTGTTCACGTCTATATATGTTTTGAACTAAAAACATATTGACATCTGATCTATAAACTTTTTGTGTCCCTTGATGAATCAAGGAAATTGGATGTACGGACTGAGAGCGGATCGAATACATACGTAAATGCTTAAGCCGAAAGGATATAAAGTTCTACATTGCACCATACATAGAGAGGTAATGTTTTAAATCTTACAATTATTAAGCATGTTGTTACGTTGTAAGATTAGCAAATGATTTAGTAAAAAAGTCATTCCAATGTAGGATGGATAAGCGTGAGTATTGGATTGATTCATTTGGTGCACTTTCAACCATCGCAATCATTTCATCATTCTTTGAAGATTGCATTCGATGAACCAAGTGTAAAGAGTGCGTTAATGATGTACGGTTGGATTACCTAGTAATTGAAAAGGTATAACTTTAACTTCATAGGGATGTCAATTATTTGTAATGATCAACAATGTTGTTATATTAGACCAATATTCTTATATTCTAATGTCAACAGATTTTTCCAAAGGAACAAAAGCCGTATTTAGAAGATGACTTCAACGTGGCAAGAAATTGTGTGACGAGACATCTAATAAATGTTCAAACACAAACTTTTGGAAGACCTAAGGTGGTGGACACAAAATTGCATGCTTTCTATTCCAATCTATAAATAGTTGCTTGATTAGTATATAGATTTTGTGTTAAACTACAATCATGTAGTGTAGTATTTCGTTAGCTTATATAGTTAGACGTTGTGAGAGGAATAGAATTCAGTTGAATTCTATTCCTATGTATAGATAAGTGCTAGTTTAGCGGCATATATACAATGTTGAAGCACTGCACAATGTTAGACAACTTTATTGCAAGAGGTATTTGTGATTTGCGACAAATTTTGGTCAACTACAAAAATTTTACATTTTTAACCATTTCTCCTGACAGTGCTTCCGACTTTGGAAGTCATTCACAAAAATGAGTCAGAGACGAGTATTAGTTCCTCATTCGGAAGCATTTACATGTCTACCAGTTCCTCCATCGGAAGTATAAAATAAATTCAACTGTATTCCAACCTCAAACAACAGTTTGGCTCCAGATCCGACACATGAATATGTAATATAATTAATACACCCGACGATAGTACAGGTGCCGGAATGGAGTACATGTTCCGATTGAGGAACTATACACATCAGCCAAGGATGGCAGTTATGTTCCGACTATGGAACTAATTTAAAGGCGGTTCCTCCTCCTCGCCAAAGACAACACATAACCTCCTTTAAGCAGGCAATTTAAAGGCGGTCCTAGGAACTGTCTTTAATCAGGCAATTTAAAGGAGGTTCTAGGAACCGTGTTTAATCAAGCAATTTAAAGGCGGTTCTAGGAACTGTCTTTAGTCGACGACGATCAAAGTCAGGACCAGAGAAGTCACCTCCAAAGTGTGACTTCTCTGGTATGAAATAACCGCCTTTAATTACCCCACTCTCCACTAGTGGAGGAACCAGGGGGTGCCTGTCCCCGCCAACTTTCTTTTTACCATTGGTATATTGTATTTTTCTTGTCTTTTATTTGTTTTTGTATGCTAAAAAAAGATGTGGTCTCCTCCAAAATAGTATTAACCACAGATATACGTAGAGTCGTTGAGTATTGTAGAAAGTAGTTTGAAATGTTAGGAATCTTAGTTTTTAATTGTAGAGTCCAACAAGAAATATAATTTCTTTTTATCTTATTTTACCTTTAATATTTATTCAAGTTATACTTGAAAATTTTTTTAACAAAAATAATTTCTATCTATTAAATATTTATACCTATATTCCGTACTCAGGTGATTATTTATCTTACACAAGTTTTAACAAAATAACAAGAATATTTATCCTTCATACACAGAACATCTTTCACGAATCATGATAAAAATGATTTAGAAAACATAAATTTTCAAATAAGATTTCAAGAATCAAGACAAAAAAATCAACAAAAGATATTTAATTTTCATATTTTTCATCATTTATTTCACTAATGTAGAGTGTTTAATTCTCTAACTTTAAATTTAACTTCATAATTGTTCCTTCTTTTGGTCTATTCTCAAAATATGTCAAAGTGACAATAAATCACTTCTTGTGAAAATTGTGAAAATTGTGTCTTCACAATCGAATGTAAGATGATTTTCAACGAGAGATTATTTGTTAGTCTATCTCGAAAAGATATTGCATAGGCATTTAACATTGATTCAATCATCCATAAATTTTATATGATCAAAAAGAGGAGAACACAACTTATATAAAAATAAGAAGGTCGTTCCATTTTAAAAGTATCAATTTTGTATTTTCTTTCACACTAATTTCTCTGCAGTATTTGATTTTTTTGTCCTTTTAATGAAATAATATATTATGATTTTTTATTTGAGTCCGTCTCATGAAAAACGGTCTTTCCATAAGTTATGGAAAGACCAAGGTTTAAAATGTAAATTAGAATAAATGAAGATAAAATTTTCGGGTTGCATGAATCATGTTATAAACTTTATTGCTACTACATGTTCCATAATAGATTTTTAATATTACAACTTAGACCTTTTACCTTTTATTATTCTAATTAAATCCCGTCTTTCCATAAGGCTATGGAAAAACCGTCTTTCCCAAGACTTTGCCTTATTTTAATGCTCAATTCAAATTTTCTTAAATACAATTTTGGTGCCCCTATACAAAATTTCTAATTTCGCCCCTAAAAGAAGGGATTCGGCGGCTGTAGGGTTTTATACGGATTTTCCAATATTTACTGACACACTTGTTTTACGATTGAAATTTGATTTTACCAACTTTTTCTAATCCTTATTAGTATGTTCTAACATGGCTTATTTAACTAAGTGTGCAATAATTTAAAGCATAAATGACACACGACTTGATTACGCAGTTCGGTGAAATCCACCTACATCTGCGGGGCCTGACCCAGTTCAGAATGAATCCACTAATTAGAAAGATACAGTACAAGGTGCAGTTTACAAAATACTTATCTTTACTAACTATAACGTGTGAATTCTCCTAGCTCCCCTAGATACCGACCCGCCTTGATCAGACTCCCTCTGACCTCGAAACTCGTCGACACTGGATCTCCTCCTCCCGAGGAATTAAGGTTTATGATTCTGAACTTTGTGCAGCAGGTCAAGTATGTTGGAACATATGAATCAGAATCTTAGCAATTCTCAAAAGTCTCAAAAATCTGTATGCAGATTTTTGCTCTGTTAAAACCGTGAGTATGCAGCCGTGTTTGTCCCCTTTTATATCCGTGAATTAGATCGGAATACTCCTTGATTATCTCCACAATATTCCTATTCCAAATCTGCTTCTTGAAGCATATCCAAATCCCATAAATAAAGGGATTTTCCTTATATTAATATGTCCCATATATTCGCAAATATCAACTCCATATATTTAGATATTTTCCATAAATCAACTATGCTTCATACGCCTAATATATAACAGAATATAACAATTTCCATAACTCACAAATACCATAATATTCTGTCTTATTTTTCATGAAAATCATTGGCATAAATATGCTCCTGTCGAGTGTTTCAACATAGAAAGTTTTTCGTTTCCAAATATGTTCACAAACACTGCCAACTAAATATTCAATACAAATCTCTCTGACTTTACAACAATTCCATCAACTGAACGCCTTATAATCATTAAATCTTATTTAAGGACATAAAAATGGACTACAATTTCAATCGCCGTAACTCTCAGAAATTCCAGTGATATGGTATTATATCCATGTGAAGTGAAAATGGAGGAGAACAAAACTCTTTTTTTTAAAAAAAATTTAATCATTCCACGATGTTGGGAAAAACGTCCTACGTCGATTACAATGAGTGGAATTGACATCCAACCTAACTAGCCTCTACCAATAACTAACATATTGCAAGAATATCTATATTACATGTCAATCAGACTGATCGTCTGTACTATTACATATCCGAGATCCAGTAAAAGAACTGTAACATTGCCGTTGAGCATATTAACTTGCTTCCCACAATAATCATGACCACTTGGCAGAGAGGAGCGTATTACGCATCAATATCACTGCGCCAAATAGGGATCAATATCACTGTAACACCACTTGATCCAACCACGATCTATGGTATCCAAACTGTAAACACCTTGAAAAACACAGATCTGACGAATCCAAATTAATGGAAACCAAAAAATAAAACCACAAACAAAATTACGAACACACGATATGAACAAACAGATCGAGAACAATACATCAACGTGAACAACTAAATCGAGTTATCATCATGAACACAACGATCTAATCGATCAGGTCGATGGACAAAACTAATCCATGGAGATAAATCTTACACTTATTGAATAACAAAAATATAAATTAAAATAAATTTATGTTCCCATCTCCACTAATGGGAAGATGGGGAAAAAAGATTGAAGGAGAAGAAAACTCTTAATCATTTGAGATGTAGCATTTCAATACTTTTTATTAAAAAAAAAAATTATTCAAATGTGTTGGGAAAAATGTTAAAAAGTGATTATAATAAGTGGGCTTGACATTCAACCTAACTAGCATAAATCAATAACTAATCTATTTCAAAGATATAGAAATTAAATGTCAGCCAAACTGATCGTCTATCCAATAATATTGTAATATCTTTTGGTATATTAACTTGCTTCCCGCGAAAATTATGTATATTTGGTAGAGATGAGCGTATCACGCATCAATCACTTCGCCAAACATAGATCTTCAAGAACCACTTGATCTTCAACACCACTTGATCCAAAACACAATCTATGTTGTCCAAGTTGTAAACACCTTAAAAAACACAGATCTGACGCATCCAAATTAATGGAAACCTCGATACAAAATCATAAATAAAATTACGAAAACATGATCTGTACAACTAGATCAATAACAAAACATCGGTGCAAACAACTAAATCGAGTAATCATTATAAGCATAACAGCTTAATTTATCGGGTCGAAAAAAAAAGACAAATACACAGAGACAAATTCATACTTAATCCAAAACAAAAGCACTCAAAGAATATCAATTAAAAAATCACAAAGTCTTGTTTTAGGAAGCCTAGACTTTAGGCTAGTGTTTTTTGTGCAATTAATGTAAATTTTATTTGGGATGAGGTTTTTTTAAATGCTAATAAATGTAGGGACTTATTGTGAAATTATCAAAAAATTATATATATATATATATATAATATATATATACATATATATTTCTAAAAAAAATAGAATTTTCATTTTTCTTTTCCCGGTCAGAATTCTCCTCCGATTGAAAACCTGCAACCGCCGCCAACTGGCACCTCTCCGCCGCCAATCGCCATCGCTCCGTCGCTCTTCTTCTTCTTCCGTCGGAGAATCTCGTTTCATTCCTCACCGGACGTTGCAAGGAGAATCAGAGCTCCACACTGCGAGCTTTTGGCAAATCCTGATCGAAGTATTGAGGGGTTGGCTATAGAAGGGGAGGAAAAAGGCTCAGAGTATTATGATAAGACTTACTTTGAGAACAAGGGTTGAATGTTTCGCGATCGAAAGTGGTATCATAAGCCCACGGAAGAAGCAGAGACGAGCAAGAGGCCACAAATTAAGGAAGGTTAGGCAAAAATATGTTTGCGAGGATTTAGTTCATATATATTTATCTTTTCTTCATTGTTTACATAATTCATATGTTGGTCGCTATACTTTGTAGGTACTGAAAAGTCACACTTGAAAGGTTTCAAGGATTTTTACAAATGGATGCACAAGGAATTTTGCACTATGAAGGCAAATATTAGGTTCATGGAAAAGTCCCAGCAAGCTTATGAGCGACACCTCGCATCAAGCTCCCGACAACGACTCGACCGATCGACTTCAACCGGAGACATTGAAGATGTAGATGGATGAAATTTCAAGACTTGATTATGTTTTCCTCATTTGACATTATTGTAGAATTATTATGGTTCAAGTATTCAACTTTATCGAATTTGAATTGTTATGAAATTTATATCACTTCAAGTACTAAATTTCTTTTCTATGCTTCAATACTAGAAGCGTGTGAATTAACCAAGGTACGTCAATGATAAAAAGACATAAACTACACTTGATATCAGACAAGTTACTACTTATGCTTCATTTTCTTGATCACCACCTTCTTTAACTTCCGCTTCCTACGTGTGATCTTCCCCTTCCTACGTGTGATCTTCCCCTTAAGTTGATCCACATTCCTTCATCATGTACGACAGGAAACTATGAAGACTCCAATCATCCTCCTCGAGAAACATGACTACTTCAGATCCACACCCTGCTTTATGGCCTCCAAATCCAATTACCTCCTCTAACTCATTTTCTTCGACAAAAGCACGTTTACAAAAATCTCCCACCTAGAATAAAAAAGATCCCTGACATAGAAAACCTGGTGTGCTTGAGATGCCAATATGAAATGATCGTTCTTCCATCCAACCCGATTTCTATCGACAAGGGTGAAACCCAAATCCTCGATGCACTGGCCGTTGTTACTATCAACCCACTGACATTTAAACACCGGGAAGCACATACTTACATAGTCAAGCTCCCAAATTTCACAAATGGTGCCAAAGTAGCACTTTAGGGCATACATAGGATTTTCATCACCACCATTTCCAACGTGCAATGCTTTGGAGACAAGAGACACTCTATTGTTTTGAGTGATACTCTTATCATCCATTGATTTCATGGAAAACGTAAAACCATTGATGTCATAACCTACGTAGGAAAGAACGGTCCCTAATGGTCTGCGAGCAAGCCATTTAACCATCGTTGGATGTTTGCCAATATCTACGTGATCCCGTAACCATGATAAAAATGTCGAAGTGTGCATTGGAGAACCTGAGCCTCATTGAAATTAGGGTTCCTCATTTTTTTAGCATCCATATGAATCTCGATGTATGGAACTACATTCTCGTGGTTGCGCAAAACATTAATCTTCCGCACTAGGGCTAAATAATTTGCCCTGTCTAACCCATAAACCTTCCAACCCCCCCTTCATGTCTACCGATTGGAACCCCAACATATTCAACTTGCTTCATATAATCAGTGGCCTTTTGTCACGTATCGGTGCACAATACTAGCATCTGGCCTATACCAATTTTTCACAAAGTGCTTGAAGATTTTCTTGCACCTCTCTAATAGAGACCACATAGCTTTATCTCCTACACCAAATAGATGGTCAAGTGGACCATAATGTCAAAAAATGAGGAAGGGAAATACATTTTCATACGGCACAAAACTTCAACAAGCATTACTTGCAAACTATCCAACTTCGATACGCTAATACTTTTGCGGCAAATAGATTTGGAAACCAAACATAGCTTCGTAATGCATAATCTTACATGAGAAGGCAATGTAGATCGAATGTCAATGACATTCAATTCCTGCATTAGGTTGTGACAATCGTGTGACTTTAACCAACCCAACCTCAACTCCTTGACGGACACACAACTGCTAATGTTGGACGAGTATGCACCATGCACTTTCACACTACTAAGGGTCTCACAAAAATATTTCTTCTCCAACTTCGACATTGAATCACAAGTAGGGGGCAAATAACAATCATCACCCATACTCACTAGGCCAAGATTCTTCTGAATACCCAACTCAACCAAATCTACCCTGACCTTCAATCCCTCCTTTGTCTTCCCAATGTATTTAACAGCGTCCCAACCAAAGAATCACAAACGTTCTTCTCAATGTGCATAACATCAAGACAATGTCTAACTTAAAAATGCTCCCAATAAAGTAGATTAAAAAATCTGATCATTTCTTCCAAATTCCTTCAATGAAAACTTTTCTTTTCTTCTTTCCAAAGTCATTGGCCAAATTCTTAATACTCTCATAAATATGTGTACCTGACCATGGTACTGGTGCAACTCGTGCCTCTACTTTCCCATTGAACTGTTTTTGTCCAATCGACATGGGTGCCCCTCGGGAAGAAACCGCCTGTGCCCTGGTAAACTGTCTTACAACCGTGTTTTAATTGACAAAAATCAGTGTCTTTCTCACAAACTGGACAAGCTAAGTATTCTTTCACGGAATATCCAGACAAATTCCCACATGCAGGAAAATCATTATTGTGCAAAATAACAACACTTGAAGAATGAAGAAATCTTCAAACAACCCATCAAACACTCTAACACCCTCATTAAAAAAAGTCAACAAATCCTCCACTAGAGGAGTAATATACACATCAATATCATTAGCATGTTGCTTCAGACCTGATATCTTCAAAAACAGCAACACATACTTACGTTTCATGGTCAACCAAGACGGAAGGTTATATATGACCAATATAACAGGCCAAGAGCTATGTGTGCTACCATACCAAAAGGATTCATACCGTCCGTACACAATCCTAACCTCAAATGCCGAGACTCTTTGCTAAACTCAGGGTACATAGCATCGACTTTCTTCCATTGCTCCCCGTTCGAAGTATGTCTTATCACATCATTCGCCAGCCAGACTCTATCCGCGTGCCAACACAACAACTTTGCATCTTCCCTAAAAGCATAAAACTTCTTCAAACGGGGAATGATCGGGAGGTACCATAACACTTTTGTCGGTGTCATTTTCTTTGATTTCAATGGAACTTCCACACCCACCGCAATCGCACCTATCTTCAGCTTGTACCGAGACTCGCCGCATACCCGATAAGTTTCTCGATCTTTATCTACTCCCCCCTATACATCATACAATCTTTTGGGCACGCATGGATTTTTTGCAATTTCAATCCCATCAGGCATTGTATCTTTTTTGCAGCATATAACCTATCCGACATTAAATTACCCTCGGGGAAGAAAATCCCTAAACAACTCGAGGGCCTCGGTCATCGACTTTTTTGTCCATCCAAATTTTTTCTTCATGTTCATTATCCGCAGAGTTGCATTCAGAATCGAGTTTTTTGAACCATTGTACAAAGGCGTCACTTTGTCGTCAATTAAAGCTTGTAACGACTCTGGTTCACCTTTGAACTCCCTCGCAATATCTTCCACCATTTTGTCAAACTCCACATTACCATCTAATTCATCACCCGCCTTCGTGTCCTCCAATTCATTCGAATGAGAGGTTTCCACAACTTCCCCGTGCCGTGCCCAATGAGTGTAGCTAGTTTGGAACCCTCTTATTATGAGATGTTCCCGCAACTTCTTCCTCCCTAAATACGAATCATTTCCACAATCCTCGCAAATGCATCATGCCCACGAAGAACCATTTTTAGAAGCATGTTCAAACGCAAACGAAACAAATGATTCAATCAATGACATATACTCTGGTGATTTCCTAAGATCATTACCAGTTAGTTCATCTCGATCCATTATCCTAAAAGTCAATTAAAATGCAACACATGAGGATCCATTCAACAATAATCAGAAACCTAGCTAATCTCAAACCATAATCGTAAATATGGATACATATGAAGTATTAAATACACCTTAAATTATTTCAAGAAAATTTTTAACTTGATAATTTCGGATAAAACTAACCTTCTATAATGCAAAATAATGAATTCTCAAGCACAAAACCTTTTCTACAACAATGGGTAAGGAATAAATGAGCTTCTTCTTCAAAGTTTTAGGGTTTTGTGGCATTTAATGGAACTGAGTGCATATTTTAATATACAAGGCCTTTTAATGGAAATGGGTGCATTTTTTTAATATACAAGACACGATCAACAATTTTCCGAACTCAGAAACGGGACATAAAGAATTTACGAGTTTGGAATATGTTTCTCCTCTTTGTACTACGGAAACCATGGGTTTTCAGAGATCGAAAACTCTTTCGTCCCTTTTTTCTGACTTAGTAAAGTATCATTTTTAAAGGTGGTTAGTCATAACTACCTTTAAGTAGGGCTAATTAAAGGCGGTTATGCCTTGAACTGACTTTAATTTTGGAAAATTAAAGGCGGTTATTGAAAAATTGCCTTAAATCAACACAAAACTGACTTAATTTTCATGTGGGGAAACCCGAACGACCGTTTCCAAGTTTGGAAATGTCAATTAAAGGCGGTTTTTGGTGAACCACCTTTCATTACTGACTTTAATAGGAGACTCTCTACTAGTGTATTGATACTCATAATGAATAATAGTTAAAAATTTTGAAATGAATTTATAAATATATTGTTTTCAACATTTTTGTATATGTTAAATAATTTAAAATAAATTATATTAATATTAATGAAAAAATAAAAAAATATGTAAAATAAATTTATGAATAATGAATGGTTATCATGTCTTTAAATGTCGTTTTGCATAACGGTTACATTCGCCAAACACTTTTGTAAACAACTAATGGTCAAACAGCTGACACAAACAGCTAGTCAAACCAGCTAAATGAAACAGCCAACAACCAACAACTGATTGCCAAACAAGGGTCTCACTAGTGGAAAGCCTTTGATTAAAGGCAGCGGTATTTGATTGAGACTCGGGGAGGTTCCGAAGTCGGAACTCCCTCCCAAGTCATCCCAAAAAATTTTAAAGGCACTTTTTATTTGATTAAAGGCGGTTATTCAAGAACCGTCTTTAATGGGTAACAGTCAATAGAGCTGCCTTTAATTGGGTGTCTTAATGGACAAGTATATAAAGGTGGCTAGGGTTTCCTTCCTCACTTGGTCAAATTTTTCTAAGGCATGAATCTACCTTTTCATTTCCTCTACCTTAGTTGTTCTTCTAAAAATAAACCCTCCCTCTCCCTCCCCCCCCCCCTCGGATTGCGTCGCTCCCTCCCTCCTTCATCGGCCCCACCCTCCCCCCTCACCCACTTAGCGTCACTGCCTCCCCCCTCCAACGGCGTTGCCCTCCTCTCTCCAGTCCTCTGCCCTCCGGTTAGCCGCGTCATCTGCCCTCTGGTCAGCTGCATCCTCTGCCCTCCATTTTGACGCATCGCCTCAACTGCAGGGTCTGACCCATTGCCTCCACCACCGGTCCGATGCCAGGTTCGCTTGCCGCCCAGTGAATGTTTTAGATCTGTAATTCCGAGCAAAAATGTTTGCTGCTTTAGATATGTAGATTCTTTAAAATATTTAATGTTTTAGATATGTACATTAGTGTTTTAGATTTGTACAATGACGCTTCGCCAGAGAATTCTCTTTTTTTCCCGATTTGTTTCATTTGCTTGCTGCCGGAAACCTAGGTTTCCGGCAGTTTTTTTGGACCTCTGTAATAGGCTCTGAATTCGGAACCTATTTCAGATTCAATAGATGGCGGTTTTCGGAACCGCCTCTGATCAAATCGATCAAAGTCACCACCAGAAAAGGCTCTTGAATTTGATTCAATAAAACCCCCTTTAATTGACATGTTCTCCACTAGTTCCTATATATTAGAGTATCAGGTGAAATCTTTATTACACATATTTTAAAATAGTGATTCTTAATTTCATACATCGCTTTTGTTTTCTTTTCAGTCTTATTTTACATCGCTTAACTGTTAGATGAGGTTATCTTATAATCAATATAACTTTCTTTATAGAGATAAACTTTTGATAAATAAATATGATAAATATAAAATATTTAGATTAAAGAATATAAAGTATATTTAATCTTATTCACTATTTTATATTTTTTATAGAGTTAAACTTTTTTTAAAAATAAATATGGTTAAAATATAATAATTTGATTAATCTGATTGCTATAATTAATTTATTTTACAATTTAATATTTAGATTATATATCAATTCTAATTATTGCTATTGTTAGAATATGTCAAGTATCTGATTAGATTAGATTTGTTATGGATAGAGTTGTTGACTATATTAGAGTCATTTGATCAAACCTATTTAAAGGGTGAATGTTTGATCATGCCTATACAGGATCAAACCTATCATCGACAATTGGTTTCTCTCCATCGGCGCATCTCCAGCAGTCCGGCTTCCTTGTTTCAGCAGTCTTTTCCAGAGAATACTCTCAATTTCTCCTAGCAACTTCGGTCTTTAGTAGCGGTCGTCTTCTCCAGCACACCTCTAGCGGACCTCTCAGGTCTTCTCCGTTCACCGATGACCTCTATCAGTCCGCAACGGCGTCATCTCTATTCTGAGGCTTTCAATGACCATCTCCACTCATTCTCCGTTTTCAGGTTTTTGACCCTGAAGTGGCTTCTCTAGCGGTCTCCATCTCCGGCTTCTCGGGCGCCTCTGCCCGGCGTCCCATCTCGATACACATTTTGACGTGTGAGATCCACGCGCTTCTAGGCTATTCATGCACTCTCAGCCACGTGCGTGTGATGCCTACACACAAGTTGTCCTGACCAGCGCCTTGTTCACGTGTCACCCACGCGCCAGGGGTACTTGTCCAGCACCTTGTGCGCCAACTTTATCTCCATTGTCACACTTCATTGCCACGTACCACTTTGCAGTATGCCTCATTTTTGCGGTATCTAAGAATTTGAGCACTATGGTTACAAGTGGATTGTAGACTCTGGTGTTACAAAACACATGACATCGTCCCCCACTGCTGTTGATCATGTGAAACCTTATGATAGTTCTCATCGCGTCATTGTTGGTAATGTGCTTATTGTGGTTATATCACTAAAAATTGATTTCGATTAGCAAATTAACTCTAGATTTAAACTCTGTTGTGTGCTTTGATGATCGCTTATTTATTATTTGGCATAAAATTACTGGAGAAACCTTGGGTCATGGTCATAGTGAAAATGAGCTTTATGTTTTAGACAATGGTGCATCTGCTTTACTTTCTACCGTGGAGTTAAATAAGCCGTGCACACCTTTTGAAACTTGGCATGCTAGACTTGGTCATGTTCCCCATTCCGTTATTTCTAGTTTGCGTGCTTCTGGATCCTTAGCTTTCTCATCAGTTTTTCCTAAACTCGTCCTTTGTGAACCGTGTGAAAAAGCTAAAGCTAAAGGGAAACGTTTATCTTTTCATACAAATGATAAATGTGCTGCTAGGGTACTTGATCTAGTTCATTGTGATTTATGGGGGGCATCTCCTATTTTATCTGCTTATGGTTTCTCCTACTATGTTATTTTTGTCGATGATTATTACTGACTCTCATGGTTTTAGCCACTGCGCCAGATTTATGCTTTTTTTGGATATTTATCGCCAGTTTGAGGCTTTTGAGGAGAACCAGTTCTCTTCCACCATTAAGGTGTTTCAGAGTGATGGAGTGTTTGAGTTTGAAAATGATCACTTACACTCTCACTTTAAGATAAAGGGCATTCATCATCATATTTCTTGCCCATATAATCCTGAGCATAATGGCGGGGCTGAGCGCAAGCACCACCACATTGCTGAGATGGGCTTATCTATGTTATACCACTCGCATGTCCCTCTCTCCCACTGGCCTGATGCCTTTGCTCTAGCTACTGATACCATAAATTGGTTGCCCATTCCCATTCTTGGCGGAAGATCACCATATGAAGTTATTAATGGCCGGGTCCCCATATACACCAAATTTCATGCTTTTGGTTGTTGGGTTTTCCCCTTTGTTCTCCCCTTTACTGACCACAAGCTATCTTCCCGTAGTCTGCGTGTGTTTATAAGGGTACGGTTTGCAGTACAAAGGTTTTTGGTGCCTCGAACGTTCTCATTTTGACGAAACGTGCTTTCCATTTGCCCCATCCATTCCTTCGTCGATCGGTTCTCTTCCTTCAGTGCTAGATGTTTATGCTTTTCTTGATCCTGATTCTTATTCGGCACCTCCTTTGCCCACAGTTTTTCCTGTGCTGACTACATCTCCTCCGACTCCTTACTCCATTTGTACTACATATCTGGCTCAAGTTCATCAGCCAATGCCGCCTGCACCTCTGCCAGCCATTCTTGCCACCCAGTCTCCACTCAATTTGGCCGCCCCATCACCAGTATCCTTAGCCGACTCCACTCCTTTGGATTCTCCTCCTCAGACTCTCACTTATTGAATGACCACTCAATCAGCGACTGGGGCTATTCAGTGCAGAGACTACTTTGACATTGTCGCTCATGGTCTTCTTGCTACTTTACTTGCTCAATCGAAACCCATAGATTATCGTTCAGCTCTTCAGGATCTTTCTTGGGTTTCTGCTATGGATGAGGAGATAGTAGTTCTTTCTGGACATCGTGCTTGGGATTTGGTACCCCACCTATCAGACGTCAACATTGTTGGCTCCAAATGGGTTGGCAGAAGTATCTTCCTGATAGCATTGTTGATCGTCATAAGGATAGACTTGTAACAAAGCATTTTTCTCAGATTCCGGGGTTGACTTTGATCACACTTTAAGTCCTGTGGTCAAAGCCTCCACTGTTCAGATAGTTCTTACCGTTGCCATGATGGGTTCCTGGCCGCTTCATTAGCTAGATGTCAGGAATGCCTTCCTCAACGGTGTTCTCGATGCTCGAGTGTATACGGCACAAACCGTTTGCTACAAGGATCTGATCCATCTGATTATGTTTGTCTCTTGCGGAAGGCTCTTTATGGTCTTAAGCAAGAAACTTAATCATGGTTTCAGCAATTCAGCACTTATTTGATTCAGCTCGGTTTCCAATTCAGCTCTGTGGACACTTCTTTGTTTGTTCATTCTCGGGGATCATCATTACTATATTTTCTAGTTTATGTCGATGACATCATTCTTACAGGTAACGATTCAACTCGTCTTCACCAATTTATTGATCGGACACATCTGGAGTTTTCCATCAAAGACTCAGGCGCTTTCCATTACATTCTTGGTTTAGAAGTATTACCTACTTCATTGGGTTAACTTCTTGGTCAAGATAAGTATGCCCGGGACATTATTACTTGTGCTGAGATGTCTGATGCTGCTCCAGTCTCTACTCCCTTTGTGTCAGGCTCGTAGTTGCATAGCTCTACCAGTCCTTCATTTTGGAATCTGACGATGTATCGTTCTATAGCTGGGGCCGTCCAGAACCTGACCATTACCCATCTTGACTTGGCCTTTTTGATCAACACTTTAGTCGAGATCTTTAGGATCCTTGTGACGATCATTTTACTGCGATTACTCAGATTCTCCGATATATTCAAGGAACACTTCATTTTGGTCTTACCTTTCAATCTTTCAGTTCTCCCGAGGTGTTGGGTTATTCTGATGCTGATTGGGCTCACTGTCCAGATATGCGTCGATTCACTTATGAAAATGTGTTTTTCTTGGTGGAAACCTTGTTTCCTGAAGTGCTAAGAAGCAACCCACTGTTTCTCGTTCCAGCATGGATTCTGAGTACCGGGCTCTAGCCAACATAGCTCCCGAGGTTGTTTGGTTGACTTATTTGCTTTGAGATCTTTGAGTTCCACCTTTTTGTTCTCCGTTGCTTTCATGTGACAACAGTATCGTTATTTCTTAGCTCAGAATCCAGTTGCTCACAAGCGGCTGAAGCACATCGACATCGACTATCACTTTGTTCGAGATTTGGTTGCTTCTGGCAAGCTGTGTGTTGCTCATGTTCTTACTACTCTTCAGAATGCGGGCATCTTCACCAAAGGCCTCTCTCGCCGGCTCTTCAAGTTTTTCCAATCCAAGCCCCGCATCGTTGAGCATCCGACGCTTCGCTTGTGGGAGGTGTTTGAATAAGTCAAGTATTTGATTAGATTTGGTTTATTATGGATATAATTGTTGATTAGACTAGAGTCATACTAGTACTAGCCTTCCTTTTGTACTCTATTTATTCTGAGCAGTAATACATGATTCATTACTGGAAATCACTCTTTCAAACCTATTCTTTGTATTTTGTGATCCTTATCTATCTCATCGGTTTTCCCTAAACCTATTATTTGTGATGCGTATGAAAAGGCTAAAGGGAAAAACTTATCTTTTCATACAAATGATAAACGTGTTGCCAAAAAACATTTTGATTTATAAGGGTGCTCTTCTATTTTATCTGTTGATGGTTTTTCCTACTATGCTCTTTTCCTTGATGATCATTCTCGGCTCTCGTGGTTTTACCCACTACGCCGCACATATGATTTTTAGGATGTTTAACGTCAATTTGAGGCATTTGTGGAGAACCGGATCTCTTCGATCATTAAGGTATTTCAGAGTGATGGAGGAGCCAATTTCGTAAATGGTCACTTATGTTCTTATTTCCAAAAAAAGGGCTTTCATCATCAGCTTTCTTGCCCATATACTCCTGAGAAAAATGGTTGGACAGAGCGTAAGCCCCACCACATTGTTGAGATGGGTTTGTCTATGTTATACCACTCACATGTCTCTCTCTCACTAGCCTAGCACTTTTGTTGCGGCTACTTGTACCATCAATCGGTTACCCATTCTTGTTCTTGGTGGGTGATCACGCGGGTGATCACCATTTGAGGTCATTAGTGTCTGGGTTCCCATATACACCAACTTCCATTCGTTTGGTTGACAGGTCTTCCCTTTCGTTCATCCCTTTGCCGATCACAAGCTGTCTCCCCGCAGTATTCCATGTGTATTCATTGGCTACAGCTTGCAGTATAAAGGTTTACAATGCCTCGACCATTCTACTGGAAAAATCTATGTCACTCGACATGCTCGCTTTGACGAGACGTGTTTTCCCTTCTCGCTATCCATTCCTTCGGCGATTGGTTCTCCACTTTCCATGTTAAATGCTTCTGCTTTTCTAGATCCTGATTCTGACTCGGCATCCCATTTGCCTACGATTTGTCCACCGAATCATGTGCCATGTTCTATATGCTCTTCAAACTCGGACAAGCTCGTGGTCACACTGTCAGCTCTCGTTTAGCTGATCTCTCCTCCGGATACCTCCTCGGGCTCATCGGACCCTTCAGACGAGGCTGAATCTGTGACAGTTTCCCTTCCTCGACCTCCCCCGACTTGCACTCTTACTATCCCAACCTTTCCCTCTAAGTTACCACCCGCTCGCACACATCGAATGACCACTAGGACAATGGATGGATCTCGACGCCCTTGGTCCTTCTTTGATTATGAGATATCTAGTTTTCTTGTTGCCATAATGGCTTAAACCAAACCCGTGACTATTGTGCGGTTCTTTGTGATCCTCGTTGGGTTTCAGCCATGGATGAGGAAATGCATGCACTTTGCCACCAACATATTTGGAATTCGGTGTCTCACCCTCCAAATGTGAATGTTGTCAGTTCCAAATGGATTTTCCATCTCAAGTAGCGTCTTGATGGTAATATTGATTGCTACAAGGCTCGAGTGGTTGTGCAGGGTCTTTTTCAGATTCAAGGATTTGATTTTAATCATACCTTTAGCCATGTTGTGAAAGTGTTTACTGTTCGTACTGTTCTTGCCATTGATACCATGCGTCGTTGGCCCCTTCATTAGCTGGATGTCAAGAGTGTTTTGCTCAATGGGGTTCTTGATGCTCCTGTCTACATGGCCCAACCAGTTGGATACAAAGATTATTGTCATCCTGATTATGTATGTTGTCTGCGGAAAGCTATTTATGACTTAAAGCAGGCTTCTCGTGCGTGGTTCCAGCATTTTAGCACCTACCTCTGCGACCTGGGCTTCACTTGCATCTCATCTAACATGTCATTGTTGGTTTTTTCTTGAGGTACTACTCTTCTATATCTCCTAGTTTATATGGACGATATTATTCTCACTGGAAATGACTCCTCAGTCATTCCAGATCATTGCCAGAACTGATAAGGAGTTCTCCATTAAGGACTTGGGATCTTTATATTACTTCCTCGGTTTGGAGGTAGAGTCTACTTCTTTAGGTGTGTTCTTGGGGCAGGCTAAGTACGCTCGTGATATTCTTCATCGAGCTGGGATGGATGATACTGCTACGGTCTCTAAGCCATTTCTCCCGCAATCTCAGCTTCACAGTAGTACCAGTAGAAAATTTGTAAATCCCACTCTTTATCAGTCACTTGTTGGTGCAGTGCAGTATCTTACTATCACCCGCCCTGATCTTGCCTTTGCGGTTAATTCTGTTAGTCAGGATCTCCAGGATCCTAGGGATTCTCACTTTTCCGCAGTTACTCGTATTCTCCGTCATGTTCGTGGGGGTATGCACTATGGTCTATCTTTTTGCTTAGACCGTTCCTCTCAGGTGTTGGGTTATTCCAATGCAGATTGGGAGCGGTGTCTCGAGACTCGCCATTCTACATATGGGTATGCCGTCTTCCTTGGTGGTAATCTCGTTTCTTGGAGCGCTAAAAAGTAACCCACAGTTTCCCGTTTGAGTACTGAGTCTGAGTAATGTGCTCTGGCTAATACTGCGGCAGAGGTAGTCTGGCTTTCTCATCTCTTACGTGATCTCCATTTTTCCTTGCCCAGTCCTCTGCTTTTGCTTTGTGATAACAACAGTGCCATTTTTCTGGCTCAAAATCCTGCTGTGCATAAGCGGGCAAAGCACATTGACATTGATTATCACTTTGTTCATGAGCTGGTTTCATCGGGCAAGTTTCGTCTACACCATGTTCCCACTTCACTCTAGCTTGTAGATATTTTCACGAAAGGATTGTCTCATCCTTTGTTTGTATTTTTTAGGTCCAAGCTTTGCGTCTCCGAGCATCCGACGCTTTACTTGAAATGGGGTGTTAGGATAGACGAGATCGGTGATTGAGATTTGATAGGATCCGTTAGAATTGATAAATATTTGATTTCCTTTCATCTATCATCTATCATCTATCATCTATCATCAAACCTATGCATTAAACTGGAGAGAAAATAGGTTTTTCAAAACTTTAATAATTTTTTCAAAGAAAAAAGAAAGAGTCCGTCTCTTGAAAGACGGTCTTTCCATAAGTTATGGAAAGACCAAGGTTTAAAGTGTAAATTAGAAGAAATTAAGATAAAATTTTTGGGTTGCATGAACCGGATTATAAATTTTATAACTACTACATGTTTCATACTAAAACTTTAATATTGCAACTAAGACCTTTTACCTTTTATTATTCTAATCAAACCCCGTCTTTCCGTAAACCTATGGAAAGACCGTCTTTCCCAAGACTTTGGCAAAAAGAAAAGCTTCTACGAATTAAAGTACAGTATTTTGGATCAACTATTATTAACTAATCAGCGAAGAATCTACCAAGGCATCTGGTACAAAAAAAGTTGCTATCAACGGCCTATCCGGACTCCGGAGCCTCTCAATATACGTATGCGTAGCTGATCGGATAAGGATTTGCTCAATTTGGACTTAAATGTAATATATTACTAATTTGAATTACTACTTTGGTCATAGAGTTTTGTTCATTAGTGTTGAGCCTATATATCTATATATTTTAAAGTTCGTCTTAGTGTTGAGCCTATATATCTATATATTTTAAAGTTCGTCTTTTGCAAGACGGTCGTTTCATAAGTCATGAAAAATTCAAAGTTTAAATTGCAAATTAAAAGAAATAAAGATAAAATTTTCATATTTTATTAGTCGAGTCATAAACTTTATAACTACTTCACGTTACATGATAAACGTTTAAGATTGCAACTAAAACCTTTTATTTTTTTACCGTTCTAATTAAACCATATCTTTCCAGAAGTTTATGGAAAGACGATATTTTCCAAAATTTTTCCATATTTTAATAGAAAAGAAAACTGAGTGGTAAAAAATTGATTGACAGAGTAAAATGAAATAAATAAAATAAAGTGTTATAATTAAGCGAATAGTTGGAAGGAATGAGTTAATTTTTCTTTAAAGTGAAAATATTTAAAATAGAAAGAAAAATTTGAACGGCAAAATAACGAAAGAGAGAAATATGTAAGAAACGATGGAACGAAAGGAGTAAACGTAGTATACATGAATATGATCCGAAAGCTTGGACTTGCATATACACTACAATATGCAAGCCGGTAGGATTCTCCCTAATCCATTTGGTTTAGACAAAGTCATGCGGAAATATGGGGTGGATCGAATTTAGTTACGATATTAAAATTTTATTATGTAATGTGCAATACTTATAAAAAGTTTATGATCCAATTAATGCAATCCAAAAATTTTATCTTGATTTCTTCATAATTTGCAGTTTAAACATTGGTCTTTTCATACTTATGGAAAGACCGTACAGACTCTTTGGTTTTATGTTGCATGAAATTGTATAGGCAAAGTTTTGAGAAAGACCGTTTTTCCATAAACTTAGGGGAAGACAGAGTTTAATTCGAATAATAAAAAGGTAAAATATTTTAGTTGCAATGCTAAAAATTTAATATGCAACATGTAGTAGTTATAAACTTTATGACCCGATTAATGCAACGAAAATTTTAACTTCATTTCTTCTGTCTTACCGTTTAAACCATGATATTTTCATAGTTTATGTAAAAATCGTATTTCGAAAAAAAAATCAGTTATATATATATTCGAAAAGAAAAGGTGAACGAGATTCCCCGTTTGGATAGTTTTCTTTACAATTATAGAAGATCAATTAAAGTCTAATAAATATTGATTATTTCATTCCATATCACCAGCACATTCACAGCCACACTCAATTAGAATCGGGAACCAACCAATGTGTCACATGGTGTATGTTTAAGTATCCCTTTGAAACTATAGGAGAATTATTCTAATAAAGCGCGTATGATGTCAATTCAAATTAGAAAAAATTAACAGATGGAGTGTAAACTATGACTATATCTTTAGTGGCGATGGATTGATAGTTTTAGTCATGAGCCTTTTTGTAAAAACATGCATGAACTACATTAGGATATGAGTAGAATAATGATTTGTTATTTTCAATTAGTTTTAATTTAATAATTTTAATTATATATATATTTTTTATTAATTTATCTATTTTATGTCAATTAAACTTAAATAAGATACAAGACAAAATATTTAAGTTCAAAAAATTGATAAAATATTTTGTACAACTCATTATAAATAAATTAATTGATTAGGCAATTGGAAAGAAGGAGCTGTTATTATTGTCTGGTTAAGGTTATATCATTTCAATTTCTGATTTTTTTATCATATCATTTGGAAATGTTTTTTAATAGGGTACTCAATCCTTTCAATTGATTACTAGTGGTTAAAATGTCTTCTTACGACAAGAGTATCGCATGAACGATTTACACAGAAACTTTAAAATTTTAGGGCAAAATACTGATATGATCATATGTTTTGGAGGTTTGTGCTAATATGATCCTGTAAAGTTGAAATGTGCTATTGTAGCCCTGTGTTTTGCATCAGAAGTGCTGATATAACCTTTTGGCACTATTCCAACGTTGACTGAGTGTTTTCTAGCATTGAACAAACCTAAAATGACTAAAATATCCCTAGTCTTAAACCTAATAACATAATGACAAAAATACCCCTAGATTCTTCTTCTTCATCATCTCCATAACCACAACTATCGTTGTTCCGCCACCACCTCCGCCGCCCATCACCGCCAGAATCTGGGTTTTCGCCTGTCGGGAGTTTCACGATGGACACACAAGCAGCACTCAGCACATCTGACCTTATCGAGTCAAAATTCAACCTCTACATTTCCCACAAATGGCAAAAATTATGCACAGAAATTTAAGAACGAAATGATTCTCAGATTCATGTTTCACCGCAAAACGATTCTTAGCCCAATTTCACCACAAATTCGTCGTAGCATATTGGGAATTCCTCCAAAAACTAACAAAGTTTTTCTATTGCAACACTGGTTCGGAATATGTGAAAAGTTTCCTTTTTACTAAACTCTGAAACAAAGTAGAACTAGAATAGGACAATGGGAAAAGTTTTCCGATTGAAAGACTAATTCGGGAAAATTAGCTCCGCCACCACCGGCCGCTGCTCCTCCACCTCAACTCCGCTGCCGCCGCTACTCCTTCACCTCATATACCGATTTTAGAAAGTCCATCGCTTGGTTCGCTTGGTCTGCTTGTCGGGCCACTATCTGTTTGGTCTAACTTCACCTCACCCTGAAACATTGTTTGGTCCCTCGTCCATCCCCACCACCACCATCGATTTCCACACCACCGTAGCATCACTGGTGGCGTCACCCACCCATAGTCACCCATCTCAGCCCGTACTGCCACCACCACCCAGAGCCAGACCAGATTATAGGCCGCAGATGAGATACTGTCCATTCCGCCTCACCTCGCTGCCCCCTGTGCCACCATAGACCACCCCATCATGGCAAAACCCTAAACCATCCCACTCGGCTGAAGATCGACTCCACCCCGATAGAACCATGTTGAAGCTCTACTCTGCCCGACGCCACCCCGCTGAAGCTCGACGCCGCCCGATGCCTCATCAGAGAAGCTCAAGAAGAAGAATATCTGAGAAGATCCGGACGAGTCCGACCCAAGCTGATGGCAGATTTTGGGCCGGAGGAAGGTGGGGCAGAGTTGGAGCGGAGGTTAGGCGGAGCGGAGAATAAGGAAAGAAT
Source organism: Rubia yunnanensis (assembly GCA_037428765.1). Classification (NCBI taxonomy): domain Eukaryota; kingdom Viridiplantae; phylum Streptophyta; class Magnoliopsida; order Gentianales; family Rubiaceae; genus Rubia; species Rubia yunnanensis. The sequence continues at coordinate 10,265,687 of CM075062.1, read as the reverse complement.
AGTTTTGCTTCTTCTTCAACAGTGGCGGAAAGAATGAGGAAATAAATGAATAATGGCATAATTGTCCTTTCATTTGTTCTGAATTTTTTTTTAAATAGAGGTATAATAGTCATTTCATGTATTTCCGGCCAAATTCAGGCCTCCGGGATTATATTAGCACATTCAAGCAAATTACAGGGTTACAATAGCACTTTCCAACTTTACAGGGTCATATTAGCACAAACTACCAAAATATAGGGTCATATGGGCACTTTACTCAAAATTTTAAATTAAAATACTCCCTTTGTTTCTTAAGTTTGGCACACTTACCATATTTGTATATTTTTCAAAGTTTTTCATCTTTCCTATTATAGTAAAAAGTACATTATTCTCAACCGCTCGTTAAACCTTTTACTCTCCTCACTATATTTCCTCCGCACATTTCAACTTACAAAAAAATCATCTAAACCTATGGTGCCAAATATAGTAAAATAGATGGAGTATAAAGGTTGATGCGGCAATTATATGATATGGGATGGTTTCATTTTGCACAAAACTTACTAAAAATAAAATTTTAAACATGGGGATCATTAAAGGCAGTTCCCCGTGACGAGAGAAGTTACTTGGGAATCATGAATAAATGCTTTTCATTACCCCTATTTCAACTGGTGTTTGTGGCAAAAGAAAGGTACATAAGGTGGTACATTAATTGGTATAAATAGTGGAATCGTATAGCAACTCATTCTGAATATGCCATGTTGAGTTCATATCGGTTTGAAAAAGCATCTTGACTCAAATCAATTATAACAAGTATTAGAGGCATAGACATTTATTGTTTGCAAGTTACATGTTCACTAGAGATATATGGCAATCACACATAATTTTGTCTAACTACATAATTTTACTTCTAATCCAACATTAATAATCAAATTGGAAATTAATAAAATTCTAATTGAGAAAAAAAATTACCGTAAATACCTAATTTGGAAGAAATAATATAACCTAATGATTTCAATAAAATAATAGTTTCAAATGTTTAGATTTAATTTACAAGGAAAAATGATAGAGATTAGAATTAATATAAAATGTAAACGGAAACGGAAAAGAAATAAACAAAAGAAAATTAGTCATTGTGAAGCCTATCAATCACCCACGATAAACACTTCAATAATTAGTGAACTGTCAAAAAATAAGTAGTGAAATACAAAACGGCATGACGTACTGCTACCGTTAGTGACTTTAGACATCATATCTAAGATGTGACCGTGGTGTCAGTTCAGTTCAATTTCATTCAATTTAATATAAATTATATTTAAAATGGCCTAATTATGATCCCTAAATAAATGAAGGGTGCCTAATTAAATCCAGATAGTCAGTGGGAAAGGATGAGATATTTAACTGAAGTATTGTTGGGCCACGACTAACCTTCTTCGAATGTGTATGAAGTGGGTACATACAGACCAATTCAATTCCAGTAGAAATTCGCGAATCTTATAGTGTGGCCTCTCGACCAATGCATACCTAAATTATTAAACGCGTTTAAACCATCAATTACTTTTTCCTTGTAATTCAAAAACAATAATTGTGCTATGTATTTACTTTTATAAGTTCTGGTGAAATATTGTTTGCATATTTGAGCCGTTATTTGTATGTTTATCATGTGTGAAAGAATACTTTTGATTTCACTTTTAACTCTGAAATTGGCCTCAAAGCTTAATTTTTAAAAATTTGGGTTTTCTTGGTCTATCGAAACCAGAAAATTCAGATCGATCATATTATCTCAGTATTCATATGGGCACAAATCGACATTCATATTCAATACAACACATTCATTGTCATCCTCTTCTCTTATATTCATATCAAACTCACCTGCAATCAAAACGCATAATTATAAACATTCAAATAACAATCGCTAATTCACTTTTTTTTAACGATCAATGGCTGCTAGTAGGCTTACATCAAGCAGTGCCCGTAGGCTTACATCAGAAGACGATGTGGGATAAACCTATTACACTGAGACACTATATAATTAACAATTCTAATCAACAGTCTCAGTGGCACAAAGAGAGAACACATAAGCCCTAATGAATATTACAATATTGAACGTAAAGCTTATGTGGCAGTGAGAAGAATAAGTGGTTGACACTGTGTTTCCATATTGTAACCACAATAATATCGACCTGAGACTACCATCAGAATAGTACAATGAGTATCAAATAATACGCCCGCTAAGTGTTTTGTCCACACTTCCGATCAAACATTTCAGACAATCAAAACGAGGTAATTTAAAGCTTCCCAACTAAACATCTAATTCGTCTCCATTTAACACGTAAAAACCTTATCCTTTAATTAGGAAACTGCAACCAGTCATTTGAATTGCCAAAATATTTTCTGTCAGTGTATAAAATCACTTATAATACGTAGAATTCACTCTAACTTGGCTCCAAAAGGAGCTAAAAACCAATTAAATCGACTTAACAATATAATTGGTCTAGGCCTCCTAATGATCCTAAGGCTACAAATCTGATTTAAATCCTCAGAAAACAGTAACGCCAAAAGTTCGTTGTTTGAACGACTTTGACTTGGATTTCTCCTTGCTGTCTCATCGGATATTAGATTTGAAATCCATTTTACCAACTCAGCTATCGGAAAAACAGTCATTGACAGTGAGAATCCTTATTTAATACCAAAATTCAAAAACCCATATAATATCTGGCCCATTTAAAAAATATATAATTAAAGGAAGCTAAAATCACAGAGAAAAGAAAAAGACCAAAATTAAAATAATTAAAAGCCTCCCACCTGAAAAGAAAAAAAATTAAAAGTAGAAAAAGAAAATAAAAGTGGAGAAGTACCCCCTATAACCTTATATCTCCGGAGATCTACATGGCTTTGTTTGACCCAAGTTTAGTTGTTTTTGTTGAGTTGACCCACTATTGACTTTTCACCGGGTTGAGTTGACTCAGACCTGATTGGAGACCGAGTTGGCCATCATTGTATCTGAGTTGGCCGACTCAGATCCGAGTGACTCGAAAACTCTAAGGACTGGAATTAGCCGACTCACTTTACCTCAGGTTAAGGGAACAACGAGGATGTGGTAGCTTAAAATCTAGAATGGCAAAAGGCAAAAATGTTGGTAGTAATGCCGAAGCAACATCGGAGCAGAAGGCATCCGCTGTAGCAACACCGTCGTGTGAACATCTGCCGGAGCAACACTGAAGCAAACATCATAGCAACGCCGGGACAATGCCACTCGAGCATCATGCCGGAGCAACGCCGCTGGAGGACCGCCAGAGCAACTCCGAGCGGAGTGAAATTGGAGCCCAGCAAACCGCCGTTCGTCAGATCAGAAGCCGGGATTTTTTGAGGATGGCTGGAAACGAGGGGTAAAGGTGTTGGGAGGTGGCGTTGGGAGGGGGGATTGGGAGGGGGGAGCCACCAGGGGAGAGTTTCCGACGACGGTGGTTCCCCCACGAGTCTGATCCAAACTAGGGTTTTGTTTCTGTAGAGAGAATGCAGAGCTTTTGTGTTTTAGAGAGAGTGAGCACATTTGTCTCGTTAATTCACCTTAAACAATAACATACATAAAAATTTTTAGGTGGATTTATCAATAATAAATTCAAAACGGAGAAGAAACTATACCATGATAATATGAAGTTTAACACCACACGTTCTTCAAATTTGAAGTTCTTGTCGCAGATATGATTTTAAAAGGAAAAGGAGCAAGGGTTAGATTTGGGGAAGGAGGGGAGAAGCAGGAGGGAAGAAAGAAAAAGCAAGGAAGAATGAAAGGAAAGAACGAAAAATAAAAGGAAAAAATGGAATAATGAAAGGAAAAACGACTGCACTTCATCATAAATGTGTAATATTTTTTAGGGTTTTTTACTTTAGGCACTCCAAGCACTGTTCCGATAGAGGAAGTGTCTTTGAAAATGCACTTCTGAGGTCGGTGGCTCATTTAAAAATCATTGTGTAAATATGAATAAAATGGGGGGTCATAGGCCTATCAACGACGTTCTGGACCGATCTGGTCAATTTTAAACTTTGATACCATAATAATATCACGAGCTTCCATAAAAAATAAGTTTATCTAATATACTATGCAATTGATTTGCAACTACCAAATTGACAACCTCAACCAACTACATTAACGTTGTACAGTACGTGCGTGCATGCACCTTCAAGAATCTATGAACCCAAACTTGCACAACCATCCCGAACTACTTAGATCAAACACGTACTTATAATTTAATGATATAAAAACTCTTAAGTACTTCATCTTTCATTCACTTTCCGAAACGTAATCATTATTAACAATCAACCTCTAACTTTTAAAATAACAAATTTCGTGCTGAAATGTTTTTGAGAAATAGTTTATTTAATTAAATAAAAGATATATTAGGAAACTTATATGATGCTTAGATAAAAAGTGTCTTAACAAATGCATATTAGGGGCGCTTATAAAATTAAACGTTCCAATATTGTGTGACACATATTAAAAGTGTCTCTATATAGGACATTACAAAGTGACCCAATATTAAAACTGTTGGGACATTTATAAATGTCCGAATAGATGTATGTTAGGACACTTGTAAATTAAACGTCTCAATACTTATGTAATTAGGAAATTAAAAGGCGACCTATTATTAATTAATAATAGGACACATGAAAATAATCCTATATCTTGTCTATAGAATTGCTTAATATAGCGACTCAAGATTTATAGTGAGTTGCGATAAGGGGACGTTTTAGAAGCATCATATGAATAGAAGCACCCCGACTCCCAATAAAGACCTATTGGGACATTTTTTAGCATCCTAATAGGGCTTTTTAGCATCATGCATGATAATCTTGATTAGTTTTAATTTTATAAGCTAAATGGGTTGGAGTTAAACAATTAATGGGTGGAGAGCTTGGAGTTTCTTCCCATTCATTCCCAACCTTTATTATCAACAAAACGAAGGTCTAATGCGGATTATCATGAATATCATCCATCTAATCATATTTATACATTATTTTGATACCGTACTTTTGCACTAACCCTAAGGCTGGAAGACAGTTGGGCTAATCTCTACAAAAAAGTGTTGTCTACTTTTTGTTTTTGCCATATAAATAATCTTCTGCATGGTTCTTCTGAATTGGAACATGAATTAATTAAGTCTAGAAAAAAATACAGATACAAAAGATTAATCAAGGTCTTAACGGAAAGTAGTGATTGATTACTATTCAATTATTAAACTATGATTTGCTGGAAAGCTAGATAACTTTGATTAAAGCAAGCAAGAAATGGATATGAGAGGTTAAAGATAAAGATGGAATCCTGTGAAGAAACAATAACTTTAATTTGTTGAAATTGATATCGATCATATTCATCAAAAAGTGAGTACACATAAAAATAAATAAAGGCGAAATGAAGATAACCATCTTTCCGATTTGTCAAAAGGTCTACAGATACTTTGATTCCCTGCCTTTCTAATCAAGAGGGGAAGATTCAGTTGGAAGCTGTTAGTTACCTGTAGGATTATGTAAGCGCTAGTCCATTTCTAAAAGCTTCGTCCTTACTTTTTTTAATGGTTACAAATGTGTCATTTTAATTACCAGGGTGTCCCTGGGGTACAATAACAATTGTATCCCCATAGTACTTCATATTAGTGGACGTATTTATATTTAACCCACTAATGGAGAAGTAGTCATTAAATCCTTTTCTATTGATTCAGAGAAGGCACTTTTAAAATGCATTCTTTGGCTCCGCCTTTAATTAATTTTCATCGCCTTTGTTTGGGTCCGAAATAGGTTCCGGATTTGAAACGTATATTTGACCTACTAAAAAAAGCTGGCGGAAATCAATTGGTTTCCGGCAGAAGATCAAACCCAGATCTGAAACCAACAGTAAGCGACAACATCTGCAACAATAGATCCGTACATATTTAATTAAATAACAACTCCTCATATTTTCATTAATGAAACCTAGTACAACAACAATATATGCAACCATGGAGCAATACAACACCTTAATCTGCAACCCTAAAAAACATAAACGGCGGGCAGAGCAGATCGCGGGCGGAGCAGATCGAGGGTGTATCAGAGGGCGGCAGACTGGAGTGGAGGTGAAAGCAAGAGGACCCGAGCAGCGATAGAGCTTAGGCGGAGGGTGGGCAGCGGCAGAGTCAGCGACACAGTGGAAGCGGGAGAGTTGAGGCAGAGGAGAAGGAGCGGTGGTGGGAGAGTGGCGGAAGAGCAGAGGTGGAGGCGGGAAAGCGGTGGTATTGGAGGGTGGGCGTTTTAGGAGAGAGAATATGAGCCGAGGCGGAGGGTTTTTGTTTCAGGGAAAGAAAACTAAGGGAGAAGAATAGAAATGATGCAGATTCATTTTGCCTTAGGAAAAAAATGGAGGGAGGAAGAAACCCTAGCTAGCAATATATACTTGGGCCTAAAAACCCAATAAAACCACCCCATTAAAGGCGGTTCTACAATAGAACTGACTTTAATTGATGTCCATCAAAATCGACTCCTCAAGAACATTCTTTGAACATTTTTGAACCGCCTTTAATCGGATTTGAAAGTAGTTCCGAGTTCGGAACCTATTCGGACCCAATCAAAAGCGGTTCCTTCAGTAACCGCCTTTGATTAGTTCCTTTAATCAAGGGTCTTCCGCTAGTGACCCAATCAACAATCTTTAAGTTTGGGATGAATTAATAATTCATGTTTTAATGATCTACAATTACTCTCGAGAATACGATGCAAAAGCTATCCTCGAGGTAGGATGTTTTGCCTTTAATTATTGTCGGATATTTTTAATATCTAAAAAGGTATGGCTATTACTCATGAAGCGGTGTGAGCTGTTCATCACCAATAAATATGACTCTAAGTTCTCAAAGGATATATGTCATGAAGAGAAGCGTTATTTCATCTTAAAGGTTTTGAGGATCTCCAATATCCATTAGCATATAAATTTAGGGGTCGTCTTCTCTTTGAAGGATAAAACCAGAGTACAAGAACACAAGAAGAAAATATGAGATATGAGAGAAGTTCTCAATATGAGATAAAAACTCACAAAGAGGAAAAGAATGATAACACATTATTTTTTGAGAATTTTTACTCTTTGATCCTTTGTTTATTCGGGGTTGAAAATATGAGTGCACACGGTTGTTGACCAAATTTCATTTTATCCTATAGAATATTCCTTCTGAATCATATGCACACAAAAAAAAGAACAAATAAATCCGTAAGGAAAGTGTCTCATACACGACTTGAAATTTTCCTTTTATTATATTCTCTTGTGACTTTATATATTTTGTAGTTTCATAGAATAATTCTTCAACATTTGTCCCTCATCACTTTGGATGTAGAGGAGTAAAACAAACAATCCCAAGACATTATTTTTTCATGTAAAATTCATAGATGCTCCTTGGATTGGGTAATTCTTGAAGCCACCTAGTTGAGCAGTGGTGGGTGTGTGTGTGTTAGTTGAGCAGTGGTGTGTGTGTGTGTGTTAGTTGAGCAGTGGTGTGTGTGTGTGTTAGTTGAGCAGTGGTGTGTGTATGTGTGTTAGTTGAGCAGTGGTGTGTGTGTGTGTGTGTTAGTTGAGCAGTGGGGGGTGTGTGTGTGTTAGTTGAGCAGTGTGTGTGTGTGTGTTGAGCAGTGTGTGTGTGTTGAGCAGTGTGTCTGTGTGTGTGTTGAGCAGTGTGTGAGTGTGTGTGTTGAGCAGTGTGTGTGTGTTGAGCAGTGTGTCTATGTGTGTGATGAGCAGTGTGTGAGTGTGTGTGTGTGAGTGTGTGTGTCAGTGTGTGTCAGTGTGTGTGTGAGTGTCAGTGTGTGTGTGTGTCAGTGTGTGTGTTGAGCAGTGTGTCAGTGTGTGTGTGTGAGTGTGTGTGTCTGTGTGTGTCAGTGTGTGTGTGTGTGTGTCAGTGTCTGTGTGTGTCTGTGTGTGTCAGTGTGTGTGTGTGTGTGTCAGTGTCTGTGTGTGTCTGTGTGTGTGTGTGTCAGTGTGTGTGTCTGTGTGTGTGTGTGTCTGTGTCTGTATCTGTGTGTGTGTGTGAGTGTGTGAGTGTGTGTGTGTGTGAGTGTGTGAGTGTGTGTCAGTGTGTGTGTCAGTGTGTGTGTCAGTGTCAGTCAGTGTGTGTCAGTGTGTGTGTCAGTGTGTGTGTGTGTGTCAGTGTGTGTGTGTGTCAGTGTGTGTGTGTGTGTGTGTGTGTCAGTGTGTGTGTGTGTGTGTGTGTGTGTCAGTGTGTGTGTGTGTCAGTGTGTGTGTGTGTGTCAGTGTGTGTGTGTGTCAGTGTGTCAGTGTGTGTCAGTGTATGTCAGTGTGTCAGTGTGTGTGTGTGCATGTGTGTGTGTGTGACTCAGATGGCAACACTTATAGAGAAGAAGAATCAAAGGACATGAAAGAGATAAGTGCTTTTGATTTTTAAATTGTGAAGGATATGGTGCATGATGATATGCTTTATTTGTACGATATCTAGAAAAGAAATATTTTTCATGCATGATTGATGTTTGATGTTAAAGGTTCTTGTATATGCATGGAACTATAAATTTAGAATTTGCATCATGAATTATTAAGACGAGTTGAACGTCATGTGATTATTTTTGTCATGTATTTGCATGTTGATGAAAGTTAAAATGACTTGGATTTTCAAGACTACATCAATTTTGAAGAGAAAAAATTGATCACATGTATGCTATAAGAACTAATAAAGTTAGCTGGAGTAGGACGAGAATTGAAAATTTTAATTATTTTAATGAGCACAGTGTATGATCTTTGTTATCTGACATATTTGGAAGTTGTGATTACCCATCTTAAAGAAATGATATCATCGATTAAGTTAATGAGTGAAACATGAACAGGTGGGATGGAAAGTCTGCGTGGATCACTAATTTGTAGGAACCTCAATTCGCGCTTGGTTAGATACCTAGTCTTAAATTCAGTGAGTCAAAATACATTATTATTTACGGTTTAAGCACTCAATTAAACATCCCAAAAGAGAGAGCGTTACTTTAACCCACTTGATTAATGTTAATAGTGGATTTAAAAGTTTTAAACAAGTCAATGAAGGAGACATGAATGGTGAGGGCATTTGGATTGACCTTGGTATGTCTACCATCATGGAAAGAGGCACGTTGATCTACTTATATAAATGTAAGACTTAAAAGTCAATTGCAAGATTTTTGGACTTTACTTCATGGACACATTTATGAAAGATAGGCAAACATTTATATTGAGTTGTATGGATTATGACATTGGGAAATAAGCGAATCTGTGTGTGTTGGTTAATATGGCTTGTTACATAAACTATTGATTCAAAACTTGGCCTATTAAGTGGTTCGACAAGTTATAACGACATTCACTAAAATCGAATATGCGTCGCACCTCCATCGACCTCACCATGTCGGATCTCTGTCGTACCTCCATTGATTAGAATGCCAATCGCACACTCCTCGAGTTGAAGAGGTTTTCAGCACCACCTACACATTTGGCGAGAAGGGGATGTCGAGGGATATCTAGTTCATCGATTTCCTCCTGGTCACGGTAATTTCGATTGATTTCATATTCGAAGAAAGTTGTATGCAATTTTGTGCTTGGTTTTATACATTTTTTCGTGCTGGATGTTGAGGGATGTCGAATTCACCAGATTCTGGGTAAATCTGTAGTGGTGGTGTTGGATGGCTTAAGAAAGATGTGGGTACGTAGAGGTGGTGTTGGGTGGTTGAAAAAAGCAGAGACACTGGGTAGTGGTTGGTATTGTGGGGTATTTTTGACTTTGCCCCCACCAAAATAAAATTTAGCCCTTTCTCTTTCTACAAAATGGACTTGGACAGAGACAACAATTAAGTAAACTAAAAACAAAATACTCCCTCCATCCCAGTTTAAGTTGCACTGATATGAATCCCCTTGTGAAGAATCTGAATTGCGGAATTAAGATATTTGACAAACAAGGGAACTCGCAAACCCTTCAATGCCGCACAAAATTCAAGGTCTAGCCCTCGGGGTACACTCAATTTTGACTCGCTCTCTAACTAGCCCTCAGGATCAGATTACAAGGTTTATTGACACTTAACTAGCCCTCGGGATTAAGCAACAATGGAATAGCTCACAAGCAAAGAGTATGAACTCAAAAGGTTGTATATTTGATTAATGAAAAGTGTTTTAATTTCGTCCATAAGGCCTCCCTTTTTATGGGGTTACAATCTTGCCTCAAACCCTAATCACAAATAGAAACTGAATCGACTTATGGCAGCTTTAAGAAGCTAAAACCATATCTAACTGAAATACCTGAAATAAATGGTAATCTAAGGTAATCTAGTTGAATTCTTCAAGAAATAACCTTGAAGAATATTACCTTATCTAATCTTACCAAATCTAATTATAATCAGAATAAAACTGAATATACTAAACCTTAATGGACTGTATTTTCAAAATTCAGCTCTTCAAAGCCCACATTGCTGAGCTATCAGTCCAATAAACCCAAAATGAAATAATTTACAATATTTTACAATGATCACACTACCTCATTAAAAACCCAGTGGGGAAAAAGAGTATAGTGTTCTCCATGATGTCTTCAGTTCGTCGACAATCTTGAATAATGAATCCAAGATGTCGATGGTGACTCCTTCTTCAATTCTTCATCATAAAGGCGATCAATCAAAGAATTTAAAGCAACATCCCTAAGCTTAGTCTTTGATCTAGTCATAGGTCCCGCCATGTCACTTAGAGGATCTCGAACATATCCTTTAAATGTTTGATCAAGCCGTGGAATATCTTCATTTATAGTGGTAATCATCTTGGCATCTCCATCATGCACACTTTCCCTTTTAGTTTGTTCCACTACAAGCTGTACACTTTCTAAATATGGAAACAATATGGGAAATATTGATGCTAGAAAGACAAAACTACCCTTACTTTAAGTTAAAATTTACAAATAAAGTTGAATCGTCATTTTGGGCTATGGTGGCCCAAATGAATCAAAACCCTAATTCTAACCTTATCTCTCTACAATTTCCCCCAGCAACATTGCTTCCTTCATAATCAACTCTACTCAAGCTCTCATCAAATTGTTTGCAAACCAGATCTTTCAAACCCAAAAATCAATTATCTGTCCACCTCTTCCACCATATCCACCGCGATCACTGCTAATCGAGATGGCAAACCCTCACAAAAAAGTTGTCTCTTCCCATAGCTGCATTGGAACTGGCGAGGATGCAAATCATTAGGGAGACAAGGAGGTGATATTGACGAGGTCACAAGGGCAACTGCTAGGAGGCAATAGCGCAATAATGGCAGGTCCTCGAGGCGATGACGATGAAAACAAGAAGGATGCTTTTACGTATTTTATCATAAGTTTTAGCGAGTTAAGTGGATTTTTGAGTTGAATTTATTTGTGAATTTTGGGTTTATAAATTAAAGTTTGGTTGTTGGTGATTAGTGTCGTTGGTGCAATTTTGGTCCGGTGGTGGGTGGCTGGTAAGGGTTGGTTGTGGTGGCTGGATGACAGGAGTTTATTAGAGTCATTTTAATGATTCTAAAATTTTGAGACTTCCTCCCTCATTCTGAAGCTTAATCTGGGATAGAAGGAGTAGTGGAAGTCTAAAAATAATTACAAATATCAAAGAGACTAAAGATAAGAGTTGTTACATAATGAAGAAGTGAATAAGGGGGCCGTTTGGTTCAAGTAGGGAAAAGGAAAGGAATAACCCTGATTTTTAAAACCTATTTGGTTTAGTTATGAAAAGGGAATAAAATTTTCTCTCATTCCCTTTGTTACTGTTTAGTTCACATTAAGGAAACAATATCAATTTCTACTATTATTCATAAAATAATATCAAATGAATTATTTCACATGATCAAATCTGCTTAAAAAATATAAAAGTATTTCATGAATCTGTCATTTATAGTTCATAAGAAAATATTGAGTTAAGTCCCCATATGACCCTATGTTTTTGTCGAAAGTACCAATATGACCCTGTAAAATTTGAAAGTACGATTATAACCCTGTTATTTGCTCAAAAGTGCCAATCTAACCTTGAGAACCTTAAATTTGCTGGATTTTTGTGAATTGACTAATATACCCCTGATTAAAAAAATTTAAATTCAAAAAATAGAAAAGACTATATTGCCCTTGTCTAATCAGAAAACCTAATATTTCCAAAACTCTTTCCTCCACTATTTGAAGTTGTTGCTCCTTTCTTCGCCATTGTTAGAACAAACCCGGCACGTCTAGTAAGAAAACCTACAATGGTGCTTGATTTTTCGGCGTGCTCGCCACCACATTCGCGATTTGAAGACGCTGCTCCTTCTTCCTTCACCACATTCATGCCCAGGCCAACATCAAACTGCAACCACTCCTGGTGATGTGCATTGGCACAGATGGCTGGGATTTGAGGAGGTGGTGGCATAAGCACGACTGAGAGAAGGTCAGGCAGGTCTGGGTAAGTGGTGGGTCTAGGTTGGGCGGTGCAACGGCGTGGTGGTGTGGTTGAGGGAAGGTAGGTCTGGGCGGGGCAGCGGTGGGTCTGGACTGTAGGGGCAGTGAAGGTGGTTCAACGGCGAATGTAGGAGGTGATGAAACTAGATTCCACTACCGCTCCGTGACCACATCCACCGTTGCTCCACTGCCGCTCTATGGGCATGGAAGAGTACGAGCCCTGCGTCATCCACCATGTCCAAGTGATGCGCCTATTGCTCCTAATGATTTTGAAGCCTTTCTGAAAGTCCCACAGTACTTACACCCACATGCTCAGATATATTGTACAAGGTATTAATTTTTGTGGTGTAGTCATTCTTCGTACCTGAGTTTTTGTGGATGACTTCATTCTTCATATGTATCCATAGAAACATTAGTTAAAGAAACTTTCTAGAACCTTCAAGTCAGTGCTTGACAGAAGGATAATTTTTCTTTCTTTACAGGGAATGGGTGAATGGCAACTGAAATAATTTGGCAAAGGATATTATCGCTGAGCAACTGTGGCGGTAGTGGCAGTGGTTTTAAGATGATGAAGAAGAAGAAACCTAGGCGATATTTTTGCCATTAAATATTTAGCTTTAAGAATAAGGGTATTTTAGTCTTTTTAAGTTTAGTCAATGCTTGGAAAATGTCAAGTCAGTGCTAGAATAGTGTCAAAAGATTATATCGGCACATTTGATGCAAAAGTTAGGGTTATAATCGCACTTTCATACTATACAGGGCTGTATTGGCACTTTTAGAAAATAATAGGGTTATATTTGTATTTTACCCAAAAATATTTAATATAAAAATCTATAGTTTATCTCCTTTAAGGCAAAGTCTTGGGAAAGACGGTCTTTCCATAAGCTTATGGAAAGACGAGGTTTAATTCGAATAATAAAAGGTAAAATGTTTTAGTTGCAACATTAAAAATTTAGTATGCAACATATAGTAGTTATAAAATTTACACTTTAAACCTTGGTCTTTCCATGACTTATGGAAAGACCGTCTTTCAAGAGATGCACTCCATCTTTAATATGTGATTAAACATACATGTAAATCTATTTATAATTTGTCATAAATATTTTATTTACATATTGTCATCTTTATATATTTTTGGGTTCATTATTTAAAAAAAATGTAAATCACATGCTTTAAATTGATTTAAAGTCTGTAGTTCATCATATATAGTTCATTGAATTTAAAAATATGGTAATAATGATGTTCAAAAAATCACATACATCAATATTTTAAGAATGGACATCCCAGTGGATGGAAAAATTGAATTCAACATTTTTAATTTTTTATGCAAATCTAAAATATTACATAAAGTATGATATTCACCAACACATAAATATTTTTCTAATAAAATAGTTAAATTTTATAATATAATAATATTTATATTAAAACAATTAGTATTTATAATACAAAATAATAAATTAAATTATTTATATAAGAACAAAACATTATATTAAAATTCTTAAATATTATTTATAGTATAAATTTTGAAATTATACTATTTTTTATGAAAATAGTACAGTATTAATATTAATCTATTAATATTCGACCCATTTACAACTCAAAAATTAAAATTATGATAAAATTTGTTTACCTATGATATTAATTTAGTTGTCTATTTTTTTAATGTAAGTATAAAATTACTTCTTAAGTTATTAAATTTTTTATTATTAATTATTAAATAATAGTATTTGTATAAAAATAATATATTTATTTTTAAAACAATATAAATATTATTCACAATATTAAGTTTAAAAAATAATATGTTTTTCTTTAGAAAAAAAGAATTCATATGAAATTATAGTTTTATTTAAATTTGACCAATATACAAATAAAAAATATCAAAATAATATTTTTATTAAAATAATAATAATATTGTATTTTTTATTTTGATAATAAATATAAATTATAATCTTGTTTTGGAGCTGAGAAAAAAAAGCTCATAGGTCACTTGAAAATGGACGACGATGGTAAAAGTGAAGGTTTTGTGAAGAAAAAAAAGGCTACAAAGAGGGGGTGAATATGTAAATGAATGATTAAGGAAGTTAGGGAAAGCTAATCCCTTGGTAAGACTAAAGAATCATGTCCAATTAAGAAAATTGCAAAACTAAAAATAGGAAAAGCGAATCATAATAAAAATCAAATCAAACACTAACTAAGGGAATCAAGATCTCAATTTTTTCCCCTTTCTTCATTCACCTCAACTAAACGCCCTCTAAGTGAAATTATTCATGTCAGCTACACTACTCAAAAATAGTAAAAAAAAAACTAGTGATTATTTCTGGTAGCTACTAGCTAGGTGTAAGACTTTTTTCTTCATGGTCTAGAAATCTCACACACTAAGTCTGAAACTGTTCTATAACAGGAGGTTCAGACGAAACCAAGTAAACTATGTACTCAAAATATTCATGGAGCCCAATTCCAACCCTCGTGTATATATTCATGGGCCCGGTCTGCTACGAGCAACCGGGTGGTGTGTCGATGCACGTGGGGTCAAGGCGGTAGTCGTGGCACGGTTGGCCGCGGCTAGGCCGCACGGTTCGGCACCCTCAGGGGCCGTTGACAGTTGTATATATATATATATATATTGGAATACACAGCACTCTATTACTATAACCCAGTTGCCTCACACAAAGGGGGTGAGGCTCCCCTTGCGTCTCACACAAAGGTGGGGTGAGACTCCCACATAACTCACATGAAATGAGGTTCCTACACCAACACGCAATTGAAGGCTTAAACCCCAGAAACTGCCCTAGGCCGAAATTGAACCTGGGGTGCCTCTGAGACGGGCATACGCCCTGGCCACTGGGCTACTCCCAGTGGTTAACCCTCGTATATTTATTCACTCGTTAAACGTACAAAGGATATTCTAGTGTTAACAAAAAAAACCACCTGATCTACCTATTGGGGACGTTGCCGAACACGCCTATTTATAGGCTAAAATTGCAAGGGACGCGTCAATTAGGGCTTGGAACATCACACCTCTTGGAGGCAAGTAGAAAGGAATTGCACCGATTCACCATCGTGCCTCTTCGTGTTTCATGGTTATCTCCACGGTTTCCTTAACCACCCACCTTAACCGAAGGGTAACACCCTTGGCCGTCTATTTTTCATGCAACCCTTTCCTTAGCCTCCAGCTTTGCTCTTTTTCATGGATAACCGACACATCCATTTGTGTTACTCCCTCTGTCCCATGTTAAATTGCATAGAATATTTTTTACGCTAATCAAGAAACTTGTCTAAACGTTAATATGTTTAACTATGTATAATAACATCAAATCAAAAGTTACTTTTCAGAAACTAATTGTTACGACGAATAAAACCATATAACATATGATAATATTATTGTTTATATATCTATTCAAATATGTGCTCAAAGTTGGACAGTGAATAGTGACATAAAGTAAAGTGTGCAGATTAACCTGGGATAGAGGGAGTAGAATAAATCAGATTACTGATTAGATTATGATTTATTGTTATTAGAGTTCTTTCCTTATTTCACCTCTACTGTACTCTTTATATATTCAGTCATCAATAATACAATTCCTTACAGCAAATCATTCTATCATGGCATCAGGGTCTCTTTTGATCCAAAACCTAAAAAACTAAAATTTTCTCCTAGATCTCAGCCGCTATCCCCTCTCTCGTCAAAATTTTCTATGATTTCCGTCGCTCCCAGCAACTCCCAGCGGTCGCCAGCGGTCTCCTCTCCCACGGTCGCCAACGGCTCCGGCATTTCTCTTCCAGCGGCCACACTCCGTTCCTCTTCCGATGTCCTCCTCCCTCACGGCTCAAGAAAAACTCTCCTACAACACTCTACTCCAGATGTTGCATATCAAACTCACTCCATCAAATTATCTTCTCTGGAAGCATCAAGCAGGTTATGTCCTTCGTCCTCAAGGACTGTACGGTTTCATTGATGGCCCTAGATCTTGTCCCACTTTTCCACCACCATTGAAGACCCTATCTTTTGCTACCACCGTCTCAACTCCTCCAGGTGGTAGCAAGGTTGATCCTAAGGTGGATTATTTGAAAGCAAAAGAAGAGTATGATCAATGGGTTGATGAAGATCAACGTCTTTGCAGTCACTTGTCCTCTCTCACCGCTGAGGTTCTCGTGGAACTCCCAGATTGTGCCACTTCCAAAGAAATTTGAGATAATCTTGTTCTCATCTATCGGAATAGCAGTGCCTCCATCATTCTCCATCTTTGGGTATATGCGCATTGTATTCGTAAGTCTGGTACTATTCATGAAATTAATCTCAAATTTAAAGAGATTTTTGAACAACTGTTTGTCATTGGTAATTCGGTTTTGAATGTTGATCAAATTATATGGTTCTTGACTACTCTTGGTCCTGATTATAAATATTTTTCTGCTCCTTGGATTAATTCTATTCCAACCCCATTTTATGTGGATGGTCTTGCCCGTGCCAGAAACCACGAGGCATTTTTGATGAATTTAGAGGGACATTCAGGACCAGCCATAGGACAGGTCACGTTCCAAACCAGCGACTCACCTTAAGCAGGCCGCGCATGGGATCACACACCGACTCGAGGTGGTTACGCGTGGGATCACAAGGCGGCGGTGTGTGGCCTCACGCGGTGGCAGACGCAGTGGCTTTCGGTAGTCCTTCTTTGGTTCTCAGGCGGCTGGTCTGGTTCTTGGTCGCAGTCGTCCCACTATTCCTAATGCGGATGGCTCGGTCATTATGTTGCGATGTGTTACCAAATGCAGGCACAGATTGGTCATCAACCAAGCACTCATTGGGTAGAAAATCATCACTCTTTTTAGTAGTCCGACACTTCTTCTCATTTGTCAGATTAGTACCTTGATTCCGGTGCTACCTGTCATATGTTGACTTCTACCTCAGGTCTAGACATTTTCACTCCTTATACTGGTAAATATTGTGTTCTTGTTGGTAATGGTGCTCCAGTTATGATATCTCATATTGGTGATTCTAAATTTTCTAAGAACTTGCATTTGTCTGGTGTTCTAATTGTGCCTGATATTACTCAGAATTTACTGTCTATTAGTTGGTTAACCAGAGATGTGGGTGTACTGATTACATTTGATGATCGGAACTTTGTCATTCAGAATAAAGTAACAATGGCCATTGTGGGTTGGGGGAACAGTGAGGATGGATTGTACGTTTTGGACCGGGGAGATGCAGCATTTGTTTCAGTTTTATAGCAGAACAAGAGTCGAGCTTCATATGAGTTGTGACATGCACACCTAGGCCATGTTCCTAGTGCAATGTTCCTAGTGCATTGATTACTAGTTTACATAAGTCTTGTTTACTTTCAATTTCTTCTTTGTTTCCTAAACCGCATACATGCACCCCTTGTGCTATGGCGAAGGGTCAACGCTTGGCTTTTGTTAAGAACCCTAAACGTGCTGACAATGTTCTTGATTTAATACATTGTGATTTGTGGGGTCCCTCCTCAGTTTTATCTTGCAATGGCTTTGCGTATTATGCATTATTTATGGATGATTTTTCGAGATTCACTTGGTTGTACTCCCCTTCATCGCAAATAAGATTTTGTTGACACTTATTTGCAGTTTAAGGAACTTGTTGAGAATCAATTTTCAGCAAAAATTAAAGTTTTTCAAAGTAATGGTGGCACTGAATTTTTGAACACTAGACTCATATTACATTTTTCGGTGAAAGGTATCCATCATCACGTTTCCTGTCCGTCCACATCGGAATAGAATGGGCGCGCACAACGTAAGCATCACCACATTGTTGAAATGCATCTCACGATGATCTTTCACTCACGTCTTACGATTTCTCGTTGGGATGATGCGTTCACCACTGTTGTCTACATCATCAACCATTTGCCTACTCCAGTGCTGCAGGGATCTACACCTTATGGTTTTCTTTATCATCGGGATCCCATCTATGGTAACTTTTATCCTTTTGGTTGCTGGGATTTTCCTTTTGTTCGTTTATTTTCTGATCATAAGCTGTCTCCCCGTGGTATTTAGTGTATATTTATCGGTTACAACTCACAGGATAAGCGGTTTCGATGCCTCGACCCTTCTACTAGCAAGGTTCATGTTACTCGTCAAGCTCGGTTTACCGAAACTTATTTTCCTCTTGCTCTGACATCACAGTCTGGTTCTCCCTCTTCAGGTTTGGATGTGTCAGCTTTTAATGTTCCAGATACTGTCACAGCATTGTTGCCAACCTCGAGTCCACTGCATCGGTTCTGTTTTCCTGACGATGAGCAGTCTTGGCCATCTACTCCGCAAAATGACATACGCCCGATGCCCAGTCACATGAACATTCATGATGGTGCCTCAGCCATGTCCGCGTCTAGCCGTGATCCCTCGGTATCATCCCGCACTGGCATCACGGGTTTGCCTTGTGCTTCAGCTTGCGCAGCCCTGTTGTTCTCCTGTGATGGAACCTCGATCTCATCCTGCGCCGGCACCATGGAGACGTCTCTATCTCTTGCTCCAGCCTGCGTTGCGACTCCACCCCAGCGTGGCGGTGATGGTGCCAGTGCCACGCCCCGTGTTGGCGCATCAGCCCTGGCCTCGGTCCCGTCCCGTGATGGTGACATGGTCAAGGACACAGATGGCCCTAGCCACGCCCCAGGTCTTCGATCTTCTGTGTCCGGGATCTTCTCGCATGGTTACTCCTTCCTCCACCGGAGTTATCCAGCGGTAAGATTACTCAAATATTCATGCTCATGAACTTCTTATGGCTCTTCTTGCTCAGAAAGAGCCGACTGATTATCATTCTGCACTTCCAGATCCTTTTTGGGTTTCTGCCATGAATGAGGAGATGAAAGCTCTTCGTAGTCAGCATACTTGGGATCTTGTTCCACGCCCTCCGGACATCAACATTGTTGTGTCCAAATGGGTTTATCGGCTGAAGTACAAACCAGATGGTTTGGCAGATCTACATAAGGCGCGCTTGGTAGCTCAGGGTTTCTCTCAAATTCTCGATTTTAACTTTGACCATACTTTTAGCCATGTGGTTAAGACATCTATAGTTCGGAGGATTCTTGCTATTGCTACTATGTGTGCTTGGTCTCTACATCAGTTGGACGTTAAGAATGCCTTTCTCAACGGTGTTCTTGATTCTCTGATTTTTATGGCGCAACCCTTTGGCTATAAGGATCCCACTCATTCAGACTATGTTTGCCGCCTATGTAAGGCCATTTATCGTCTGAAGCAGACGACTAGAGCATGGTTTCAGCGTTTCAGTGCTTATCTTCTGCAGCTTGGGTTTCGTTGCTGCTCTTCTGATACTTTATTATTTGTGTTGTCTCATGGCTTGTCATTATTGTATCTATTGGTTTGTGTTGATGATTTCATTTTGACTGGGAATGATTCAACTCTTATTCGGCAGTTCATTGATTGCACCCATCAGGAATTTGCCATCAAGGATTTGGGAGCCTTACACTACTCTCTTGGCTTGGAGGTCACGACCACTGCCTCGGGACTTCTTCTGGGTCATGCAAAGTATGCTTGGGACATTCTTTCTCGGACTGCTATGTTAGATGTAGTGTCTGTCTCTTCACCATTTTTTTTGAATTCCCAGCTTCACAGCAGTACAAGTTCACAGTTCAAGAATCCGACGTTGTATCACTCTTTGGTTGGTGCCCTCCAATATCTAATCATCACTCATCCAGACTTAGCATTTGCAGTTAATTATGTCAGTCAGTATCTTCAGGACCCTCGGAAGGATAATTTTTTAGCTATCACTCGAATTCTTCGCTAAGTTCGAGGGACTCTACATTTTGGCCTCAGTTTTCATGCAGCTTCTTCTCCAGAGGTGCTCGGTTATTCTGATGCAGATTGGGCCAGGTGTTTGGAGACTCATTTTTCTACTTATGGCTATACTGTATTCTTAGGCGGCAACTTGGTTTCTTGGAGTGCGAAGAAACAACCCATTGTGTCCAGGTCCAGGACTGAGTCGAAGTATCGTGTTTTGGCTAACACTGCTTCTGAGGTCATCTGGATGACTCATTTGCTTCGTGATCTCCATGTTCCTCTTTTCGGTACGCCTCTCTTGCTTTGCGACAGCAATATTGCGATCTTGTTGGCTCAAAATCCGGTGGCGCATAAGTGGACTAAGCACATCGACATTGATTATCATTTTGTTTGCGAGTTGGTTTCTTCGGGAAAGCTTCGTGTTGCTCATGCTCCTACATCTTTACATATTGTGGTTATCTTTACCAAGGGTCTCTCTCGTCCCTTGTTTGAGTTTTTCAGGTCCAAGCTTTGCGTCTTTGAGAATCCAACGCTACACTTGAGGGGGTGTTAGAATAAATCAGATTACTGATTAGATTATGATTGTCATGATTAGAGTTCTTTCCTTATTTCACCTCTATTGTACTCTCTATATATTCAGTAATTAATAATACAATTACTTACGGCAAATGATTCTATCAATTTAGTTTCAAGGTTAACTACCAAGTTCCCAGTGTTTCATGGTTAGCCGCTAGGTTTTCATCGTTTCCCCTTAGCCATCAACCCAACCGTTAGCTTCCCATCATTCTGGGTTAACCGCATCATAGCCGCACCAACAAGGGACCATGCCCAACTGTGACCATTAAACTTGACCGCACGGTACCCAGACCGCTTTACTTTCCTTCACTTCATGTTTAGCCGAGGCGTCAAGGCATCCTGTTGCACCACGATTCCTTCCTTAACCGAGGTTTCTTTTGTCTTTGCGGTCAACCAATGCATTTTCCTCAGCCATGGTCTTTCAACACACCGGTTGAGCACTTTACACCCATCCACGAAACAAATCAGACTATTTGTAACGATTTGCATCAAAATGGGTGTAACACTAGGTCAGAAGCCTTGGTTAATGATTTAATTATACTACTATATATAAAGAGGAAATAAGAGCTGATACATAATTAATGGAGTAAATTAGTCAAATTATTCATAGGAGCCACACCTCTTAATTAAAGAAAATAATCAACAAGAGAAGGTGTCTGGTAACTAGCTAGGTCAGAAGATCAATTATAATCATTTGTTAATAATTCAATTATAATACTATGTTTTTTTTTTAAAAAAAATATGATACTATATTTTGAATACGTTAAATACGAGTGCTTGTAATTCATTTGGATGGGAACAAGATTAAATTGAGTTGTACAAGTCATTTGATTAATTAAGAATTCAAGGGTCCGGCATAATAATGTCATCGTATGGATATTGGATTATATACCTGACAAACAAAATAATACTATGTCGGTATACTCCCTCCATCCCAACTCAAACTGCACACTTATTATTTGACATTATTTTCTATCAAATTTTAATTGCATATTTGAAGATATATAAGTAACAATATTATCGGATTCGTTAAAATAAGTAGTTTCTTAAAAGTAAGTTTTATTTATCGTTATTATATATAGTTAAATATATGAACGATTAGATAAATTTTTTAATGAGCGTGAAAAAAATTCTGTGCAATTTGACCCGGGAAGAGGACCCCCATGCCAGATGGTGATTTATTATTTTCATAGCAACTAATATTCAACTATCACATCAATGACTACGTAGACTACAATATCGTAATGATGAACAAATATTTGTCCCGTATATCATTGTGATTAATTTAATCCGACAACACCGCGTCTTATGATGGTGAGATTAGGAGGAGAGTATGTTTAGGAAAGACGGTATTTATATGCACCATTCTTGGGAGGTTATAAATACATGTTGTTATTTTTTAAAAAATTTAAATATTACATTTTATAAGTTAAACCAAGTAATAATTTATATTTGAATGTGAAAATATAAAATACTTCATCCATTTTTTTTCATTGGCACCTCTCTTTTGGTGTTAGAATTGAGGAGATGCTAAATGAGTAGATGAAATTGAATTGAAAGAAGAGAAAGTAAAATAAGTGGATGTAAAAACCTTAAACTTGTCCAAAATAGCAAGTGCCAATTTAAAAAAAACACCACTTTTAGTAAGTGTGCCAATGAAAAAAAAACGGAGGGAGTATATGATATAAAATTTTTTTTAAAAAATGTTAAATTTTTATATGTAGTTAAACAAATGCCGAGTATAAGGTAAGCTTATGTACATGTCATCTGTCAGGAGACCCACCCAAGATAAATAATATATTTAATTAGTAAGAGATCACTAGTGGTATCTAACATAGCACTTGGTGTTATTATTTCGAGGGGTGAAACGGGAAACGGAAATGGAATTTGAAATCTTGGTTCTCTTAGCTAGTGTTTAGTTTGATTTTTTTTATCATTTTATTTCCTCATTTCTAGTTTAACAGCTCTTCCAATTGAGGGTAATGTAATTCCATATTGAGATTCCCTTTCCCTCGTCTTTCATTTCATTCTTTCTTTTATCAACCCAAAATAAGATTATACTCTATATTTATTATCAAAATAAAAATTAAAAATTATAATTATGATTATGATTTCAATTTAAATATTATTTTTTGTATTCTATATAGGGCAAATTTAAATGAAATTATAATTTTCACAATGAACTATAATTTTCACGTAAACTCTTTTTAAAATAAAAATAGGTATATTATTTTTTAACGTTATATTATTAATAATAGTTATATTATTTTATAATAAATATATTATTTTTATATAAATACTATTATTTTATAATCATATAATATATATAGTAATATAGTAAGTAGTAATGTTATCCATTAACTTTATTAAATTTAAGAAAAAAAATTTAACTTTATACATAAAAATAATATTCTAATTTTACTTTTCAAGTTGTATATGGGTAAAATATTTATAAAATTAACATTTATATAATTTTCATTAAAAATAATATTATTATATTATAGAGACCAGTCAAACAAATTCAATATCTTACCACTGTCCTACCCAAATAAAAAGGTGATAGGTGAAGTTTTAACTTGGTTCTAATACTTTTGATGGAGGTGGTGATATTTAGGTGTAATATGGTTCTCGATGTTGAATAATCAATGTTTTATTTATAAAACTTTATAATTTTATTAGAAAAATATTTATGTGTTGATGGATATAAATAACTTATGTAATATTTTGGACTTGCATTGATTTTATGCTTTTTAAATAGTATCCTCTAGACGTTTATATTAAATGAATTATTAGCATATCTTAAAAGATGTGTGCATGGGATTTTTTAAACATCATTATTAGCATATTTTTATATTAAATGAATTACAAATCTTTAAATCAACCTGTCGCATGTGATATGAAATTAAAAAAAATGTAAAGATGACAATATGTAAATATAAGATTTACCATAAATTATAAATAGATTTATATATTTTTAAAATCACATACAAAATATTAAGAAATTAAAGGATAAAATAAATATTTTATATTAAATATTTTTATATGAACTAGATATGACAATAATTCATGAAATACTTTTATATATTTTTAGCAGATTTGATAGTATGAAATAATTTATACGTATATACGTTATTTTATAAATAATGCTAAAATTAATATTCGTTTCCCTAGTATGAACCAAATAGTAACAAAAGAAATGAAAAAGAATTTGATTCACTTTTCATACTTGAACCAAACAGATTTTAAAAAATAGAATTATTTATTTTCTTTCTCTTCCTTTCCCTTTCTCGATTCCTTTCTGTTTCCCTCCTCAAACCAAAAGCCCCTAAATTTAATCCAATTTACAAAAATAAAGATAAGCATACCTTATCTTAGTCAAATCTTGATCGGCAAATTTTTTTTGATGAGATTTCTTAAATTTTGAATTCGCTAAATTAAATTGAGTCTTACTAACCGCATCGAGCAAATTTGGAGTTGGGACTAGGGTGTTGGCCGGTTTAAGACCGAATCGGGCCAGATTAGAATCGTTTAGGAGAACCATAATTATAAAAAAGCTTGAATCGAGAACTGGATTGGTTTGTATTTATTTGGATCTAGGATCAGATTAGAATTATTTTAGTTTTGGATCGGTATGGACCAGTTGAACCGAATTTTAACAAGCTTTATTCTCTTGCAAGCAAATATTTGATGTTGCAAAAATTTAATTGAATTTTTGCCTTCGAAAGATAGCAAACTAGAATTTATTAGAAAGATTTTACCTCAAAATATGGAAGAATACTAGTACATCGGAAATAAATATAAACTTAAATTATAATTTCATAAAAAATATAAATAAGAGTAAGTTGTCGGTCCATCTGATCCGGATCAAAAATAACCCGGTTTCGGACTTTACCGGACTGGACCAAAACCCAAAATCCTAAAAAATCCTGGATTTAAGAGTGGACCCGAATTCTATATATCTGGTTTCGATCTGTACATTCTAGTTCGATTCTGTCCATTTTATCTGTCCGGACAGGTTCATAAACACCCCTAGTTGGGACAGTGTCTACCGCAAACTCACACTAGTACAAATTAGAGATAAAGTAACACTTTTCTAACAACACTTATTAAAATTTTACAATAACTTATAAAGTGTTACTTAAACTATTGAAAAATGTTGTCTAAATCTTGAAAAGTGTGTGTTAGATCTAATGCAACATCACCTGATGTAATGCTTCTAAAAGTCTTGCAATAGGTCTAATTTAACATTTTTAGTACCTGGGCAGATGTCTTGAAGCCAACAACAACCGATGTGGAGGTGGCGTTGAGAAAGGAATACAAAAAGCTATTGATCTCCTGATCCATTTTGAGCTAGGTGAGGGCTTCAGCCGATAGAGCAGCATTGGCGATGGTAGATCCATTCCTCATCGTCGTAGAAGAGGCCTATGATGCTTGGGCTAAGAGCATGAACATTGGGGGTTTCTGAGTGGTTTCAATTAGAACTAAAACCAAACTAAAACCTCAAAACTCCAACTATGAGGGTTTCAAAGCGGTTTCAATTAATTGAAACCGTTGGGTGGTCACACCAAACTGGAATCTCCCCAGTTTTGAAACATGGTTAGAGACCATGTACTTCTGGACACGCGCTGACACACAAGCCTTTTTTTTATCCCGGGCTGCCACCTAATTGGGCCACGTGGCATCGAGTGACTGGACTAATTTTTAAAAAAATAAATTTTTTCTGATTAGGACATGTGGCCCAATCATATGGTGCCACATGTCCGAACTAAATTTTTTTTAAAAGCTGATTTTATGAAAATTAAAAATTTATTTCTGTATTTTTAAAAATAAAAAATATCGAAAAATATCTTTAAAAATTCTGATTTTTTAAAAATCAAAATTACATTATGGTAAAAAAATATATGGTTATTTTTAATTCTAGTTCATAAAATTAAATTCAAAAATTAAATTTGTAAAAAAAGAAATTCAATAAAAAAATCACAAGTGTATTATTAAATTTCATATTTCAATTTATTTTGGTAGGCAAAATTTATTTAAATTAAATGTTGAATGTAAAATTAATGAGTTGGATAGAGAAAACCAAGTAGAGTCCATGGGATGATTTCAAAGTGGTTTCACTGTAGAGAGAAAAAATGGAATGATTTCTTTATGATTTCAGCTGATGAAGTGAAGGAGAGATGTTGAATATTTAATATACTGAAACTACACGACCGTTTTCAGAACGATTTCGCCACTACACATTGTCTAAAGCCAGAGGATTTTGAACTATCTATGTAATCGGAATAAATCTTTGGGAATTTAAGAGAGAGTCAACTTGCTTGTGCTGAATTAAGTAATTGGATGAGTTCTGAAAAAATATATAGTATACTGCATTTAGTTATTCAATCTCGACGATTTTTTGATGATAGATTATTATAAGTTCAAGACAAGCCGCTATGGTGAAATTGGTAGACGCGCAAGAGAAGCAAGCAAAGTAGAAGTAGAAGCTTTGCCATAAGCAAGACGAGGAAGCAGAGCTGTCTACGAAGCGGTAGCTTCCCCCGACCGACTAAAAAAAAGAATCTTTCTAAAGAACTTCGGGTCAGCGGGGCCTTCAAGCATCCGAAATACGCCGGGGTTGTAAATTGGCGGAGCCAAAAGGGAACAGGAGAGACTTCAGCCTTTAAGAGAGAGTCAACTTGCTTAAGTAATTGGATGACCAGTGGCGGAGCCAAAAGGGAACCGGAGAGACTTCAGCCCCCCGCTAGAAAACAACTATGGAGAAATTATTGAGGGTAATTAAAAAAAAAGAAAAAAGTGCTCTTATAAGTCTACCTAATTGATATAAATGTTAATATAACCTTTTAATATTTGAAAGTGTCAATATAACCCTATATAGTTAGTGAAAGTGCGAATATAACCCTATAAGTTTTAAGGATGTGCTGATATAACCCTACAAACATTAGAAATGTGCTGATATAACCCTACAAACATTATGAATAGGCTGATATAACCCAATAAGATTGCATAATGTGCTTATATAACCCTACCTAATTTCAGCGAACTATGACGATCCGGTGAACTATGAGGGTAAAATTGTCCACCTAATTTCAGAGTTAGCCCAATGGGTATTTTGGTCAGTTTATATAGAATCAACGCTGGAATATTGAGGTCAATGCCGGAAATGGGGTTTGGGGGTTATATTGGCACTTTCATTCACTAGTTAGGGTTTTATTTGCACTAAAAATTATCATATGATCATATTGACACTTATCCTTAAAAAAAAAAAAAAATCTTACCAGCACCTTCTAATGTACAATCGTTTTCAAAAAAATTTAAAACTTGTCCCTCAACCTCCACCACATATACTCCCTGCCTTCACCCCTGAATTGGAGCCCACAGACTTGATTGGAAGCATGTTGGTTACGTGAGGGAGGGAGAGCCGAGAGCGTAACACCATGATTCAAAGTTGTCGGGAAATGGAGAATGACACGATCAATGAACAAAGGAAGGAATCAGCGGCAGCGAAATCGGAGTTTGCCAACGACAGAATAAGGGCTTATTTTAGGTTTTAGGATTTGGAAAATTTTAAGATTTAGAAAAAAATGGCTAATATGATAAAATGTAATAGTGGTTGCGTGTATTGAGATATATAGGTAAACGTGGTACAGGGGTTATCATAATCATACAAAGAATACAATATCACAATTATACAAGGATTGAGATAAATTTCTTCCAACTTCTCTTATCCTTATCTATTCTATTACCCAAATGATCTCACTAAAAACGAACCTGACTAAATATGAACTAACAATTATTGGACCACCATTTTTACCAAAAACCACCATCAAATATGCACTCATATCCGATTAGTTTAAGAATAGTTGTACTTAGTACTGGGACATGACATATGAGAAGAGATAAGAGCATATGCAATAGGAGTTCCAGAGCGGTTCCAGTTTCGAACTAGAACCACTCTGAAATCCAACTGTAACTTTGGAACCACACAATGGGGGTTTCAAAGTGGTTCCACTTTTGTGGAACTATGTCATAGTTCCCAACTCTTGGAACCGCGCCTAGTTTACATCCTATTGCCATCCCACGTGAAAATAGGCCATGGCGCAAATTGCTTTCATTTTATTCCCCCCTTGCTGCCACGTGGCAGCCTCTAACTCGGTCACGACTAGTGGTGGGATGGACCATTAAAGACGGTTCTATCGGACCAGATAAGGCACTTTCAAAGTGACTTCTGTGGTCGTACCATTAATCGCGATCAATTAAAGGCAGTTCCGAGAACCGCCTTTAAAAATAGCGATTAAAGGCGATTGTGAACCGCCTTAAAAAGGCCGGTGGAACTGCCTTTTATGGGTTCCCAACTCATAATCCTACACCCTCTCTCTCGACCCTTGTATATGTTATGAACTCGGACCCTGAATTAAAGGCGGTTGATAACCGCCTTGGATTTCCATGTTAAACCGCCTTATTGAGGTTCCTCACTCATAACTGTTCAATTCGGTTAAACCGAGTGAGTCATTCCAAGTTCGGAACAGAATCGCCTTTAATTGGTTTCTCCATCGGAAGCAATAATCAGCTTCATTTGCTTGTTTGGTTCCTTGTTCGTCCAATTTCTAGGCAGCCTCTATAATTTTTGTCATTTGTTTTGGTAATTTTGCACTTTCAAGCTCGTAAACCTAATCGGCCCTTTGATTTTGGAAGGGCGGATTGCCCTTATGAGTTTCCCGGCGCAAAATAGGATTCTTTCAACAGTCACAAATGTAATTCAATATACGCAATTGTTCTACGAGCTAACAAAAATCTATAGAAAATGCTAACTAAGAAATAATCTATAGATAGGAATACAAATCAATCAAATTATATTCCAAGCCTTTACAGCACAAATAGTCACCTAAATTGTGTTACTCTACCAAATTAGGGTTTTCAAGAGGATGTGAGCGGTTAAGATGAGATTCCTAGCCAAACAATTCCTAGCGGTGTTGATGTCTTGTTTCGAATAGGGCCTTATTGCCTTTGGGAAAACCTATTTGCATAGCAAGTTAGTTGGAAATATTATTATTGACATTGAGACATTACTAATGTCTATTACAACCAAATGCACAATTACCTTGTCAATCTTAAGTAAATCCAAGTTCACGACCTCTATGCACTCTGTTGCGTACAACATTATGTAATATCCGCACTCTCATGTTTGTGCTTGTTTCTTGTACTGTTTTAAACAACATAAAACTGGTAATGTAAAGAAAAACATAAGGTTATCTCGTTGGAAAAAAATGAAGCAATTTTTGCATATTTTACCTTGATTTCGACCACCTAAAAAAAAATTCGTCATCTTTGCTATTGTCCTCCATAGCGGACTCCAAAATCTTGACAAATGAGTCTAATGGTTGGAAGTGCAATGGATCCATCCAATATGCATGTTTTTTTCTAGAACAATGATGATCAATCTCCAATGATCCCTATACAAAAATAGAGTTTAATTTTATTAAATGTGTAAATGATGTATGTGAACATAATGAAGATTCCAAATATAACCTTTCAATGTAGGGCGTAATGAATAATTTCTTATCCTTTCTCCCAATGTTTTTGCGAATGTAATCGATTCTCTCTTGGTTTGTACAATTGATCTCTTGAGCCATTACTGGGCATATGTATCCGACCTACTCCTTCTTTTGTTTGTACATATAATACATGTACCTTGAATTTATGAAATGCATTAGTCATAGAAAATTAGAGAAAATGAAATAGTAAACATGAATTTAATATGTAAACATAAATTTTACCCACAAGATGTATATGGACATTATCATCTGATTAACTTGCTCATATTTCCAAAGGTCCTCAAAATCACTCCACGGTGCGAAGATGTCTCTCTTGGCACCAAATACGCCCTTGTTTCCCATGAATGAGTAAGTTGAGTTTCGCTGATGCGTTTGAAGCCAGTTGCATAACACCTTTACATAGTGAGGTGTGTCAATCGGGAGTTGTGCTCTTGGAAGTGGTTGTCTAATCTTGTCTGATGTTGTTTGAATCGGTTTTGGTGCCTTTTGGACCAGTTTGGGTGTGGTGTAGATGGGCATAGGTGAAGTTTTGACCGCTTTGGTGTACTTTGGACCGGTTTTGGCGTTGTCGGTCATTTGACTTTCAAATGGCGATCCTTTATGGGATTGTCAAATACTAGTCAACGCATCCACAAAAGAAACATGCCCCGTGCGGAACCAACATTCTTGTAATCTTCGTCCTGAAATGGCAACAGGGCACCCTTCACCAATGTCTTCTCCAAAGAGACTTTTAACAAACCTTCTGGAATTGGTACACTATGATGATGTTTCATTAATTCATGCCAAATTCCATCGCCTAAATGGAGTGGACTATCACCTATGCCTTGATCTATGTATAGCTCGCCCATAAGTGAACCCTAATCGACACCAACTACATTTGTTAAATTTGACAAAAGAATTAATATTTGATAAATGTTAAATGTTTACCTTTTTATCATAAGCGAGGATGGCCTTGCCGTGGTTGTCGGCTTCATTTACCAAATTTCAATGATTGCCTCCCGATTGGCCTTAACATCGTTTAGTGGATGGTGCAATCCTCTTGATAGCAGTGTACAATTGTGTGTCAAATCATATAAATTCTCAGAAAGCACAAGGCCAGTGTGTTGGATCAACTTCCGAATGAGAATATCTTGTTGCGCTATTCGTTTCTCTTGTTCAAGGGGTGCTTTTGCAAAGTATGGACACACGATGGTTGTGCACGACCATAGTACCGAGTAATTCCAAACGTCTCACGTTGGTTCAAGTACCCACCCACTCTCCTAACACGGCCCGCATGGTCGGGTTTCTTGGTAGCCGCAGAAAGGATGTCGTTCTTAAACGTGAGTATGAATTTCCCTTCCAATGCATCATTCTTCTATTTCTCATAAGTATTGAAAATTCGTGAATTTTAGAACATAAATCTATGGTAATATTTGCACTATTTGAAGGAAGTAAAAAAACAATTGTAGGGTTCAGGTTTACCACTTGTTCCACAAATTCTTTTTCTTTAGGCTTCTCGTATAGACCCTTCTTGTTTTTTTGGCCTTTGAGGAATAAATCACACCTCTCTATGTCATCCATATAAATTGGTTGTATTATAACCCTTGCCTCATCTTCGGTCATCCCCGCCTCGATTGCATTTTTAACATCCGTCTCAAGATGTTCCTCAACATACTTGAGAGCCGCCAATGCATACCCCTCTCCCCCGTGATTCAATCGATGGGGAATCACATTCAAACCGGCATTACGTTGTTTTACTTGCCTTATACCCTACACACGCTTGTTACAGGATGACATGACTAAAGACAAGTAAATCTAAATAATTGTCTAATTCAATAACTTTTTACTAACGTTAGAATCATTCTCCAAAGCCCTCCTCTTGTGGATCTCCCAACTCTGCGGTTGAATGTGTGTGCAAGTTATCCACGGCCAATCACCCTTCTTCGAAGAAAATACGTAGTCCCGTGACAAAATATTTGTGCTCTCGCCAACTCTTGCACATCATGGTTATCGCCATCTTTTTTAGAAATGTCATACCCGGTGAATCAATTCGAATGGTCTCTATGGGGATTTATAATAATGGAAGATACAAGTAGTTACAATTAATTTTTTCTACAAGGGTATGGGACAATTTAGGTGGGGAATTCCCAAAACAGTTAATTTTTCTAAATGCGATACCTTGAATTCCATCCATAGGGTTTCCTTTTATTGTTGGGGAACCTTGTCTCAACTATCGTATTTTATATCCGCCCTCGTTCTACTGACTTTTGCTACCTAACTAGACCATTTTGTACGCTCTTTGGACAAACATTATCACGACTTATTAAAAACTAATGGAGTAGACTCTTTCCTAGCTATCCTACACTATAATGTTCTACAATGTGTTTTTCATATTCGTACCTCGTGGGATCCATCATTGTCATCATCACAACCAAATTCCGAAGTTGGGGGCGGCTATTTTGTGAATGTGACGTCACAAGTCCTTTTTCTAGACATTATTTAATCTACATCCAAGAAATTGGCACGAAATCATGACTCTAACTAAAAAATATATGATTACAATAATAAAATACCACATTAATAACGATTTCAAACATATAATATAGTTTTTGTCACGAGAATGAACCATCATTAGATTTACACTTTAAGAAAGAAAACAAAAATGACAATCACAATGTTATCACTAAGTAACATTACTAAACATTATAAATAACAAAAACCCTCAAACTTTTCCTCTCATTGAAGAACCATTTGTGTAACTACTAAAAATACTAGGGTTTTAAAACACCAACCTTCATATCAAAGAAGTGGAAAATTGAATTCCATAAGACCTTGTGTACCATCAAGTCTCAAATCACTAATTTTGATCATCCCCTTCAAACAATGAAAAATTGGAATGAGAACAAAATAAAAGTAGAGATGAGGAATGTAGGGCTTGGATGCTTCAAATCACCTTTAGATGAAACAATGGATTGAAGATGGAGGGAAATGGAAGAAATGGGTGACGAAGGGCTTTTTTTGAGGGAAATGGGTTGAAAAACACGGGCAACCAAAGGCTATTTAATACCCTTTTAGAAAAATTGTGATTTTTGCTTCTTTTTTTTGTTCGTCTCAGTAGGCTTCCAAACTCGGAACATTGCCATGTCTTAATAAAAGACCCCAGATAAGGTTCCGAACTCGAAACCTATTATAACATATAAAAAATGCATAACCCAATCGACAAAACACAACCCCAAATTCAAACTCAAGAACCATAACCCCAAAACCCAACAGGCCAATATCCCAATTTCCAATCCACCTACAATGTCGAGTCAAGATACACTTAGAAGAATATCGAGGCGGTGAGCGACCGAAGCCATGAACCCTATAGGGAGCTTTCGGCATCAGAGAAATTTTTCAATGGTATGGCCGAGGAGAGGTATGTGCAATTCTCGAAACGTATGGTTATTAATTTGAAAGTTATCTTAAATCATCGATCAATGATTTGTGCCTAGGATATTTGTTAAGTTATTTCAAGGACCAACATTTGGAAATTTTATTATGCTTAGAGAATCCGGGTTACGTAGATGAGGCTATTCAATTTTATGTTAATTTGGGACAAAGCATGAACAACCGTGATTGTACTAGGGTTAATGGAAAAGACATAGCGGTTAATAAGTACACTATAATGGAGGCCCTAGGTAGCGAATACTCTTCTCCCGATAAAGTGAACCAGGAAGATGGCCATGGCTTCGTAGAGATTTATCACCAACAAAGTTGGCCTTCCGTCACCAATGCCACCCCAATTGACCCCGTAGAAATGGCTACGAAATACTTCCATAGGGTTGGAGTCACAGGACTGGCAAATAGCTATGATAAACCCAGTTATACCATCCTAATGAGTATGCTAACGGCAGAAAATTCCAAGAAAAAGGATCTCGGATACAGTGGCTTGATCTCCGTGATGATGATGAAGGCCGGTGTCCAACCAAAATACCACCCACTTTGGTTATACTATTATGACGAGGTTTGGTTTCATCACAAGAGCCTACAACTTGGTGCCGACCTTAAATGGGAGCCAAGGGTTGTCTCGGGAGCCAAGGGTTGTCTCGGGAGACAAAGAAAAGAATGCAAAAAGGAAAAGGGAGGCAGAATTTGAAATAGCAGTGGGATCGGGATCTAGTAAGTGTTTGACTTACAATTCTATTTAAGTTATAAGAAATTTTATTTTGTTGCTCTTTATTGATAATCATACACTTTTAATTTCTCTTTGTTGATTAGGTTCCC
Source organism: Rubia yunnanensis (assembly GCA_037428765.1). Classification (NCBI taxonomy): domain Eukaryota; kingdom Viridiplantae; phylum Streptophyta; class Magnoliopsida; order Gentianales; family Rubiaceae; genus Rubia; species Rubia yunnanensis. The sequence goes on along the minus strand of CM075062.1, from coordinate 10,232,152 downwards.
AAAGCAACTGGAAGACTACACTTGGTCGCTACTTCAACTGCATTCGTGGCGATGTTGAAGATACCTCGTCAATGTTGGCTAGAGTGGAGGCGTAACAAGAATGCTCCTTGGAAGCTCAGGGAATCCAACTTGAACTAAGTGAGGATGAAGAGCCTCTAAACTTTGATCCCGGTTCTCGGATAGTGATGCAAATGGTGGCAACGAAGACAACTGTGAGGACGCCGAGATGGAGCACATGTTTTGCTCGCTCTAGATTATTACATGGAATTGAAACAATGTTTTTTTATTCGTACGTGTTTTAAGGCGGTTAGATGGTTTGGAGGAGGTTATTTGAGACTTAGTTACTATTTCATTGATGCATATCATTTATTTTGTCTAAAAATGGTTGATGACTTATCAAATTAGTTGGCCATTTGAATGCTATTAGAATATTTTGATTCTAATTATTTGGGCATTTACACTAATCCAATTCTAGAAAAATTTATCAATTGCAATTTAGTTATAGATATACAACATTTGGAAAAGAACGTGTACTTATAGATTTATAGTCCCCCAATTATCAAAATTTGGCCATTGTGCAGGAATGGGTTCCGAGTTTGTAACTCAATTTGCCCTTCAGATTTACAAGACAGATCAGTTTCTGAGCCCGTAACCTGGGGGCTATAAACATAGTAAAGAGACAAATTATGGTTCCGAGCTCGGAAATTAGAGGGTTGTTGAATAGATTAAAGGGCCAAATTAGCTTTCGAACTTGGAACCAATGGTTCCGAGTTCAGGTAATAAATCTGGGCCACCTCTGTTTAAAAAATGGCGTGTATTTTTTTGGGTGCACATTTTGGTTCCACACTCGGAAGCTTATCGGCCCTTACTTATAAAGGGTTGAATTACTGTTCCGAACTCGTAACAAACTTACTATCTAAAAAAACCCCCAAAAATCATATCGTCATTTCTATTTCCTCCATTTCAAACCCTAGGGGAAAATTGCGAGTTTGGAGACCAGATTGGCGCCTCCAATTCTTCAAACATCAACAAAGGGATTCAAATTCCAATGGCTAGAAGTGGTTCAAGTCGCATCCCCCGATCTCAATCGACTAGCAATAACAATGGGTATATACCGTAAAATTTGTCTCTTTGCAGGCACAAGCTAGGTTCAACATTTTACGTAATAAGGGGAAATTGATTGATCCCTACATTGTTGATTTTAATGAGTGTCTTACAATTGGGTTATCTGATCCTTTAAACAAGTTTAAGAACCAACACATTAAAACGTTGTTAGGGCTTGATGAATCTTCATATTTTGATTTATGCTATTTATTCTATAGCAATTTAAGAGACGTGAACGGTGACTATTCAACTAGGGTTGGGGGAATTGACATTCCAATTAGTGAGTGGATTTAGAATGAAGCCCTAGATTGCCCTTATAAGTCCCCAGAGATGTATATACTGAAGACACTGATGGTCAATTGGATGATTGTTACTTTAGGGAATGATGGGCATTAGTAGTAGATTATAGGTTGATCCTATCTGATGTAGTGTTGAGTACTTCTCCCATGATGCAAGGGGTTTAGGTAAGCCAGAGACCTTTAGCCTCAAAGTTTCACCTGTAGATTCTCGCATTATCTACGAGATGATTGCTAGATGCTTAGTTCCCACATCCGGACACGTCACCGAGCCCAACTATAATGCCTTCATGTTGTTTTATCTCATAATGGAGGGTAGGTGAATAAACCCCAGGGCGGCGATATTTAGTCACATGATTTATGTTGGGACATCGACAAGGGTAGTGGGGAGCATCCCATATGGGAATTTGATCACTAAATTATTGAGGAAGGTTGAGGGGTTGACAATCACCAGTGAAGAGTAAGCATTGAAGTACTTCCAGAAGACCTATTTCAAAAATAAGGGAATGATGTTGGTCGATGGAAAATGGTACTGTCGGGATGTAGAAGAAGGGGAACCAAGTAAAAGGCCTTGAGTGGATGACGGTAAGTGAATTCTTTTGTTTGATTGTAGTTTCTACACACTATAAATAATTAAATTATGATTTTTTTCATCTTTGTTTAGAAGTTGTAGATGAGGAGAAGACCTATCTCAGGGGTGTGTGAGATTGTTACAAGTGGGTGTGCAAGGAGTTTGCAAAAATGAAGGCTAAGATATTGAAGATGGAGAAAAGACAATAGGCGTACGAACACCATCTCGCTTCCACCCACCGTTCCCATCTTGACCAGTCAGCGTCTACGGGTGATCTTGAAGATAATTGGAGTCACAATTACCATAGAGGCGACATTAATGATCCTGATGGTTTCCGTTTCATGAACAATTTGAGAATGTTGAATTTGATTTGGAGATTTGTTATGTAGACTTCTTTGTTATGACATATCTATTCATAGTAGGCTATGATTTCATTCTATGGATTTTATGGGGGGATCACTGTATGGATTGTGATTTCATCTTCGATTTTGTTATTGGTTGAACCTAAAAAGGTGCCACATTTTAATCGAATCTCTAGTCTTACTAATTTGAAACTAATATTGATTACAAATACAATTACAAAGGATTTGTCTACTTCTTCTGTCTTCTTTTCTTGGTAGTCTTTTTAGCCTTCTTACGTTCACGGTTAACCTTCCCACGGATGTCCACCCAAATTCCCTCATCATGATCATTGTGGCCAATGGAACAATTCAAGATTTGTTCGTCCTCCTCAAGCAGGATAGCATCATCTATTCTGACACTTGTTGCATTGTGACCGAATGCGACTATTTCTTCAGCTTCATATTCTTCAATGAAAGCACATTTCCCTTCCATCACAATTTCCCAACGAGGATCAGATGGATCCCTTACATAAAAAAGCACGGTGCACTTGTGATGCCAATATGAATGGATCTCGCCGACCAATTCGCCTCCTATCCACAAGGGTGAAACCAAATTCCTTGGTCTGCTGCCCACTATTGAAGTCAACCCACTGGCATTTAAAAACTGTGACTCGCATGGTAACATAGTCAAGCTCCCAGATATCTGAAATTGTTCCAAAGTAACATGGATGATCTTACATAGGATAATTACCACTTCTATTATCGATATGCAAAGCTTCAGACACAAGGGGAACTCCACTATTTTGAGACACGCCCTTATCATCCATTGATTTTGTGGCAAAGGTAAAACCATTGACATCGTACCCTCCATAAGAAAGTATGGTACCAAGTGGTCAACGAGCCAACCCTTTAACTATCAATGGATGATACCCCACAGATACGTGATCAAGAAACCACGACTCGGAAGTCCTACTGTGTAATTGTAGGACTTGCGCTTCATTGAAATTGGGGTTAGCCACTCTGATGGCATCCATAACCATCTCTATATATGGGGACAACGTCTTCGTGCTTGCGAAGAACATATAGATGGGCAGTACATAATTCTTTAGCACTCAAGCTCAAAAGTTTCCCCTACCTAACCCCTCGACCTTCCAACTGTCCCTCCTGTCTATGAGTTGGAATCCCAACCGAATCGACTTCATTCATGTAATCAGTACAAAACTCGATTGCCACTCTGCTACATACCATTGTACAATACTTGCATTGAGACTGTAGCAATTCTTCACAAAATTCTTGAATATTTTCTTGTACCTCTCGAATGGGTACATCCACCTAACAAACACTTGACCAAAAAGCTTTATATCACACACAAGATGAACACACAACAGGGCCATTATGCCAAAGAATAATGGGGGGGGAATATATTTCCATTCGGCATAACACTTCAACAATAATTGTCTACAAACGGTTCAACTTCGACATGCTAATTTTTTTGCTACAAATGGACTTGAAAACAAACATAGCTTCGTAATACACATTCTTACATGGGATGGAAAAAACCCTTGAATTGCAATCACATTCAATTCCTGCATCAGATTGTGACAATCATGAGACTGCAGCCCAACCAACCTCAACTCCTCCTCTGAAACACAAGAAATAATGTTGGAAGAATATGCGGAAGGGGCCTTAACACTACTAAGGGTCTCACAGTATGATTTATTCTCACTTTGTGACATAGAATAGCAAGCAGGCGGCAAGTAACAATTGTCACCTGAACTCACTGGCCCCAAGTTCTTTATGCCCATCTAAACCAAATCTAACCTAGTCTTAATTTCTTCTTCAACAACGTCCCGATGAAATAATCACACATATTGTTCTCAATGTGCATGACATTGAGACAACGTCTAAGATCTAAATGCTCCAAATATGGATATCTAAAGAAAAAAATTGAGCATTTCTTCCAACTCACATCCGCCACCACATTACGCTTCCTCTTCCCAAAGTCATTGGGCAAATTCTTCACAGTTTCAAATATCTGAGTGCCAGTTCATACCACTGGTGCTTGTCTACCCTCTACCTCCCCCCATTGAACCATTTTTTGGTCAATCACCATGGATGATCCTCCGGAAGAAACCTACGATGACCTTGGTATACAGTTTTACAACCATGATTCAATTGGTGGTAATCAATCTCCCTCTCACACAGAACAAGCAAAGTGACCATTAATTGAGTAGCTGGAAAAAATACCGTATACAGGTAAATCATTAACGCTGCAAAATAACATTGCTTTCAACGTAAAGTAATATTCAACACTTCCATCATATGTCCAAACACCTTGATTTAATAGGGTTAACAAATCGTCGACCAGAGAAGCAAGATACATATCTGTGTCATTACTAGTTTGCTTAGAACCCAAAATTATCATAGATAACAACACATACTTACGTTTCATTGTCAGCCATGACGTAAATTGTAGATAACCAACATAACAAGCCAAGAACTATGTGTACTACTCATATTACCAAATGGATTCATTCCATCGATGCATAGGCCGAACCTCAAATGCCGGGGTTCTTCACCAAACTTGGGGTAAAGGGCATCAATTTCTTTTCATTGCTCACCATCTGACGCATGTCTAATGACATCATCAGCCGGTCGATCCCTCTCCGCATGCCAACACATCAATTTTGCATCTTTCGTACACGTAAACAAATTCTACAACTGTGGAACAATAGGGAGGTAACACATCCCTTTTGTCAATGTCTTTTTCTTTGTTTTAGTTACCACTTCCACACCCACCAAAATTGCAACCCTCTTCAATTTGTAAAGAGACTCACCACATACCCAACATGCTCTCAATTTTCATCTCCACCCCCCCCCCCCCCCGTACAACATACAATTATTCAGGAAAGCATGGATTTTTTTCCAATTCCAATCCCATCGGACAAAGAACTTTCTTCATCGCATACAACCTATCCGACATCATGTTACCCGTGGGGAACAAATCCGTAAGCAATTCTAGAATTCCGTTCATCGACTTACCGATCCACCCGAATTTGGCTTTTAAATTCATTATCTTTAGAGTCTCACTAAGTACCAAATATTTAGAACCATTGTACAATGGCGTCTCGTTGTCGTCAACTAACGATTGTAATACTTTGGGTTTACCCTTGAACTCCGTTGCAATATCCTCCACCATTTCATCAAATTCCGCATCCCCATCTAATTCATCTTCCACATTCGTGTTACTAAAATCATTCGTCCAAGTCATTTCTCCAACTTCCTCATAACAGACCCGACGAGTATAGCTAGTTTCAAACCCCTTCATCATGAGATGTCCCCTCAATTTTTTCCTCCCTAAATACACATTTTTTTTTTACAATTTTTACATGGACACCGGGCTTACATAATACCATTCTTTGAAGCATCATCAAATGCAAAAGTGAAAAATGTTTCAATCAATGACATGCAATAGGGTGATTTTTTAAGATCATTACCAATGAGTTCAATGTGATCTATTATCCTACAAATCAATTACAATAGAACCCATTAGCCTTATTGCAATATTGATCACAACCCACCCCTATTATACCTAAATACAAACCTTACTTCAAAATTTTAATATGAAAAACCATAAATTCAAGATAATTCCAACAATACATTTATAAAAACATTCCTTCCTTCTTAATAAAAATGATGCTCTTCGATGTATATATTGACTTTACTTCTTCATCAATGGATTGTGAGAGGGAACAAAACCCTTACAATGTTTTTGTTTTATGTGTTCAAATAAATGGCCGCAATTTTTTTATATACATAATTAGTTCCAAGCTCGAAACCAACTTTCATAAAACCCTTACCTCACTCAAACTTGTTCCGAGTTTGAAATACCACGATCAAATTCCAAATGCAGGAAATCGTCTTTTTAGAAATGCAGGATGAAGCCTTTTTCGAACTCGGAAGGCTGATCGTCCCCTGTTACAAACTCTGAACCAGTCCATTTTAAAGGTAGAGAAACACAATCACCTTTAATTAGGGCTAATTTAAGGCGGTTTTAAGTATAACCACCTTTGATTAACGTCAATTAAAGATGGTTATTAGAGAACCGCCTTAATATACCAAAAAACTGCCTTTAATATGTTTTTGCTGGTTCGAAACAGGGGTTCCGATTTTGGAACCTCTTGACCAAGGTGGTTCCGCATTTTTTCACCCTAAACCGCCTGCAATAAGTATCATTAATAGGTTTGCCTCTACTAGTGACGGGGAAAAATCCCCCCCCCCTTTTACTTTTTTTGTTATAAATTCTGATTTTAGTATTCTGATTTTTAATATTCTGAATTTTGTTTTTAAAAATCAAAATTAAATTTTGTTTTTTTAAAATTGAAATTATATTCTTTTAAACATAAAATGGTTCTTTTTAATTCTAGTTCATAAAATAATTTTTATAAATTAAAATTATTTTGGAATATTAAATTTTAGAAAATAAAATTGAATTAAAAAATTACAAATGTATTACTCCGTCCGTCCCATCCGAACCTGCACACTTTCCTTTTAAGGAAATATTCAACACATCATAAGACAATGTTACCCCCTCAAAAATCATAATTTTACAAATATGAAAATTTTACTCAAGCCCTCGCCACAGATCTAACTTTCCCTAGCTTTCTCGTTCCCTCGCCGTCACCACCACATCAATTGTCGGATCTATTTTTTAATCAAAACAGCTCCTTTGGTGGCGTCTTTCTCCTCTCCGGTGGTGGCCCGCCCAAGATCTAGTTTGAAAACTCAAATCCACCCACCAAAGTAGAGCTTTACCGAGGAAGAGGCGGAGTGGCAGATGAGGGCGGAAAGGTGGAGTGTGGAGGTCGCAGAGGGTGGATGGAGGCGGTGAGGTGGAGGGCGGATTGAAGCAGAGAGGCGCGGATGGAGTCGGAGAGGCATGGCGGTAGGAGGAGGAGCTCAAGGTCGTCGCTCAGAGCGCCGATGATTCCAATGATGAGGAGAACGACGCCGCTACGGATGAACAGAACGACGATGAGAACGAGGTGATTTTTAACTTTGATTCGTGCTTCCACACTGGAAATGTTGGGTTGGAGACTGTACTTTGATAGGTCTGATTGTTTTTCACTGTGTTTAATATCGGAGAAACATTGTGAGAATGAAGGCGGAGAGGCACGACGGCGGGAGGCGGGGAGAGGAGGCAGAGGTGGCTTAGGGTTTTAAGTCTGAAAGGGAGAAGATAAGGGTATATTGGACTTTTCACACCCTTGAAATTAAAAGGTGGAATTTCTCTCTCTGCAAGTTCCCCTAGGACAGAAGGAGTATTAAATATCACATTTTAATTTATTTGGATAGGCAAATTTATTTAAATTAAATATTTAAGAAAAAAATTAATGAGTATGATAGAGAAAATCAAGTGAGGTCCATAGAGTAGTTGTAAAGTGGTTCCAACCATTGTAGGGAAAAAAATAGAATGATTTCTTTGTGGTTTCAATTGCTAAAGTGAAAAAAAAATTAAATATTTAATAAACTAAAATTAGATACGCGTTTCAAGGGCGATTTTATCATGTACATGCTCTAAATGGTAGTTTTTAGGAGCTGGGACCTGGAAATGAAACCCTGTGTGAGTGTCCCCATGAGTCCATGACTTGTGGAAGTGAACTTTGTAGCAAATATAAAGGCATTTATTTAGATCAGAAAGAAAGAAATAAACGAATTATTGGCTTCCATGATCTGTAAGATTAACAAACAATACTGATCCGTCACTCATTCACCAACGTCACCCTCTCCCACGTACACATTTATCCAGAGTTCGTGTCGCAAAGAACGCATTTAAAAATTTTTTTCATATTTTTAAATAATATTGTATTTTTAAATTTAAATAAATACTTTTTTTAAATGGAAATTTTTTCTTTTAATAAAATATTTATTACGAGTAGATCAAATTAAATTTTATCACGGTCGTGTTTGACAAATGAGTATTAGATGTTGGCTGTTTAAATAGCAATTTATGTTAGGCGTTTGACTTTATAATTATATTTAGTACAATACTTCCTCTGTCTCTCCCTGACTTGCAAGGAATTTTTTTTCAGTCAAAATTGTCAAACTTTGACCATATATTTGAATATATATATATATAAATAGTAATATTATCTTATGAGAATTTCTTAAATTCGTCATAATATGTAGTTTCTAAATATCAACGTTGTTATTATCCGTAGTAACATATATTCACAGTCAAACATGTTTATTAGATATCATGAAAAAATTAGAGTTAAATGCCCATATGATGATATGACCCTTCACCCTATGTTTTGTTCGAAAGTGCCAATATGATCCTGTAAATTTTGAAAGTGCAATTGTAACTCTATTATTTGTTCGAAAGTGTCAATCTAACCCTGAGAACCTGAAATTGGCCGAATTTTTATGAATTGACTATTACACACCTATTATTTAAAAAGATAAAAATGTAGAAAGAGTGAAATGACAGTTATAACCTCGGTATTTATTAACAAAATAATTTTCTTTTTTTCTCCTCTTCTTCTCGTCAGATCTATTTCCTTCAGAGGAAAACTCGAGCTTCCATCGTTTACTTCTTCTCTTCGGAGAGCCGAGTTCTCTGCCGCCTTTGCCGAGGAGATTACCGTCCACTCAAACCCCTAGAGAGAGGAAGTAGAGGAAGACGAGTATTCCACTTGAAGAAGAGAGTCGAGAGCGAACTTCCATGGGGGGTTTGGGGGAATTTGAAATCGGGAGTTATCTGGAGGTTTTTAGAAGTGAAAGTTGTCTCATATGGTCAATTTTTGCTCACCCATTTGTGCAAAAGATTGTAACTGAATGGAAGATTGGAACTTGAGATGGCTCTATTTAGGGTTCTGTTAGTGAAACTCTCTATTATTGTTGGAGGCTTTTGCCAATTTTTATGGTTAGGGTTCTGTGAATTCGTTGACTTGGTTTCGAATTCCTAGATTCCGGCTGCCGCCGCTACCGGAGTGGCGGTGGCAGTGGAAGTGGCGGAGCAGCGGTGGGAGCAGCAGTGGTTATGGAGATGAAGAAGAACTTAGGGGGTATTTTTGTCATTACATTTTTTATAATAGGGGTATTTAAGTCTAATTTGATTTGGTCAATGCCGAAAATTACCAAGCCAATGCAAGAATAGTGTCAAAAGGTTATATTGGCACTTTTGATGCAAAAGTTAGGGTTATAATTGCACTTTCAGATTACACGGGGTTATATTGGCAATTTTTGAAAATAAAAAGGTTATATTTGTATTTTACCCAAAAAATTATGTACAAGACAAAGAGGGACGAAGGGAGTATATATATATATATATATATATATATATGAATATTGAGTAGTTGTTAATTATTTTAGACAAAACATAATAATTAATACTTCATTTCTCTATTAGTGACACATTACTTTTGGGCGTTAGAATTTATGAGATGTTAAATGAATGGTTGAAATTGAAATGAAAGAGGAAAGTAAAATGAGTGGATGTTATAAACTTAAACTTGCCATAGCTAAAAAGTGTCAATATTAAAAAAATATCATATTAAGGCGAGTGTGTCACTAATAGAAGAACATAAAGAATTATGGGTGGACGGGTCGAATATGGGTTGGGTAATATGAGTAATTGAAATTATGGGTATGTTTTGACAAATTTTATGACGGATCAAAAAATGGGCCCAAGTCAAAATTGGTCGGGTTGAAACCCATCAACTCGCGGGGTAAAAAATCATTGAACTCACAAATCAAAAATGGGTAAACCCTCGGATTTCAACCCATATGGGTTTATATACCAACTTATATGGGTAAAACATGCTGATTTCAACCCATATTGGTAAACCCACTTGTTTCAACCCATAATTTGCTCATATTAGTTTATATACCAACCAATACGGGTAAACCTGCGGTTTTCAATCCATATGAGTAAACCCACGGTCAATCCACAAACCCAACCCACCCAATCTATATTTTTCAGTAACCCATTTGACCCATTACCTATTTAATCAATTACACATACCCATCATAACTTAAAGAGAAAAGTGTTTTTTTAACCCTATGTTTTGGTCGAAAGTGCATAAATGACCTTGTAAAATTTGAAAGTACAAAAATAACTCTGGATTTCGTTGTCCGAAATGTCAACGGCCAAATTGGTAGGAAATCATCAAAATGACCATTTTACCATTCTGTTAAAAAATATATAAAATAAAAATATAGTGAAAGACAATAATACCCTCCCTGTTTTTAACAAAAAGATTTCCGTTCTCTTTTCCATATCTATTCTTTCTTTCTTACGCCTCATTTTATTGAGGGTTTCAATCCGCCGCTGGCAATGGTGGGCTGAACTAGGGTTTGGTGACAGGGATGGGCGACGGGGAGACAAGGTGGCAGGACTAGAGTTTGGTGATGGGGATGGGCACCGGGGGTAGGGTGATGGGGTAGAGAAGCAGCGGGGAGAGGTGGTGGCTGGTAACTGAGTCGTTGATTTCGAGTTGTGGTGGTGGCGAGTTGTAGGCAAAGCTGGGGTGGAGCACAGCGAGGATAGGGTGGAGTGTGGCGGGGAGAAGTGATGGCGGACGACGGGTCACTAAGCCGTGGGGAGAGGTGGTAGTGGCCGGCAGGTCACTAAGCGGCGGGGAGAGGTGGTGGCGGTCGACGGGTCACAAAGCGGGGGAGAGGTAGTAGTGGTGGGTTTTTGGTGGAGAGATTTACATATTTTTTTAAATCACATACAACATATTATTAATAAATTAAAGATGATGAACTACATATTTTATATTAAATATTTTTTATATGAACTCAATATGACAATAATTCATGAAATACATTTACATTTTTTTTGCAGATTTGATAATGTGAAATAATTTATGCTTATATATGTTATTTTATAAACTATTGCTAGAAATTAATATTTGTTTCTCTAATATGAACCAAACAGTAACAAATGGGATGAGAAAGAATTGATTTCCTTTCCACACTTGAACAAACAGATTTTTAAAAATATAGTTATTCTTTTCCTTTCTCTTCTTTTTCCTTTCGTGATTCCTTTTCCTTTCACTAGTTGAACCAAACGGCCCCTAATTATTCATCATGTTATTTTCATGGATGTGACTTGTGTAAGAATGGAGTATAATAGCGGAAATATACGTATATAATTAGAGGGGGAATATACAGATCCTTGATCCGATCCCACGTAGCTTCTAAATTATCTACTGGTAATAATCAAGCTCTTGTTTGTTTCTTGCCTTGATTAGCAACTACGATTTGTGATTGGTTTTTCAAGAATAATACACGACTCACTACCCCATCTTTACGTGTATTTCATTTGTCCGACGCCTCACATCATCCTTTCCCCATCTGGCCATCTCATATCATTCTTTAAACTATAATTGGTCTAAAGTTTTCATCCTATGGAATGGAACATTAATATTCACTCCGTCCAATCTCAAATTGCAGAATTTTTTTTTTACGATTTTCAATAAATATGTTTTACTGTAAATATATGTAACGGCACATAAAAAGTTGATATTTAAAATTTTCATATTATGATGAATCTATTAGTATATCATACAATAATATTATTAGTCGTATACTTATTCAAATATATGGTCAAACTTCAAAAAGTTTAACTGGAAAAAAATTCTATGCAATTTGAGCTGAGATAGAGGGAGTATGCTTTTGTATGTTTCATTAAAAAATTTAAAAAGAGCACGTAAATTAAAATGAGAAATGTGCTTTTTTAATCATATATTTTGTTCGAAAGTGAAGATATAACCTTGTAAAATTTGAAAGTGCAAATCTAACCCTAGACTTCGTTGACCAAAATGGCAACGGCCGAATTGGCCGGAAATAGGTGAAACCACCATTATACCTCTGAGTTAAAAAAAATTTTAAAAATAAAATTGAAAAAGACATTAATAACCATGTCATTTTTCTCACTCCCTAAGCAATACAGTCTTTCTCAGTAATTACTCCAACGTAACGCACCTCATCACGCCCTCGTATCTCCTCTGCCTCCTTCAATCTCCACCACTTCCGGGAAACTACTTGCTGCCCCGGAGTAGTGCTGAGAGCTCCACCACATCCGAGGTTCAGAGTTTAGTGGTCAGGTTCGAGCCGAGAGCTCCACCACGGCACTGAAGCTTTATCACCGCCGAGGTTCAGAGTTTGGTGGCCGAGAGCTCCACCGCTACCGAGCTCCACCACCGAGGTTCAGAGTTTGGTGGCTGGATTTGCGTTGAGAGCTCCACAACCATCGAGCTCCACTATAACACTGTGAATGAGGAGGAGGAGGTGGTGGTGGTGCACATCGGCTTAGATTAGGGATTCAATTTGGGTGCATTGCGATGGTAGAGGAGGATGTGGTGGTGGTGCCCAACAACTTAGGTTAGGGTTTGGCATAGGTGGGGAGTGGTGGTCAGTGTAGGTGGGGAGTGGTGGTTAGCGGAGGTGGTGGTGGTGGTCGGCTGCGGTGAGGTTTTGTGGTGGAGTGTGTGGTGGTCGAATAGGGGGTGGTGGATCTGGGCGGCTTTGGTTCTGGGTGGTGAATGAGAGATGGGTGAGTGGCAACAGGCGGCGGTGGTGGTCGGCGGGCAATGGTGGTGGCCAGCAGGCGATGGTCGGTGTGCTACTAAGGTAGGGCTAGGGTTTATGTGTAGGGGAGAAGGTTATCAAAAATTCTATTTTGGGTCTGAGAGTATTTATATCTTTTTATGTTTGGTCAACAACTGACTTTATTGAGTAGCCGCCAGGATTGAGCAAAATGGGTATAATTGCACAATTTTACAAAAATTTAGGGTTATTTTCTCACATTTAGATTTTACATTTATAATTTAATAGGGTTATTTCTGCACTTTACCCATTACAATAAGAGGTCAGAATCTAAAAACAAATCAATTGATCTACTAACTCTTTGTTCTCATAGAGATGTGTATCACGCATCACTTGATATAAAAAAAGCGACGCATCAATATCACTAAATTAAACAGGGATCTTTGAAGTGGGGACCTAGAGATAGAGCTTGTGCAGGCAGAACAACACACACTAGTGGTGTAACCGGATCATGGCAAAGGGACGGGGCCGACCAAAGAGAAAGGTGGTCTTGTCACTGGAGGAGTGGCGAAGAGCTAGGATGGAATCGGTGGAGCTGCACAGGGAAGAGGAAAAGATAGCAGTTAAAGCTAAGGGTGAAGAAGAAGAGGAACAAGCGAAGGAGGATCTGAACAAAACTGAGGTAAATCAACCTAATTCAACTGAAATTAGGTCTGATAAACTATGGGTAGGTATTATTAGTGGAAATTGGGTTAAGGGGAATGGATTACAGATGAATTTTCAGGTTCCCAAAAATGTGGAAGGTGGTATAGATGTTGAGATTGAAAATTAGAAGATATTGAGAATAAAATAAATACCGGGAATAGGCTTTGATCTTATATGTCAGTGAAGGGGATTGAACCATAAATGCACTGAAAAGATACATGATTAGGATGAGGTCATTTGTAGCTCTGCCATAAATGCTTTATAACAACGAAGGATATTTTATTCTGAGATTTAAATCAGTCCAGGACAGGGATGAGAAGATGAGGACAGGTATATATAGTATCTTTAATATGCCGTTGTTTCTACCTAAGTGGAAGAAGAACTTTTCATTGAAAACTGCTATGGTTAGAACTCTTCCTATTTGGGTTAAACTGCCAAATCTGCCATTGCAAGGAGTCAGGAGCTTGGCAAAAAATAGAAGTGTGATTGAGAATCTTGCATGTACTGATGAATGTACAACTAACAAACTTAGAGTTTCATATGAAAGAATCTTGGTACAGATTGATATCACTAAAAAAATCCCAGATGAGGTGACAATTAAAGATGTGGAGGGGTAGAAAAGGCAATAGGATATAGAACTAGAGTGGCAGCCTCAATTTTGTAAAAATGTCAAATGGCTGGCTATATATGCAGGAAGAAGACTAGGAATAGAAAAATAGTGCAACAATGGAAGCCTAAACCCGGTGGCCAAGAGGAGAAACAGATAAAAAAAAGTAAGGATCGGAATTAGAAACTTGATGGAATCAGAGAGGAGGCTAAATGGAATACTGTGAAGACTAGAAGTAAAGGGAAGGAGAAAGAGGCTGACAACCTGGAGTTGAGGATGGGAACACAAGTTACTTAATTGATAGCCTGTTGTAGCAGTGAAGTAGTGAGTAGTCAGAAGGCTTGGAATGGCCTGGCAGATGCCTATGGGAATGTGTCATGATCAGTACATGGAATGTGTGAGGAATGAATAATGCAACAAGATGTAGAGAGATTGCATCCTATCTATGTGATTCGAATTTGATGCTTGATGTACTTGTTGAAACCAGGGTGAGAAAAGACAAAAAAATAAGGTAAGGAAAAGGTTTGGAGCTAAATGGTGTTATGTTGACAACTATGATCAGCACCCAAATGGTAGAATGTGGGTTATGTGGGATCAAAGCAAACTAGATATCAGAGTTATATAGAAAACTGAGCAGATAATTGTCTGTGAAGTTAGGAAGAAAAATGGTGAACTGTGGACTTATTTTGGAGCTATCTATGCATGTAATCTACTGAAACGGAGGAAATTATTATGGAATGATGTAGAGAAGATGGTAAACAAAGTAATGGGAGACTATAACAATGTCTTGAGTACCAAAGACAGAATAGGAGGTAATGAGATCTTAGTTCATGAATTTTGTGACTTAGAAGAAATGATAGAAAGAACAGGATTACATGAACGTGATAGTGTTGAGGAATACTATACATGGACTAATAGACATGTTGAGGGAGTAATATATTCAAGAATTGATAGAGCAATTGTTAATGTTGAGTGGTTTTAGAAGTTACTTACAGCTCGGGTGGTGAATATGGAAGCTAGTACTTCTGACCATGCCATGCTGAAGATCTGTATGCAGACTGAGCAAAGGAAATGATGCAAAAATTTTAGGTCTCTGAATTGTTAATTGGAGGATGCAGAAGTGAAGGATATCACCAGGGATAGCTGGGGTAAAGAAATAAAGGGATGGCTAGTATTTAGAGTTTGGAGGAAGCTCATCAGAATGCAAGATGACCTGAAACTGCACAAGAAAAAGCCGAAAGGGGTCAAACAAAAACTTGATCAGGCTAGAAGGGGACTCAGCCTAGCACAAGCTGAATTGAGCACAGACGGAATGGATAAGGAGCTAATACAGGAAGTGATTGATTGTATTGGAGAGGTGAAGAAATAGAGTGAGATAGATGAGAAAATAGCCATGCAGAAATCAAAGATTGATTGGCTGAGACTAGGTGGTGGGAATAATGGTTATTTAAATTCATCAGTTAGAGCAAAAAACAATACATTGGGGATTCAGAAATTGGAGAAAGCAGATGGGAGTATCACATACAAGCAGGATGAAATGGTGAAGGAGGTGGAAACTTTCTATGATCAACTTGTTAGCAGAAATGAGGAGTATATCAAAGGCATAGATATGAGGATTATGAGATCAGGAAAAACCACGAGTAATGAAGCTAAAAGAAGAATGGTTACAGATGCTACAGAGCAAGAAGTGCCGAGGGCCTTTAAAAACATTGGAGATCTCAAAACTCAAGGTGACGATGTCTTTTCTGCTAAGTTTTTTAAGGTAAACCTGCAAATCTTAAAAACTGATGTGATGGAGGTTGTTCTTGATTTTTTTTGAACATGGAAGATTGTATAAAGCAGTTAATTATACATCCGTCACTCTGATACCTAAACATCCTAATGCTAAAGTTGTTAAAGACTTAAGGCCAATATCATGTTGCACTACACTATACAAGATAATCTCTAAGGTGTTCACTGAGAAGCTGAGTAAGAAGTTTAATGAAATCATAGATTCAGATTAAGCTGTTTTTGTCCCTGGTAGACATATCTATGATCACATATTAATAGTCTTTGGATTGATTAGAGGTTATAGCAGGAAGAGTGCGGGCTCTAGATGCTTGTTCCAGACGGATATCCAGAATGCTTATGATATTGTGGATTGGACTGCTTTGGAAACCATCTCGAAGGATATTGGTATACGTAGAAAATTTGTATGGTGGGTAATGATCTATGTGAAGACAGTTCATTTAAGTATTTGATCAATGGTTTCTATACTAAACTTATCACAGCCAAGAGAGGGCCGGGACAAGGAGATCCCATCCCCCCTTTCTTGTTTGTGATAGTTATGGAATACCTGAGTAGATGTATGAAGACTATTAGAGGAAACAGTGACTACAAATATCATGCAAAGTGTGAAAAGCTGGGATTGGTGAATTTGAGCTTTGGTGATGATGTGCTGCAACTGTCCAGAGGTGATGCTAAGTATGTACAGGCCTTAATGGAAGCTTACAAAATTTTTGCTGATTCTACAGGTTTGAAATTAAATGAAGCAAGATGCAAGGTATTTTATGGTGCAATTACTGATGAGATCAAGCAGCAGGTAAAGGATATCACTAGTTTTGAATAGGGAAGATTGCCATTTAGGTATCTAGGAGTCCCTTTAACTAGTAGAAAGCCTAACCTGAGCACTTGTCAACCACTTGTAGAGAAAATGGTATGTAGACTGAAGCACTGGAGTGCTAAAATAATCAGTTATGCTGGGAGGTTGTAGTTAATCAATAGTGTTTTGTTTGCAATTGTTAATTTCTGGATGAACAGCTTTCCTCTACCTAGATTTGTATTAAATCACATTGAGGCCTTATGTAGATCCCTTTTTATGGAGTGGAGGTGAAGAAGTGACAAGGAAGTCTCCTGTGGCATGGGACAAGGCTTTTATAGAAAAGAAATATAGAGGTATGAATGTTATTTTTCTAAAAGTTTGGAATGAAGTAAGCATATTAAAGTTGTTGTGGAACTTGTGCAAGAAAGCTGATACCTTATTGATCAGGTGGATCCATGAGTATTATATACATGGGATGATGTGATGAGTTTTAGACTTCCTGATGACTGTTCTTAGTTACTGAAAAACATTACAAAGCTCGGGAGGAAGGTGGTAGATAATGAAGAATGGAAGAAACAGTTGGGAATGCAGAAATTTGGTATGAAACACATGTATAGAGCACTTAGGGATGGCTCTGAACTGGTGCAGTGGAGAGGAGTTAAGTAGGGAAGCATCTTTCTGTTTGTGGATGGCTTTGCACAGGAGGCTGGCTACTAAAGACAGGCTGCTGAGATTTGGTTTTAAAGTGAAGCCAAAGTGTGTATTTTTTTATCAGATAGAATCCATCAAACATTTGTTCTGTAAGTGCCAAACTACTTGCAAGGTTAGGGAAGTAGTTTTGGGGTGGTTATGGAGAAGAGCTGGGGATTGGGACATGGAGTTAGACTGGATTGCGGAAAGAACCAAGGGCAAGGGATGGAGATGCAGTTTGATGAAAATAGCAGCTGCGGAATGCATTTATAGGGTGTGGATATGGCGTAACAATGCATGTTTTGGAAGGTTTGAAAACGAAGATACAATAGTTTGTGATATCATTGGATGTATTATATCTAGAGTATGGTTGAAACCAAAGTTGAAAAGAAATTTTGCTAACCTTGTAGTGATAGATATGTAGTAGTGGAAGAGGAGATGATGTACAAGACGAAAATTTTGATAGAAATGAAAGTTTTACATTTCCAAAAAACAGGGATCTTTAAGAACCCTAACACTATTTGATTTGAAAATTGACTATATTGTTCAAGCTATAAATATTTATGAAACAAAAGTACAGATTGATACTTTCAAATAATAGAATTATTAACACAAAGTTACAAAAGAAATCACAAATACACAGGATTTAGGTTTACAAGATTCGTAAATAGCGCACCTCCATTAATTTTTGGAACTGGGGTGCTTGTAAAAGTTTAAAGCAATTAGAAAAATAATCGACCAAGTGATATGCTCTGATACCAACTAATATAAATCTCTTTGCAAAGAATCACGATTGCGAAATTAATATCTTTGATCTAGTCAAGGGATCTCGCAAACCCTCACTATCTCGCACGAAATTCAGGAGTCTAGCCCTCGGGGTACCCCTAACTTCGACTTGCTCTCTAACTAGCCCTCAGGATTAGATTACAAGGTTTATTGATACTTAACTAGCCCTCGGGGTTAAGAAGCAATGGAATAGCTCGCAAGCAAAGAGTATGAACTCAAAAGGTTGTATATTTGATTGATAAAAGTGGTGAGAAATTCGTCCAAATGTCTCCCCTATTTATAGGGTAGATTTCGGCCATAAACCCTAATCACAACTGGAAACTGAATTGACTTATGGAAGCTTTAAGAAGCTAAAACCATGTCTAACTAAAATACCTAAAATAAATGGTAATCTAAGGTAATTTGGTCGAATTCTTCAAGAAGTAACCTTGAAGAATGGTACCTTATCTAATCTTACCAAATCTAATTCTAATCAGAATAAAACTGAATATACTAAACCCTAATGGACTATATTATTGAAATTCAGCTCTTCAAAGCCCACATGGCCGAGCTATCACTCCAATAAACCCAAAAATGAAATAATTTTACAATATTTTACAGTGATCACACTACCCCATGGGAAAAAAAGTATAGTGTTCTTCATGATATCTGCAGTTCGTCGATAATCTTAAAGAAGTATCCTTAAGCTTAGTCCTTGACCTAGTCATAGGTCCCGCCATGTCACTTAGAGGATCCCAAACATATCCTTTAAATATTTGATCAAGTCATGGAATATCTTCATTTATGGTGGTAGTCATCTTGGCTTCTTCATAATGATTCACTTTAAGATTGGAAAATACCATGATTCCATCTTATGTGAGTTATACCTATGGAAGCTAGTCATATTTTATTAGGGAGACCTTGGCAGTTTGATCGTAAATCTATGTATCATAGTTGCACTAAAAATATTACTGTGATTAAAAATAAGACAAGGTATACTTTGGTTTCATTATCTGCAGTGGAAGTTTTAGAGGCACAGAGACGAATGAAAGTTGACAAAGAGAAGTTTGCGACTGATGTGCACATGGCTGACCAAAACCCTAGCCAGGGCTTGAAGGATATTGGCCACAAGGTGAAAAAGGGAGGAAAAAACCTTGATACTTTCAACCAGAAATTAAGGGAGGCCGTCTCAGGTAAGCCAGGTAAGTCTAAGAATGATTCTGATAAGTCGCGTAAAATCCTATCTTCACATCTTAGTCCTTTGCTATCGATTTACATGATGAGAGATAAACTTCCTAATGATTCTGGTAGATTGTTTTATGCATCGATTAGGGATGTGAATCATGTTTTTTCTAATCATTTGTATGTGCTTATCATGCATTTTAGAGAGAGCTACTTTGCCCGTGTGCATGTTCATTCACGGTTTGCTCAGATATTACAGGAATTTGAGGATGTCTTTCCAAAATCCTTACCTACGGGTTTACCACCTTTGAGAGGTATTGAACACCAAATTGACTTGATTATAGGTTCGGTTATCCCAAATCATCCAGCGTATAAAGCAAACCCTGAGGAGACAAAGGAATTACAGCGATAAGTCGAGGAGTTACTTCAAAAAGGTTATGTGCAAGAATCCCCATCTCCTTGTGTTGTGCCTATCATTTTAGTTCCTAAGAAAGATAAAACTTGGCGCATGTGCATTGATTGTCGTGCTATTAAGAAGGCTACCATTAAGTATTGTGATCTTATCCCTAGGTTGGATGATATGCTTGAAGATTTGCATGGATCTATGATTTGTACTAAAATTAATTTGACTCGGGGTTATTATAAGATTTGAATTAATGAGGGGGATGAATGGAAAGCTGCATTTAAGACTAAGTTTGGGTTGTATGAATGGATTGTTATGCCTTTCGGTTTAACTAATGCACATAGTACTTTTATGCGGTTGATGAATCATGTCTTAAGAAAGTTTATTGGTCAGTTTGATGTGGTCTATTTTGATGATATATTGATTTATTCTGAGTCAACTGATAAACATATTGAGCATGTTAAAATGGTTCTTGTTGCACTCTGTGAGTCTTATTTGTATGCGAACATCAAGAAGTGCACATTTTGCGCTTTGAAAGTGGCGTTTCTCAGTTTGTTGGTCTCTAAGGAGGGCATAAAAGTCAACGAACCCAAAATTAAGGCCATTAAAACCTGGCTGAGACCTACTAATGCTAACCAGGTACATTCTTTTCAAGGTTTAGCTAGTTTTTATAGACGGTTTGTGCGTGATTTTTCATCTATTGATGCACCTCTAAATGAACTAGTTAAAAAGGATGTGAAATTTGTTTGGACTGAGAGTCAAGAGAAAGCATTTAATGAATTAAAAGTACGATTATGTAATCCTCCTGTTCTTGCTTTTCCTGATTTTAATGGTACTTTTGAGATTCATTGTGATGCTTCTGGTGTTGGTATTGGTGTTGTTTTGATGCAAGAGAATCGACCTATAGCTTATTTCAGTGAAAAGCTAAAGGTCGGTGCTCTAAACTATCCTGTGTATGATAAACAATTTTATGCAATTGTGCGTGCATTAGAAACTTGGCAACATTGGCATAAAGAATTTACCATTCATAGTGATCATAAATTCTTGAAATACTTGAAGAGTCGGATGAAGTTGAATAAGCGTCGTGCTAAATGGTCTAGTTTCATTGAATCTTTTCCTCATGTGTCTTGTTACAAAAAGGGTAAAGAAAATGTTGTTGCTGATGCTTTGAGTCGTAAACATGTTTTAATTACAAGATTGGAATGCATTATGTTAGGGTTTTCATTCGTGCGAGATTTATATGCGACTGATTCTGATTTTTCATCTATTTATGCTGCATGCGAAAATGGTGCTTATGAGAAGTTTTTTCTGAATGATGGTTTCTTGTTCATGAATAATAGGTTATATATTCCTCAATGTTCTATGCATGAATTACTTGTTAGAGAAGCTCGTTCAAGTGGTTTAATGGGACATTTTGGTGCATTTAAAACTTATAATTTGCTGCGATAACACTTCTATTGGCCGAAAATGGCACTTGCTATTGACAGGGTTTGTAGGAATTGTCTTGATTGCTTGAAGGCTAAGTCTAAAACTAAGCCTCATGGTCTTAATACTCCATTACCTGTTCCTACACATCCTTGGGTTGATATTTCTATGAATTTTGTCCTAGGTTTACCACGTTCTCAGTAAGGTAATGATTCTATCTTTGTGGTTGTGAATAGATTTTCGAAAATGGCACATTTTATTCCTTTTAGGAAGATAGATAATGCAAAGCATATTGTGGATCTATTTTTGAAGGAAGTAGTCTAGCTACATGGCATTCCTACATCCATTGTCTCTGATCGCGATGTTAAATTTTTATCCTACTTTTGGAATACATTGTGGCGCAAGTTAGGGACAAAGTTGTTGTTTTCGACTACCAGTCATCCTCAAATGGATGGACAAACAGAAGTAAACAATCGAACCCTATGGGCTCTCCTGCTTGTACTAGTTCAGAAGAACTTAAAGAATTGGGAAAAATGCATTCCAATTGCAGCTTACAATCGCACTATACATTCTACTACTTCTTTATCTCCATTTGAAATTGTTTATGGTTTTCTACCTATTACACCTCTTAATCTACTTCCTTTGAATTTTAAACAGGTTAAAAAACTTGATGGAGAAAATAAAGCTGATTTTCTGAAGAAAATCCATGAGAAGGTGTGCATGAAAATTGAACGGATAAATGCACAGAATGCTGATATAGCTAATCAAAGCCGCAAGTTGCTGAGGTTCAAAGTGGGAGATTATGTTTTGGTTCATCTTCGGAAAGAGAGGTTTCCAAATGCTTGGAAATCTAAGTTGAGTCCACGTGGAGATGGCCCTTTTAAAGTGCTGGATCGTGTGAATGACAATGCTTACAAGATTGAGTTACCAGATCATTATGATGTTAGTGCGACCTTCAATGTTGCTAATTTATCTCCATTTACCTTTGCAGAAAATTCAGTTTCGAGGGTGAAACCTTTCGACCACGGAGGGAGTGATGGAGATGCCAAGATGACTACCACCATAAATGAAAATATTCCACGACTTGATCATTCATTTAAAGGATATGTTTGGGATCCTCTAAGTGACATGGCGGGACATATGACTAGGTCAAGGACTAAACTTAGGGATTCCAATTTAAATGCTTTAATTGATCGCTTTTATGATGAAGAATTGAAGAAGGAGTCATCATCGACATCTTGGATTCATTATTCAAAATTTTCGACAAACTGAAGATATCATGAAGAACATTATACTCTTTTTTCCCACTCGGTTTTTAATGAGGTAGTGTGATCACTGTAAAATATTGTAAAATTATTTCATTTCGGGTTTATTGGACTGATGGCTCGGCCACGTGGGCTTTGAAGAGCCGAATTTCAAAAATACAGTCCATTAGGGTTTAGTGTATTCAGTTTTATTCTGATTAGAATTAGATTTGGTAAGATTAGATAAGGTAATATTCTTCAAGGTTACTTCTTGAAGAATTCGACCAGATTACCTTAGATTACAATTTATTTTAGGAATTTTAGTTAGATATGGTTTTAGCTTCTTAAAGCTGTCATAAGTCAATTCAGTTTCAAGTTATGATTAAGGTTTATGGCCGAAATCTACCCTATAAATAGGGGAGACCTTTGGATGAATTTCTCACCACTTTTATCAATCAAATATACAACCTTTTGAGTTCATACTCTTTGCTTGCGAGCTATTCCATTGTTGCTTAGCCCCTAGGGCTAGTTAAGTACCAATAAACCTTGTAATCTGATCCTGAGGGCTAGTTAGAGAGCAAGTCGGAGTTAGGCATACCCCGAGGGCAAGACTCCTGAATTTCGTGCGAGATAGTGAGGGTTTTCGAGATCCCTTCACTAGATCAAAGATATTATATCCGCTATCGTGAGTATTCGCAAGGAGATTCATATCACCAAGATATGGTGAATTTACTGCAACTATGCTACTAATTCTTCATTAGCCATTAATAGGCATCATAGTATTAAACTAGATAATACACGTGCTGATGCACGATTTATGAATGAAAATGAAAAAAAGATAGCATAATTTATAACTCCAATGAGTAATACATTTTTGTAATATATATGAGAATTGCACATGATTTAGTATTTATATATATATATATATATATATATTAATATTTAATATATTTATTATAAAAAATTAAATGTGGGGTGCTACTTGGCCAAGAATTTACTCTTTTAAGTCATGTTCTCTAGAGCTTATCTATATTTCAGTTCAGTTTAGTGTGAATTTAATTTTGGTGAATTTAGCTTAATTTAGTCATAAATTACTATTTTTCAATACGCTTATTTTCAGTTCAAATCAGATCATATCAGTTCGGATAAGCTCCAGCGAATAAGGCCTTAGTAGAGTTACTGCATTAATTATCACCAGTTTCCAAGAAATATATTGGAATTGAAAAGTAAATAATGCTATATCAAATTTGTTTTTTTTTCAAAGTTGACATGACAAGCTTTGGGAGTGCCACTTGTCAAAAATTTGTGAAAGATATTGCGGTTAAATGTGAAGATATCACTTAACTAAAGAAGTTGCTCTTTTATTATAAATTATAGATACACCTTTGTAGATAAATTAACAATTGTACACTAGTTGGTTTTCGAAAAATAGTTGTACACTGGATGGGAAATGGAATCAGTTTTTTTCTCTTTTCAAAACATAAAATATATATCACTGGAGAAAATCTCTGGTTAAACCGCCTAACTATTAGCAATTACAAAAAATCCTCTTTCCAATACATTTTAAAATTACATTATAAGTATTTATATTTTAATTTTTCTATAATTCTTTTTTTTTAAAATAAGAAAGTATTTCATTAACTAAAAGAGTGTTACAAAATGTGGGACGGTATCCCATAGAGAGATTTCATCTCTACTGATTTTTGCATGTTCCGTTAATAAATGGGCAACAGAGTTATCTTTCCTTCTAACCCAAATCAAGTCTTGGGATGGATAATTTTCAACTAGTCTACTCACATCCTCAATGATTATGTCAAAATCAAATAGATTCTCATGTTTATTTCTCATAGCATTAATAACTAAGTGTGCATCTCCCTTTATAGAGTTAACTTGTATGCCCTTCTATATAGTTTTTATCATAGCAGGGCGAAGAGCAAATGGCTTCTGCTTGCTCAACCAAATAAACAAAAGGGATGCGTTGGGATTCTCCATACAGCCCGCTTCCATTCGAAGAATGAATATACCAGCCACAATTGTTCAATAATTCTTCACAATATGGATTCAATGTTGGGGTAGATGATGTAATATTCTATTCCATTGGAATGGTAAAATCATGATTGGATGATGGTGGTAAAATCTTTCTTGGATATCGATGTGAGTCGCGTTACGTACGCTTTCCTTAAAGAGTAATTCGACCCTTACAGCCTTGGGTTACACGAATTCCCTTCGAGGATAAAACAATCGAGAATCCCTCCTGTTCTAGGCTTGAATTAGGAGAAATGCTTTGAGTGCAGCATTTTGGTTACTGAGTAAATCTGAAAATTCTAAAATTTTCACTTCTTTTTCTGTGAATGCATAAACATGTACATATAGGAGATGTTCCGAAAAGATACTACCTATCGTGAAATGTGTAAGTTATAGGTCACCATGTTTATGATGCACCACTCTGATACAATTGTAATACAATGCATCTTTCCACAAATGATTATATTTTCTACATACAATGTATCTCAGTTGTCAGAAATGAATTCTAAAACAACACATCTTTTCACGTAAATGATTACATTTTTCACATCCTGTGTACCGTAGTTATCCGAATTTTAATAAACTCTGAATTGTGTATTTTTCCACATGACAATGCAGTAAGTTGAGCATGCCGCCAACACTGCATCCCGTACACATTCTTAGTTCATCCTCATCCTTTCAATCAAAGAGTCAGACACTATACACCACCACCGTTATAAGTATGTATAAATACGGATGTAGATAGAATGATGTATCTTTCCACAGAAAGGATAGTACATGTTAGTCTTACCAACAATTTTAATACATATCCCAGAACTGTAAGTTTCGTAAATAGTTTATACAAGTGTGCACTCCGCACCACCAAACTTGTTTTGACATCCCGAACTTACACCTACTTGAATCCAATCATACTTAAATAGCTTGTGTTTCTCATATTTATGATTGTCTTTTACTAATAGGACTCAGAAGGAAAACGACATTATATACTAGCTAAATATGATCGTACTGATTACTTGTGTTCTTTTAGCTTTTTGACAAAATTGTCCGGACATTTGATCAGGTTAATTGAATATTGATTCGTGTAATTAACTCGTCGAGCTGGAATTTATTTGGAATGACCATTTGAATTTTATGGGCGATTTATTCCTTCTTATGGTATAGTACTACTTTGATCTTGTTTCAATTGGTTGGTTTGTTGTGGTATCACTATTTGATTTATCGTTATTTTTAGCCAATGAAAATGATGGAATTTGGCTTAATTTACATGATCATGTTCGGATCCAAGACCACACGGAGCTTATATTTTCCTTAATGCTTTTCACCAGGAATCGATTGTATTGTAACATGATTTTATGTTGGCAAAATCTTGGGAAAGAATGTCTTTCCATAGATATATGAAAGATAGAATTGAATTAAATTATAGAAAGGTAAAAAAATTTAGTTGCAATATTAAAAATTTATTATGAAACGTGCACTAGTTATAAGTTTATAACGCGATTAATGCAACCCAAAAATTTTATCTTTATTTCTTTTAATTTGCAGTTTAAACCTTAATTTTTCCATAATTTATGAAAATATTGTCATTCGACAGACAGAATCTTTTGTGTTTCACTTTGTATATACTTTTTGTTGTATGAGAAAACTCACTTGGATACTATTATTTGCTATTGTTTTTACATCTTTGTTCCCCATAATGATCTAGATTAACAATACTAAATAGTATTATATATGTTTTTAAACAATAGTAGTCCACTGTATGCCTTATGTGTAACTCAAATTTATTTATTTATTTAATCAAATTGTCATAGATAGGGTTTGAAGGGTGTCCTTCCATTTTCATAAGTTCATATGTTGTCAAAAGTTTGCTTACATTGCCCACATCGAGT
This sequence comes from Rubia yunnanensis, assembly GCA_037428765.1. Lineage (NCBI taxonomy): Eukaryota > Viridiplantae > Streptophyta > Magnoliopsida > Gentianales > Rubiaceae > Rubia > Rubia yunnanensis. The sequence goes on along the minus strand of CM075062.1, from coordinate 10,205,770 downwards.
TGCCCGAAGACTAATCCGTTGCCCGAAGGCTTACATCTCAGTTGCCCCAAAGGGGTAGATAAAAATCAAATTACAAATTCATAGCCTTTATGCATAAATAAGTAGATGGAGGTATGTCATAAGATAAATAGTCAAATAATGCGTACACTTCCGACTAGTTTGACTCAAACCACTAAAAGACGATCACAGTATTCAAATATTAGCCACATTCTCCCAGAGTTTCCAATACACTATATCTCTAAAACAACCAAAACAAAAGTGAAGAACTCCAGAAGTGAAACATCCAGTTCATCTCTATTAAATTGAAGTCCTTTATAAAAAGTAGGAAATGACCCTGATAAAGAACTAATTGAAAGCAGTTAACAATAAAAAAATTATAGCTCATAATGCAATATGTAGTATGATATTCATATGAATTATAATTATAATTATTGTGTAGTTTAGTCGTTAGAGTACTTATGTTATACGATTAATTTTTATAGTGATCACGAGTAAATATTAAAATATATAATAAATATTGGGACTATGCAGCATGAACAACTAAGCTCTCTCCATACTTCATTTTTCTAATTAATAATCGTTTGCCAAATTCGTAATCAATACGTGCATCACAGTTTTGCCGATCCGCCCACTTAATTAAACTCTAAAGCTTAATATATTCCCACACTTTTATCGCCAAAAAATAATGTAGTACGTTTTACAATATATAGTATGTTTGGTTAAATCATCAATTATTTAGAGCGTGATGAATAATATAGTTTAAGACAGAAGTGGCCGGTGATTGGAAATTATCCGGCGACCAAATATGTAAACCTTATCCAATTTCGCTCCGATCCAGCATCGACTCTTGTTCTCGGATGGTGAAGACCACCAACGTAGTGGTTGGCTGTAGTTACGGCAGCCACGTATAGCCGCCGCTACCGAGGAGACACCTTATCGGAGCTCTTCAGGTTACGATCGGCGGCCTCGGCTGAAGCTTTTAGATCCGGAGTTTTCGACAACACAGATCCGGTTTAAAAGAGTAATTTCCCATAATGATTCTGATTAACTAAGAAGAGTATAAATAGTGTGCCAAGTAGGCTAGTCTAAACATAACTCTAGCCTAGTCATCAAGAATAAAATCTTATCTAATCATTAACTTGCTTTATTCTAACCACCCCCCTCAAGCGAAGCGTCGGATGCTCGCCGACGCACAGTTTGGACCTGAAGAACTCGAGTAGTGGCCGAGAGAATCCTTTGGTGAAGATGTCCGCAATCTGAAGAGAAGTCGGGACATGTGCAACACGCAGCTTGCCAGATGTCACCAACTCACGAACAAAATGATAGTCAATGTCGATGTGTTTCGCCTGCTTGTGCACCACCGAATTCTGAGCCAAGAAGATAGCACTGCTGTTGTCGCATAACAACAATGGAGCACCAGAAAGCGGAACCCTAAGATCGCGAAGCAAATGAGTTAGCCAAACCACCTCTGAAGCAGTGTTGGTGAGAGCACGGTATTCAGACTCAGTGCTGGAGCGAGAAACAGTGGGTCTTTTTCTAGCACTCCAAGAAACCATATTACCTCCAAGATAAACTGTATAACCATAAGTGGACCGTCGAGTCTCCAGACAACGGGCCCAGTCAGCATCAGAGTACCCTAACACCTCAGGAGTACTAGCAGAACAAAAACTAAGACCAAAATGAAGAGTGCCACGAACATACCGCAAAATCTGTGTCACTGCAGCGAAATGGTCATCTCTGAGATCCTAAAGATACTAGCTCACCGTGTTGACCAATAAAGCCAAATCCGAACGAGTGATGGTGAGATACTGGAGGGCACCAACAAGGGAACGATAAAGTGTAGGATCTCGAAATGGACTGGTAGAGTTGTGAAGCAAGAACCAGCGACAAACGGTGTAGAAACAGGGGCCGCGTCAGACATACCGACCCGAGTCAAAATATCCCGAGCATACTTTGCTTGGCCAAGAAGTAACCCGAAGGAGGTAGGCGAAACTTCAAGACTGAGAAAATAATGGAGAGAACCCAGATCCTTGATTGCAAACTCTCCGTGTGTCCGATCAATTAACTGACAAAGAAGAGTAGAGTCGTTTCCTGTAAGAATGATATCATCCACACACACAAGTAGATACAGTAACAATTACCCTCTCGAGAGAACAAATAAAGAAGTATCAGCTGAGTCAAAATATCCCGAACATACTTTGCTTGGCCAAGAAGTAACACGAAGGAGGTAGGCGAAACTTCAAGACTGAGAAAATAATGGAGAGAACCCAGATCCTTGATTGCAAACTCTCCGTGTGTCCGATCAATTAACTGACAAAGAAGAGTAGAGTCGTTTCCTGTAAGAATGATATCATCCACACACACAAGTAGATACAGTAACAATTACCCTCTCGAGAGAACAAATAAAGAAGTATCAGCTGAGCTGCACTGAAAACCAAGCTGTGTCAGATAACCGCTGAAACGGTGGAACCAAGCCCGAGAAGCCTGCTTAAGACCATAAATGGCCTTCTGCAAGTAACAAACATAGTCTGGCTGCTTCATATAGACCAGAGCATCATGAACACCATTAAGGAAAAGCGTTCTTGATGTCCAGCTGATGAAGTGGCCAGGAACGCATTGTGGCTATGGCGAGGAATGTCCGAACAGTGGAGGCTTTGACGACTGGACTGAAAGGGTGGTCAAAGTCAAAACCCAGAATTTGTTAGAAACCCTGTGCCACAAGCCTAGCTTTATGATGTTCAATAGTGCCATCTGGTCGATACTTCAGTCTGTAAACCCATTTGGAGCCAACAATATTGACGTCCAATGGGCGAGGCACCAAATCCCAAGTGTGTTGTCCACGAAGAGCTGCCATCTCGTCATCCATGGCAGAAACCCAAGCCAGATTTTGAAGAGCAGTGCGGTAATCCGTGGGCTCTGACTGAGCAAGTAAGGCTGCAGTAAGACCATGAGCAATGATATCAGAATAATCTCTGCGCTGAATAGCTCCATTCACTGATCGAGTAGCCATACAATGAGTGCAAAGCCGAGGTGGAGAGACCAGAGGAGCAGTCGCAGCAGGCAAAAGGGCCGGTGAGGTGACTAGCGAAGGAGCCAGTGAGGTGGCCAATGAATGGGCCAGTGAGGTGGCCTGCGAAGGGGCCTTTGAAGTGGCCAGAGAATTGGATGAGCTGGTTGGTGGACCAGGTGAGCTGGTCGATGGCGAGATGGACAGAGCAGGATGAGTCCTAGCGGCCATTGGATGGTTTGAATCGTTAGAGCAGTCATAACATAGTGTTGTAGTAGGTGAGGACGACAGCATCGATGAACCAGGAGGGCTGGCAACCAAAGTGGCATACCGAGCAGGAGGAGATGCCATCGTGGAAGAAGTAGGAGTAACTGATGTGTTAGCAGGATCCAAATAAGTAGAGACATCCAGAGAGAACGGAGATAGTGAAGTAGAACCATCGGCATAAGGGAAGAAAGTATCATCAAACCGAGCATGTCTGGTGACATATATCTTTCCAGATGTGGGATCCAAACATCGATAACCCTTGTATTAGGAGTTGTACCCAAGATAGATATAGGGAAAATATGGACGAAGATAAGGGTACACACAACAACCAAATACGTGAAAGTTCGTGTATATGGGAACCCAACCATTAACAACCTCAAATGGTGATCGTCCGCCAAGAACCGGAGTGGGCAACCGATTTATGGTATAAGAAGTTGCAGCAAACGCTTGTGGCCACTGGGAGAGAGAAACATGTGAGTGGTACAACATAAACAAGCCCATCTCAGTAATGTGGCAGTGCTTGCGCTCAGCTCGACCGTTCTGCTCAGGAGTATACGGACAAGAAATCTAATGGTGAATGCCTTTTGTCTGAAAGTGGGTGCGTAAGCGACCATTTACGAACTCAGTCCCCCCATCACTCTGAAACACTTAAATGGTGAAAGAAAATCGGTTCTCCACAAAGGCCTCAAACTGGCAATAGACATCCCAAAAATCATATTTACGATGAAGTGGGTAAAACCACGAGAGTCGGAAATAATCATTAAGGAAAATGGCATAGTAGGAGAAACCATCAACAGATATAATAGGAGAGGGCCCCCATAAGTCACAATGAACTATATCAAGTACCCTAGCAGCACGTTTATCATTTGTATGAAAAGATAAATGTTTCCCTTTAGCTTTTTCACACGCTTCACAAATGGTGGGTTTAGGCAAAATTGATGAGACAGCTAAGGATCCAGAAGCACGTAAACCAGAATAACGGAATGCGGAACATGACCAAGTCAAGCATGTCAGATTTCAAACACGACTTATTTGACTCCATAGTAGACATTAAAGCAGATGCACCATAGTCTAAGACATAAAGACAGTCCTCAATATGACCGTGACCCAAGGTTTCTCTAGTGATTTTATGCCGAATAATAAAAGAACGATCATCAAGGCAAACAACAATGTTTTAAATCTTGAGTTAATTTGCTAATAGAAAGCAAATTATTAGTAAGATCGGGCACACTAAGAACATCATAAATAGGCAAAGACTTAGAAATCCGAGATTCAACCATATGAGTAATAGGGAGTTGAGAACCATTACCAACATAGACGTGGAAAGAGCCATGGTAAGGTCTCACATAATCAATAGCAGCAGGAGATGATGCCATGTGCTTTGTAGCGCCCGAATCTACAATCCACCGATGGCCAGAATGCCTAAATTCCGAGATGCCGACAGAAGGGGCCATACTACAAAGAAGAAGAAACCTAATCTATAGCAAAAGCAAACAAGTCGGTCCAAATTGAAGCAAAGATGAGCGCACGTGAAGGCTGAGAAGCACGTGGATCTGATTTGCGCGTGAGGACCACGCACGGGAGAAGCTGTCGCACATGATAGTGAGTCGTGCGTGAGGATGGCCTGCAACTGTGGAGAGAAATTGCCTTTGCTGAAATATGAATATGCCTCTTGAATCTGGAGAAAAAAAGAACTTTTTCGCCGATTGGAAGGATTGGATGTCAGTGATGGCCGGAAGAAGAAGATCTGGAGGCGGGAAGAAGAAGATCTGGACGACAGAGAAGAAGATGGCCGGAAGAAGAAGATCTAAGAGGATGATGTCGTGGACTGGAGAACCCGTGAAATTGGAGATGACATCGGAGAAGAAGACCTTGGGTGCCGAATCAGACGCCGAAGAAGAAGTCCCAGTCAATCGCCGAAAGTTGCTGGAAGACACCGGAGAATTAGAGATGAAGAGAACCACTGTGAGGACGTTGCCGGAGGAGATGAATCGTTGCCGGAATCGTTGCCGGAATTTGGACGAAATTTGACCAGAAATTTGCCAGAATATGTTGGTTCAGTCGGCTGGAAAAGAGATACCATAAAGGATCAGAACTTGCTCTGATACCATGAAAGAGTGATTTCCCATAATGATTCTGATTAACTAATAAGAGTATAAATAGAGTACCAAGTAGGCTAGTCTAAACATAACTCTGGCCTAGTCATCAAGAATAAAATCTTATCAGATCATTAACTTGCTTTATTCTAACACGGTTGCTACTGATCATATCGGCTTCTACTGTTCAAATTGGGAGTTTTGACCCAGCGATAGAAAGAAATCGCCGAAGATAATGACCAAGCGTGGTCAGCTAAGGCCACGCGCCAGTACAAGGTCCATCATCTACCACCTACACACCGCTCGAGATACTACACGTTGAAGCAGAGTTTGACTCTTCTTTCTTTTTTTCTCTTCTTTTTCTCTTTTCTTGCTGTGTTTTACTTGGTTTTATTTTACTTTATTTTTTCTTGTCTTGGTTCAATAATTCCATCATTTAATATATGGGTACATCTGAAAGTGGTTCTTTTTTGTTTACGTATTGGATTTTTTTTGCCTTCGTTATTGTGAGTTTAACAGGCGACCCTTTTTCCGGTCAAATAGACTGTTAAAACTTTATTGAATTCAGATCTATTTTTGTTATCCAAAGATGGATAGGAGAAATTCGAGTCATAATCATTTGAATAACTTATTTTTGGCGATTCCATACATGAGATTTCAAATCATTAGGATGTTTTTGGCTAATTAGATCGTTTATTCGGTTTAACAAGCCTTTAGACCGTTTTATATCGGTATTCTTTTGGGTGTGGGTTAGGGGCAATTCAGCACGTTGTCAATGATTTCCTATACACTGATTGAAAAACTATTTGGGCAGTTAAAATGATAGGTCGAGGTCTCCTAGTTTTAGTGAAAGGTTTTGAATGGGTTAAATAGAGACCCTCCTGATTTTTAGTTGGGGAGCATTAATTTGGTTCATTTTTATCGTCTTCATATGGATCATAAGTGTGGATGAATCATTTTCCAGATGTCCTAATCTAATTCTTATTACTGTGATCAATTAAAGGTGGAATACTATCTCAAGTTGATAATTTTGTTTGGTGACTACGGGTCGACGTACTAAACAACTACACAGCGGAACCCTCATCCTTTGTATACCCTCTTTATTATCACTTAGACTTTTGGTTATTATTGTAATATTTACTTAGTGCTTATATGTAACTTCTCTAATTGCCACTAAAGCATTCGATTATACTATAATATTTATTTTAGTTCTTTGGTGTAAATGGGTTCATCTCATAGGTTCATGTAAAAATTACTTGAATGTAGGCTATTTGACCAATCTAATCAATATGAAGGGTTAAATTCCTAAACATTCCCTTGACGATTTTAACTAAAAAATAAATAAATAAATGGCCGGTAGAATGGTATCCCATGTTTGTTTCCGAAAGAGGTAGAACCATGGCGTTTGAATAAGAAGGATAAATGGATTGAATTCTTCTTCGAAATGGATAATCTTGTTTGTTAAACTTTTGGAACCATGCATCCACATTCCTGAACTTACTTATTCAATTATACATGCATACTCTTTTTCTTCCACAATAAATTTCTTATTTTCCTTATCTCTCCCACAATAAAAAAAAAGTTATTTAAAATATCCTCATGATTAATGCCACATCAGTTGAACCCCACAAAATTCACCTTATAAACTTCGTAATTTAAATCAAACTCATATGATAAAATGTGTTACATCAGCTACATAAATACATAAATATTTGAGCCATATACTTTCGAAAGTTTAAATAGGGACGGAGGTGGTAATTTATAATAGAGGGGATCTCCTGACAGGTGGCATATCATTAAGTTACGTACAAATCACTATATGTTTTCACTTATACACCGCATTTGTTAAATTGCATACTAAATTTTAAAATGTATTTTTTATGTTTTACTTGTTATAACTTATAAACTATAATATTTAAAAAAAAATTCAAAAATTACACTTTTAGTGTAAAATGTTAGAGGGTATATCCATAAGTTATAGATATGCCATATTTCTTGAGACTTCCTCTCTCTATGAATGAGAAAGGCTCATATATGACATTGTTTTGTCACACTTATCATGAGTAAAGTTTTAAAAATAACATAAAATATCTCAAATTATCTTTCATCTTTATATAACTGTGTTTAGACCCCTCGTCTCATCATAAAATTCAGTGAGACCATTTTTTTCCCATCTTTTTTGCATACCCCCGTTTAGTCTGTGACCACTCTACAGCAAGAGTGATTGTTTGAAGCCGACGTTTACTAAAATAACGGCGTCAAAAAAGATAATTACGGAAAAAATACGCCACCGACATGGCATAATCATACTGTGGAGTAACAATTCGTCAATTCGTCAATTCGTCAATTCGTCCATTCGTCAATTCGTCCATTCGTCAATTCGTCAATTCGTCCATGGTATTCATGAGATACAGTTTTGAGAGGTTTTGAGGGAGGGTTTTTTGCGTTTGAATTTTGAGGGAGAAGAAGAAATGTGACCCAAAATGGAAAGCTAAAATAATTCCTAAAATATCTATATTATATAGTATTGTTTTAAGGTCCCTAGAAATATTTAATTTTGTAAGAGACCCCGATCTCACACAAAGCTTAGGTGAAACGGTGTCAACCAAATCTTTGTATTCCTGAAATACACATAATTTACAGTAGAGTAAAGTTTTTCCTTCTCTTCTTGTTTTTCAAAAAGAAAAACGGTACTGTGTTTTCTCAAACAATTCTTGTGTGCCAAATTTGTATGCATGTGGCCAAAAAACTCAATGTACATTAAAGATATGTAATTAACCGAAAGTACTCTTGAAATACACATAAATCGCGTCTCTCTCTATTATTATTTGAGTGAAAGAGTCTATGATCATATTAAAAATTGAAAAATGTATATAGCCCGATGGCCCCATTTCAGACATGTCGCAATCTTGCTAGGAATAATTTGTTTGCACGGAAACGTAATGATTATTTTATTTTTGTTCAATAATAATTGTCATACTCTTATTGTAAACTACTTCACACAATCTTTATTTAAATAAATAGTAGTAAAATTTAATTGATATGAATAACAAAATTATCATGTGACATGTTATTAAATTTATTGCAATGTATGTATTTTATATCATCAGTGTTCCATATGCCACCGGAAAACAATATATATGAGTAAAAATTATTTCACATTATCAAATCTTCTAAAAAATATATAAAGTATTTCATGAATTATTTTCATATTGAGTTCATATAAAAATATTTTATATAAAATACGTAGCTCATCATCTTTAATTTATTAATATGCTGTATCTTATTAAAAAATATATGTAAATTTATTTATAATTTGTGGTAAATATTCTTATTTACATATTTTCATTTTTACATTTTTTATTTCCTATCACATGCGACATATTGATTTTAAAATATGTAGTTCATTTAAAATAAAAATATGCTAATAATGATGTTACAAAAATCACATACGTATATCTTTTAAGAATGGATGTCCATAGGATATTATTTAAAAAAGATATAAAATCGATGCAAATCCAAAATATTACCTAAGGTATTATATTCATCAACACATAAATATTTTCTAATAAACAAATAAAATTATATATCAAACATTGATTATTCAACATCGAGAACCTTATTACGCTTAAATATCACAACTCCCATCAAAAGCATTAGAACCAAGTTAAAACTTCACATGCATCCACCTCTGACAACCGCCACTCCATGATGGAGGTTTAGATCTAGTTCCGAAGATCCTTGTCACGCCATGTCCTTATATTAATTATTGCAAAATACTACAGAAGCATGTGGATATTCTTAGGACGTGTATTAACTTGGGTGCATGGCTCTTAATTTTTCATTCTTTTTTCGTTTCATTCATTTTATAATTTATTGAAAACAATAACATTATATTTCGTGGCATAGAAGTAAAAACTATGCAGTCTCCTGTATGATTATTTCACGAGCAAGATAGAGATTGGAAAGACAACAATGGGACTTTTGTCTCTCTGCAATATACATGAATCCTTGCCTGATTATTTATGTATATTGATTGATTTAGTATGACACCGATTCTTCTTTTTCTTGAAAATCAATCATCCAAAAATTTCTGGAAAAACACTCACGGACAATCATATATAATAATTGTAATTGACTTGTCTAATCTATACTATTATAAATTAATGATTTAGCAGTTAAATAAGTAATACCATTCTCATGATATTTATAACTTATTTTCAGTGGAAACTTTATTTAATCAAGAAATAGAATCCTCTAGCGCATCAATAATATTACGTCAAACTAAAAATCTATTGCATTCGTAATATTATTTGAACAAATCATTAGATTTAGAACATAATCATCAACATGAACATGAACATTACAGATGGATTGATGATTCAGGTGAGCTTGCTCTAGAGGCTATATGGGTTCAGTGGTAACTGGTTAATATCATTGAGTGTTATTATGGAATTTTAATTTTATCTCCTATTTGTAATAAGACAATTAAATATCATGTTATTTTCAAACTAATCTGTATTTCTCTATCAGTACATTTAAATTCAATAAAATATAACTTAATTACCTGCACTATTTTTACTACACTTAATTTAAATTTAGTTCAGTTCAATCTCACATAAATCAAATGTAAATATTAATTATCACGTAATTAAGTATCTTTCTGTGAGAGCTTACTTGCATTAGAATTTAAATATTAACTAAATTTATTATAATTGTTGTTGTACATTTACAATAAGAGTAATTGATCTTTAAAGTACAACACACTAGTGGAGGGTGGGGTGATTAAAGACAGTTTTTATGGATCATAGAGGTGACTTCTCTGTCCCCGACTTTGATCGTCCACAGCGATCAAAGACTGTTCGTAGAACCGCATTTAAATGGCTAGATTAAAGGCGGTTATTTGCTGTGATATGAATATCTTGCAAAGACTCTGGATTGCGGAATTTTAGATCTTAGGCAAAACAAGGGATTTTGCGAAACCCTAGCTTGGCCACACAAAATTCAAGACATCTAGCCCTTGGGGTACTCTCAATTTTGACTTGCTCTCTAACTAGCCCTCATGATCAGATTACAAGGTTTATTGATACTTAACTAGCCCTTTGGGGTTAAGCAACAATGGAATAGCTCGCAAGCAAAGAGTATGAACTCAAAAGGTTGTATATTTGATTGATAAAAGTGGTGAATACAACCCCTATTTATAGGGCTGAATTCGTCCAAACCCTAATCCCAATCAGAATGGGATTTGGTAATTTCTGTCAGAAACTGAATAGAATTATGGCAGCTTTAAGAAGCTAAAACCATATCTAACTAAAATATCTAAAATAAGTTTACTATGGCCTAATTCATCCATATCACACCTTGGATGAATATTGTCTTAGCTAGTATTGCCAAAACTAACTCTAGTCATAAAAAAAACTGAATATACTTAACCCTAATGGGTTGTAATCTTGAAATTAGCTCTTCAAATCCCACATGGCCGAACTATTAGTCCAATAAACCCAAAATGAAATTATTTTACAATATTTTACAGTGATCATACTACCTCGTTAAAAACCCAGTGGGAAAAAGGAGTATAGTGTCTTTCATGACGTCTTCAGTTCTTCAACAGTTTTGAACAATAAATCCAAGATGTCGATGATGACTCCTTCAATTCTTCATCATAAAGGCGATCAATCAAAGCATTTAAAGCAGCATCCCTAAGCTTAGTCCTTGACTTAGTCATAGGTCCCGCCATGTCACTTAGAGGATCCCGAACAAAACCTCTAAATGTTTGATCAATATGTGGAATGTCTTCATTTATGGTGGTAGTCGTCTTGGCATCTCTATCATGTTGTCTTTGGCGAGGTGGAGTAACCGCCTTTAAACAAGTTCCTGGCTCGGAATATAATCATCATCCTCAGCAAGTAGGTAGAGTTCCTCAATCGGAACAATAAAACCGTTCCGGCACCTGGACTTGCATCGGAGGTGATATCTATGTTCCTAAGTCATGTGTCAAATCTGCAGCCAACCTATTTTTTGAAGCTACAATACATTTGAATGTATTATTTACTTCCAATTGAGGAACTTGAAGCCCCATAAGTGGTTCTGATTGAGGAGCTAGTAGTCTTCTCTTTTAAATTTTATGTGACAGGGAACTACTTCTGACTTCAGAAGAATAATCAGGAGGAATGGTAAAAATTGTAAAATTTTCATAGCCGGGCAAAATTTGTCAAATAACAAATTCCTCTTGCAATAAAGTGTCTAAGATTGTGCAATGTTTCAAAAATGTATAGATACCGCTAAGCTAGTAGTTATCTATACATAGGAATAGAATTCAACGAAATTCTATTCCGCTCACAACGTCTAACTATATTAGCCAGCGTAATACTACACTACATGATTGTAGTTTCACCAAAAATCTATAGACATAGCTAATCGAGCAACTATCTATAGATGGGAATAGAAAACAAATACATGTCCCTAGTGATGAGATGTTTGTTATACCACCACCTTAGGTCTTCCAATAGTTTGTGATAGAAAATTTATTATCTGTCTCGCCACAAAATTTCTCGCCACATTGATGTCATCTTGTGAATACGACTTTTGTTCCTCTAGAAAATCTGTTGACATTAGAATATAAGAACATTGGTCTTGTAGGTTAGTAGTTTATCGATAATTACGAATAATTGACATACCTATGAAGTAAATATTTACCTTTTCAATTTCTAGGTAATCCAACCGTACATCCTTAACGCACTCGGCCGCATATAACATTACGCAGTAGCTGCACTCCCATGTTTTTGCTTGTATCTTATACTATTATGTTAGAATGCAAATTAGTGGATAGAAAATAACAATAAAAAATTAGGACTATAAATTAATCAAATTCAAACATTGATTTGGACTACGGCTAATTTGTTTTGAACATTTGGTTCATCGAATGCAATATTAAAAATATCTAGAAATGCTTGCGATGGTTCAAAATGCAATGGATCCATCCAATACACATGCTTAGCTTCCGGGACAATCAATATCCAAGACCAATGACCCCTAAATTGGAATGGATTTATTACTCAAACCACTTGTGAATCTTAGAATGTAACGACATGTTTAATAATAGTAAAATTGGAAATATCACCTCTCTATGTATGGTGCAATGTAGAACTTTATATCCTTCCAGCTTAAGCATTTGCGTATGTATTCAATCCACTCTTGGTCCGTACATCCAATTCCTTGCGTCATCAAGGGACACAAATAGCTCACCCATCATTTTCCCCTTTGATTGGCAAAGTAGTACATGTACCTTACATAAAAAAATATGTAGATTACGTCTCAATATGTTTGTAGTTTCATTAAATAGATAGTGAACAAATAAAACTAAACAAGCACTTACAGTAGAAATAGGGACATGATTGGTTGGTTGACTTGGTCACATTGACAAAAATCATTGAAATCACTCCACAACACGATGATGTTTCGCTTTCTCCCAAACACACTCATTTCCTGAGAAAGTGTATGTTGAGTTATTGTTGTGTGCCGAGATCCAGCGGGACAGTATGCAAACAAAAGGTGGTGACCCCTTTTCCACTTGTGGGCTTGGCTTTACATTTTTTACATCCTTGCCCGCCGGTACGATTGACTTTGTGGGTGTTGGCACAATTTCTTTTAAATGAACTTCCTTCTCCACATCGACGTAAATAAGATGCTGAGGCCATTGGAGGAACATTCCTTGGGATGGTTCCACGGTCCTGTAATCTCCTTCGGGAGTGGGTAAACTTGCATTGTGCACTAATGGTTTCTCGATGGAAAACATTGCAAATCCATTCCCAATTGATATCGAGTGATGATGTCTCGTCGGACACATGCATCAATGTTGCTTTTTCATCGACCTCAATGAGAAGCTCGCATAATTGATTACCCTATAACAATAAAAATACTACCTAGTTAATGATGTTCTGACCCCACGTTTAATTATTTAGGGGAGGATCGTACCTTTTTCTTGGGGGATAAGATGGCCTTGTTTGGGGTTCCGACAATTGCCTTTTTCCCGGGGGATAAGATGGCCTAGTTAGGTGCTCCTAGAATTGTTGCCCTCGGGGCTAAACTTTTGTTGACCTCAATGTCACCCGGAGAGTGGTTAGATCCTCTTGAAGGGGGCTCCCGGTCGCTAGTTAGATCTTCTGGATTATCAGGTAGTTGAAGACCCGTGTGCTTGGCTAACTTGCAAATCAAAATTTCTTTTCGCTCTAATTGCTTGTCACGTAATAGGGCTTCATTCTTCAATTAATTTATTCTTGATGGCTTAGCACCAATATAAGACCGAACAATTTCTAAAGCCTCTCGTTGCGTCAAGAATCCACCCACCCCTCGTGCGCATCCCGCATGGTCCGGTTTACCTGTAGCCTCGCACAATATGTCGTGCTTACCTGATGGAATAAATTGGCCATCAATTTCATCTTGTTTTAGTTTTTCCTACACAATTCCGCAAATACAACGTGAATGAGAAAAAAGTTTACAATTTACATAAATAAATTGTAATTGGTAACATGCTTACCACTTTCTCCTCAAGTTCGATTCCCTTTTTTCACATATTGATTTTTTGAGCCTTGAGGAATAGATCACATCGTTCAATTTGTTCCACATCAATCGGAAAAACATATGCCCTAGCCTCTTCCTTGGACAATCCCTTATCTATGGCCAATAGTACATCTTTATCGAATTTCTCCTTTACCATCTCGAACGCCGCAAATGCATAACCCCAGCGACTCTTCCTATGCGGAGTTAAGTTGAGTTTAAAAATGCGCTTTTTCTCTTTCCCCGCACCCTAAGTGAGATTTTAAATCAAGCCATGTAAATTAAAACTGTAAAATTAAAAATCAACTATCAATTATGTATAAGACCTACATTTTGCTTATTCTCTAAGGCTCTTCTCTTGTGGATCTCCCAACTCTCCGGTTGTATGTGTGTGTATGTTATCCAGGGGTTATCACCCTTTATATTGGAGAAGATATAATCTCTAAATAGAGTGTACTTGAGTTCTCGCCAACTCTTGGATAACATATTCATTGCCCTCTTCTTCAAGTCGTCCATGTCCGGGGCATCGATTTCAAAGGGTCTCTAATGGAACAAAAATTTAAAAATCAATAAAAATATTGACCATTTCATTGCCATAAAATAATTTGATATAAACCACGATTGTCAACAAAAAATTAGGGTTACCTTGCACTCCAACCATAAGCTCTACATGTTTTTTTTTAACTTTGTGCAAATTATCATAGCGAATATCTACCCTTGTCCTACCAACTTTCCCAACCCAGCTCAACCATTTAGCATGTTCTTCCGACATGCAATGACTCATTTTATTAAAAACCAACAAGGTAAATTCCTTTCTAGCCATTCTTCTTTCTAGAGTTCTACAATGGATCTTAGCGATTCCTACTTTGTCGGAACCCTCCCCATCCTCATCCCCCATCAACCGTTATCTCAGTATTCCCATTTTCCAAAGATACATGATAATGAGGCCTTTTTTACATTATAAAACCTAGCAACAACGATATTATCTTAACAAATTGGAGGGTAAGAAAATAAGAACTCAATCTAAACAAATAGAGTATATATTAGAATAAAACTTAAATAAACTAAATCTTTATTACATTCAGATGGCATGAGCAAGGAAGAAACAAAATTTTACTAATTCAACCATTTGAGAAGAAGACATACAAATCATTGAGAAATAGAGCTTCAAAGGATGAATGTTTACCCTATTTTGTGTCTTTTAAGTGTGATGAATACCTCAAATAATGATTTTGTTCCTTACAAAACCTAGACCCAAAAAATCCTTTTCCAGCTTCATCTTGGATTGATGATCCCCCGAGAGTAGTAAGACTAGGGTTTGGTGTAGTTGGAAATTGAAGATGGGTTTGGGTGAAGATTTGAGATGGATTTGTGAAAGGGGAGGGTTTAGGCAATTTTTTGGAGAAGAAAGCTAGATTGGGCATTAGTTATCCCCCTTTGAAAATGCCTTTAATGCTTTAGATATAAAGCCCGTCAACTTTCGGACTTGGAACTTGGTCAGGCCTTCACAATCAGAACGTCTTTGGTTGTTTGATGTATTTGTTGCCGAACTACTTCTGAGTTTGGAACTTCAATGTATATAATTTTTTAAAATGGTGTAATTATCCCCGAATCGCATAAGAACCTAACCATCCCTTCCCATTCCAAAATTGTAAAATCAAATTCATCCATCATCCAATTGAACAATGTCGAGAAACCGAGGTGGTAAGAGGATTAGCAACCATGGAAATGCATCAACAAGTAGCCATGAACTGATCACTGAGCTAGGGGCGAGTCAAAAAAATTCAAAACCAAAGTTGAATAGAGGTATGTTGAATTCCTTACTGTTCGTAAGTGTACAAATCCTAAGGTAGTTGCCGGTGATAGATTCGAGGAGTTATCTTTGGGCTACCTAGTAAGCTATTTCCATAACCAACATATGGCAAAAATTTTGACATTTGAGGATAGGGTTCATACCGATGAGGTGGTTCAGTTTTATGCAAACCTAGGAAATAATGTTAACAATAAGGATGTAACTCGGGTTAATGAAATTAATGTGACAGTCACAAAATGTACCATCAATTCTATTTTAGAATGCCCTTGTAATAACCCAAGAAGCTCCCTGCTAGTCCGCTCGAGATTTTTCACCAGCAGAGTTGGCCGGTGGTTACTGAGTCTACAGCGTTGGACCACCCTTTTAGAAATGGAACAGAAGTACTTTCATAGGGATGAGCCAGGGGTGGGTAGGGTAGATAGTTATAATGTAGAGAAACTGACAGTTGAGCAGCGGATAGTGTACAAGCGGATATGTTTGAATGTGCTGCCTTCAGGTAGACACGTATGTGCCAACAATAGGAAACCTCATGCTTTTTTATTACATCATGGAGATAAATCCCCATTAACCCAGGCTACACTATTATAAACTACATGTTAAGGTTGTGGTAGGAAAGAAGATTGATCTCCCCTACGGGGGATTGAACTGCATTTCTTAGTCAGTTTGGTGTGACGCCAGTTGACCGACCATTGTGTGTGGATTACTACAATGAGACTTGGTTCGTCCACAAGAAACTAGAACTGGGAGACAAAAAGTGGCACCAGAAAGTATTCACTGGTCTTGGGGCGGCGACCGTTGCGGTGAAGAGAGCAAAGGAAGCTGAAATGGATAGGGCTGAGTCATCTAGACCATGTGAGTTGTACATTATATAGGTTGTTAACATTTTCTGTGCTAGTGGTACAATTTAAAAAAATATTTATATTAACCATCTCATTTTTTGTAAGTGGTGGACGTGACTGGAAGAGTGTCATCAATCGCTACCTGCGATGCATCCATGCCAATGTTAGACAGGCAAACAAAGAAATAGAGATGGTGGAGGCACGCCATGCAAAGTTCATAAAATCAACTAGACTGCAATTGGAGATTAGCAATGACGATACGATGCCCAACTTTGATCCTGAATTATCAGACAATGATGCAAAAGATAATGTCCATGAAGAGCCCCTTATGGAAGAAAGTGATTCAGAATTTACCTCAATGTTTACACAGGATGACTAGGCATATTTTATGATGTTTGAAACTTGAAATACTTTTGGGATTCTAGATACTCTATTTTGTTTTATGTATTGAACTTAATGTAATATGTAGCAAGATCAACTTCCTTTATGTAATCTATGCAAAATTCAATAACTTCCTCTGCAACGTAACACTACACAATACTTGCATCGGGCCTATACCGGTTCTTGACAAAGTGTTAAAAATTTTATGTACCTCTCAAACGGGTACATCCACCTCAGAAAAACTGGACCACGGAGTTTGATCTCCCTCACTAAGTGGACTATAAGCTGAACCATAACATCAATGAATGAGGGGGGAAGTACATCTCCATCTGACATTGAACTTCAACTATCATCCCCTGCAAACAATCAAGCTTGGAAACAGTAATGGTCTTCGAACATATTAACTTGAAGAAAAGGCAAAGTTTCGTGATGCAAAGTCTTACATGGGATGGTAGAGACGACCAAATCGCGATGGCATTCAATTCTTGTATCAAGTTGTGACAGTCATGATATTTTAAACCAACCATCTTCAAATCAGTGAGAGAAACACATGAAATTATGTTTGAAGAATAAGATGCTGACACCTTCACACCACTAAGGGTGTCACAATACGACTTCTTCTCCGACTCAGACATAGAATAACATGCAGGAGAAAGATAATAATTATCGCCATTTCTACCAGGACCCAAATATTTTTAATACCCATTTTGACTAGGTCAACTCGAACCTCCAACCCATTCTTAGTTTTACCCGGTGTATTCAACAATGTCCCAACCAAAGATTCACAAATATTCTTCTCAATGTGCATCACGTTAAGACAATGTCTGACTTCCAAGTGTTTCCAATAAGGGGGTCTAAAAAATATCGAACATTTCTTCCAACTTTCCTTGCAAGAAGCTTTTCGCATTTTTTTCACATATCGTTTGTAAAATCCTTAACTCTATAAAACATCGCACCACCAGTCAATGGTAATGGTAGGCCTCTAAGCTCCACTTCACCGTCGAACCACTTCTTTGCAACACACCATGGGTGGCCAACAGGAAGAAACCGCATGTGGCCTAGATAAGTTGTTTTGCACTCGTGTTTCAAATAACAGAAGGACATTTCCTTCTCACACACCAGACAAGCATAGTGTTCTTTGACCAAGTACCCTGATAGGTTCCCATATGCGGGAAAAATGTTTATGGTACGAAACAACAAAGCCTTCATTATGAATTCTTCTTTTGCACTTCCATCATACGTCCGGACCCCACTATTGAACAAGGTCAACAAATCATCAACTAATGGAGCGAGGTAAACATCTATGTTGCTACCAGGTTGCTTAGGCCCCGAGATCATCATACAAAATAAAACATACTTATTGTTCATTGTCAACCAAGATGGTAGATTATAAATCACAATCATAACAGGCCAAGAGCTGTGTGTGCTACTCATAATACCATATGGATTCATTTCATCTGAGGAAAGTCCTAGTCTCAAATGTCGTGGTTTAGTACCGAACTCGGGATACATAATATCAAGTTTCTTCCACTGTTCACCATTGGACGTATGACTAATCACGTCATCCCCTGGTCATTCCCTTTTGGCATGTCATCGCAATAACTTTGCATATTCTTCGGAACCAAACAACTTCTTCAATCGAGGAATAATAGGGAGATACCATAAAACTTTTTTTGGTGTCTTTTTATTCCTAGTCGACTCTGCTTCAGCACCAACCGCGATTCCACCATGCTTTAACTTGTAACATGATCCACCACAAACCCTAAAATTGTCTAGGATCTTGTCCTTCTCCCCCGTGTATAACATATAATTGTTGGGACATGCATGAATTTTTTCTAAATTCAATCCCATTGGCATACGATCGGTCAGGCAATAAATTTCCTTCTGGTAGCAAATCACGAAGCAATTCAAGAGTCTATGTCATCACTTTTTCAGTCCAACCATATTTTGATTTCAAATTCATCAATTGCAATGTGGCGTTCAAAACTGAATGTCTTGCACCATTGTATAAGGGCGTCTTCTTATTGTTATGTAAAGCTTCAATGACCTCGAGGTTACCATGAAAATCTCTAGCCACATCCTCCACCATCTCCTCGAATCCCTCATTCATAAAGGGATCATCTGATTCCTTATGAATTGAGTCTTCCTACGTACCCAAGAAATGTAACTAGTTTGAAACCCTCGCATGATGAGATGTTCACGTAACTTCTTCCTAACTAAATATACATTGACTTTACAATCCTTACACTGGCAACGGGCTCGCTCCATGCCATTATTGGAATCATGTTCAAAGGTAACCACAAGAAATGATTCTATCAAAAGGAAGTAATAGGGTGATTTTCTCAAGTCCTTACTAATCAATTTAATTCGATCCAAAATCGATTACCTATATTTTAGTGGAACTAACAAGCCCATTAAAAAGGAAGAACAAAAAACATTACCATTTAAGCAACAACCATTCACATCTATAATCATTTCTAAATTAGGTCTCAAAAAATATCAACCTAAACTCAATGTCCTAAAACACGTTTAATTCAAAATTTCGTACTTTTCCAATGCCAAACTTATACATTGCTAGATCTTCATGATGCCCAATCTTCAAATTCATTCCACTAAATGGGGTTTCATGAGAAATGAAGCCAAAAATGGGTTTCGTAAATGTTTCTCAATTATAAGATGTTTAGAACTCGGAACAAATGGGGATGATCATTAGTCCCAAATAGAAGGACTTTCGAGTCTAGAATTAGTGCCAGTTATACTATCCAATTCAGGAATTGTGTAACTACACTAGCTATAGCTGTTCTGAACTCGGAACAAGCACCCGATACATGTTCCTCAATCGTAACTGGTTATGCTTGAAGGTGGTTTGGCAGAACCACCTTCTTTGAAACCCATTAAAAGGTGGTTCAGTGATGAACCAACTTCTAATATGATTTATAAGAGGCGGCTCTTGGAAAACTGACTTCTTTGTCGATTGAACCACCTTCGAGTAGTTTATCCTCCCGATTTACAAGAGTTTTGATTTCGGAACGTGTCCTGGAAGGCGGTTCCTAGAAAAAATGGCGGAACCGCCTTTGTGGGTTATCTTTAATCAAGCTGCCTCCACTAACACGGAAATAATATCTAAGCACGATCTTTCTAAATATTTGTCCAATAAAATTTATTACTCTCTCCGTCTTAATTTAAGATGCACAACTTTAATTTTTGATACTTAATCTATAAAATGTTGGACCATCAATATCTTTAATAATGTATAATTAAAATTTATGAAAAACTAGTATTCAGAGAATACATATTAAGATGAATCTAACACTATGACACATGATAAAATTCTTACTTTTATATTAATAGAATTTTTTGGTCAAATTTGTAATTGCATCTAAAAATATGACATAAAGAGTATTTATATATTTCATTTTTATATGGTCTTTAAATTTGGTGGGAGTTGGGAAGTTGTAATTTTTCAATTGAGATTGTTTAAGCGTTTATGTTATTGAATAAGTATGGATTTATTTCCATACATTAGTATTGTTCTTTGACTTGATAGATTAAATTATTGTGTTCATGATGATCGCTCGGTTTAGTTGATTGCATCGATGTTTTGTTCTTGATCTGGTTGTACAAATCGTGCTTTCACAGTTTTGTTTGTGTTTTTGTGTTAGGTTTCTATTAATTTGGATGTGTTCAGATCTATGTTTTTAAGGTGTTTTCAGCTCAGACAACAACATAGATTGCGCTTTGGATCAAGTGGTGTTTTGTAGTTCTTGATGATCCTTTTTTGGTGAAGATCGATGCGTAATACGCTTCTCTTTGCCAAATGAACATGATTGTTGCAGGAAGCGTGTTAATATACTGATGGCGATATCACAATTTTTATTCAGTCTCTAATACGTGCTAGTACACACGACCAGTCTGTTGACTTTTAATTTAGATATCCTTGCAAATTATTAGTTATTGTTTGAGACTATTTGAGTTGGATGTCAATTTCAGTTATTTGTAATCGTTACTAGACAATTTTCCCAATACCTATAAATAATTATTTTTTAAAACTAAAAATATTATCTGAATTTGAATTATTCTGATAGTTAAATATATCGTTCTAAATTAAATTACACAAAGTCTTATGATTGGTTCACAAAAAACCCTTCTTTTCTCTCTTATCGCCGCAGCCTCCCTCCCAAAAAGCTCCACTTTTTTCATCAATCTTCATTGGGAAACAGTAATTTATTTTAATTCATGTTTTTATTTTGAATAAGTGTGAGATTTGTCTCCACATATTAGTTTTGTTCTTCGACATGATCGATTAGGTAGTTGTGTTCATGATGATAACTCAATTTAGTTGTTCACGTTGAAGTTTTGTTCTCGATCTGCTTGTACAGATCGTGTGTTTGAAATTTTGTTTAGAGTTTTATTTTTGGGTTTCCATTAATTTGGGTTTGTTAGATCTGTATTTTTCAAGGTGTTTAAAGTTTGAACAACATAGATCATGGTTGGATCAAGTGGTGTTACAATTATAGAAGATCCTTGTTTGGCGCAGTGATATTGATGTGTGATACGCTCCTATGTACCTGTTTTCCAGTAGTGGTAGTTTTTTTTTGGTGATATGGATTGATAGTCGTAGTTTTTTTTTATTTTGTCATGTTGATGTTTTTCATTTTTTGGCTAAGGTTTTGGTAATATGAGTTGATACTTGTAGTAATTTTTTATGTTGATGTTTTTTATTTTCCAAATGAGGTTCAGGTGTTAGGAGTTGATGTTTTGGGTGATATGAATTGATATTTGTAATTTTTTTTATTTCTTTTCTCACGTTGGTTTTTTTCATTTTGCGGCTGAGGTTTTGGTAATAGGAAGTTGATGTTTGTAGTGTCTTTTTTTTATGTTGGTGTTTTTCATTTTTCGGATGAGGTTCAGGTGTTAGGAATTGACGTTTTTCAGTTTTTGGGTGAAGTTTAGATGATAATAATTGATGTTTTTAGCTTTTGAGTGATATGGGTTGATGTTTGTAGTTTTTTTCAAAAAAATGATCATTCAAGCTTTGTTGATGTTTTTATGATTTTAATTTGATTTTTTGTTAGTTGTAGTCGCCGTTTTTTTCAATTTTTTTTATTTTTATTTGCTTTTTTATATATTTTTTGCTATTTTATTTGATTTTATATATTTTTATTGCAGTTTTTTAGTTGATGTTTTACTATTTTTTATGTTTGTAATTTTCATTTCGCTGATCATATTGATTTTTTTTTTCTTAAACATTTTTTAAATGTTTTTGATTTTTTTTTTGCAAATTGCAGGTGGCGAGAAAATGATGGAGAAAATTGGACGAAAAAACCCCTGGAAAGTTATTAGCGATAGGTCCCTATAAAACTATTAGAGATATGTCCCTATAAAATTATTAGAGATAAATCCCTAGAGCTAGAATATTGTTAGAATTGCATAAAGACTCCTGCCTAAAGTTTAAGCTGTCTCACGGGAAACCATCTCCTTAAATTATCGTTTTAAATTTGAGAAATTAGACTTGGAGAAAGGACCAACTGTTGAGAAAATATTAATTGGAGGATGTTTTTTTAATACAATCATTCATAAGTGATGAAAAAAGTACTAACAACAATTGCAATAAGGGAATTAACATCCAATTTAATTGGCCTCTAAACAAGAGAATCAAGAATGCCATTTAAAAAACCATTCTTCACACAAGTTGTCGCAATGGCCAATTGCGATGAACAACAATAGATAAAATAGTACACACAGTAGAGGCCTTCACCACCGGACTAAAAGTAAATTGAGAAAAAACCTGAGTAACTAACCTCACTTTGTGCCGGTTAAGAGAGCTATCATATTTATACTTCAACTGGTAAACTCATTATGAACCAACAACATTTGCGTTGGAATGACGAGGAACAAAATCCCATGTATGTTGAGTGTGTAAGGCATCCATCTTTGGGTCCATAGCAGTAACCCATTCAGGATTCTTGACAATCGAGCGATGACTCCGGGGCTCGGCCTTAGAAAATAAAGCACTAAGTAAATTAGAAATATCATAATCAGAAAAATCCTTGTACCAAAGAGAACCAGTGTGCAGGTGAGTATTCATCGGATGTCGAGTGGAGAGACCCGCAACCGACAAAGGCATGAATCCCGAGAATGGTACGGAGGCCAAGGCATCGGGCACAGAACCCAAGGTGGATGGCAGCATCTGAGCGGGCAGCAGTGAAGGCCGCATTGGGGAAGCAGGGGAGGCCGGTGAAGATGCTGACGGCTACAGGGTTGGCCCATGGCGTACACGCACAGCCGAGGTGGCCGGAGCGTGAGTCGGCAGCGACGACGTCGTCGGCTGTGCTGGCGGAAGTGGCTGGTGTTGAACACGCCGCTAGTCACCCTGTGGCAAGCAAATGCAATTTTCTGAAGAACCCTGAGCTTCTGGTACACGAGGAAAAATTAAATTTTCCAAAATAATGGGTGGATGTGCTGAAGAAGATAGCTCAAACACTTCTGATGGAACTGACGAAGGCTCCAAAAGAGTAGAAACATCCAGTGATGAAGAATCTATAACAGTAATAGTACGGGTAGCTAGAAAAAACAACTAATCAAACCGAGCATGGAAAGTGATGTACTGCTTCTTTGTAAGAGGGTCAAGACATCGATAACCCTTGTGCTAAGAACTGTATCCCAAAAGTATACAAGACATACTTCGAGGAGCCTCCTTATAGGGGAAAACTTGAGAACCAAATGGATGAAAATTGGAGTATTCAGGCTTGAATCCAAAATAACAGAAAGTGGAGACTGGCTAGATAAAACTGGAGTAGGCAGTCTGTTGCTGATGTAGACCACCGTAGAGAAAGCATCATACCAAAATGAATGATGAAAGCCAGAATGAAAGAGCATCGACAAACCTGTCTCCGTAATATGATGATGATTCCTCTCTGCAGGACCATTTTGCTCGTGAGTGTAAGGGCATAGAAACTGATGATGAATGCCCTTAGACGCAAATTGAGTCCTCATGCGATGATTTACAAACTCTGTTCCACCATCACTCTGAAATACTTTGATGGTGGTAGAAAACTGATTCTCAACAAAAGCTTCAAATTGCATGTATGCCTCCACAAATTCAGACTTTCGTCGTAGAGGAAATAACCAAATAAACCGAGAGAAATCATCAATAAAAATGACATAATAAAGGTACCCGGCGTGAGAGACAACATGTGAGGGCCCCCAGAGATCACAATGAACTAAATCAAGTACGCGTAGTGCTGATTTTAAATTATCATTAAAAGAAAGACTCTTGCCTTTAGCCATCTCACAAGGACACAAATGAGGCTTAGGCATCAAACTAGTAACTGACAAACTACCAGTCTTATTCAAAGAAGAAATTACATTAAAAGGAACATGTCCTAAACGAATGTGCCATAGCTCAAATGAAGCTTTGACTTTATTTGCATTAACAAAAGAAACTAAAGCAGCAGCACCATAATCTAAAATGTAGAGACCTCCCTCACTGTGACCTCGGCCCACGAACTCCTTGGTAACCTTGTTCTGAATAGTGAAAACAATGTCATCAAAACAAACAACAACATTTAGATCCCTGGTCAACTTGGCAATAGATAATAAATTCTTGGTGATGTAGGGAACAACCAAGACATCAGATAAAGTAAGGGAATCAGAAATCCGGGAATTGCCAAGAGGCATCATTGCCAAAATAAACACGACGTTTACCATTATAAGGAGCGGCGCTATCCAAGATAGATGCAGAAGCAGTCAGTGATTGGTAGCAACAGAGTCCATGTACCAATCCGGAGTTGCATTATTTTGCTAATAGTACAGAGGTTGAGCTGTGTCTGCGGTATTTGCAATATCATTGCAAGCAACATAAGAAAGCTTGTAGCAGTATTCAGCAAGATGGCCGGGACGATGACACCACTGGCAGATGTAGGTGCCACCGTCACGGCCACCCGGCATGGATAGAGGACTGCCGGCCGGCGATGGATTCTGGTCACCGCCACGGCCACGGCCGCGGCCTCTCCCCCTTCCTCGTCCATTACCGTAGCCTCCCCTGCCGCAGTTAGCCTGTCCGGATGCCTGTTGACTAGCAAAAAAAGCAGCAAGTGTAGGTCTAGAAGTGAACGAACGAGCTTTGAGATGAAACTCTAAAGCCTCAGCATCAACAACGATAGAGTATAAAGGTGGTAAAGGATCTCTCATCATGACAGAATTGGAAAACTCAGAGAAGTGATTATTTAAACCACGACAAAAAACAACAGTAACATCCTCATTATGAAGAGGATGTTTAAGTACACGTAATTCATCAATAATGTCCTTAAAGAAAGAATAATAATACTGAACAGACTGGTCATCTTGACGAATGTCGTACATACGATCACAAAGAAAAAAGCGACGAGAACGAGTATTGTTTTAGTACTTTGTAGCTAAAGCATCCCATACATGAGTAGCAGTGACCATGCCGTTAATTACTGGCATTGCAGCCGGTGACAGGGATGAGAAAAGAGCAACCTAGACTAGTTGATCCTGCTGGATCCAGGCATCACGAGCCTTGTCCTCCTCAGAAGCCTTGCCATCGATTTCTTTGAAAATTGAGCTCGCAGGAGGGATCATGGCACTTGGCAGATTAGTCAACAAAACCAATCAAATTGACAGTATAAAAAACAGAAGTAACATGGTACGCCAATGAGCATAGTTGGAACCATAAGGCTTAATGGTGATGCAGCTCATCAACGATGGAAGGGTAATTGACGTCATCAAGAATAAACAGGAATATATCCAAACACAAGAGAGAAATCAAATCGCACCAAACACACAGCAAGCTTGTGAATGGAAGTGGACGACTGATTTTACTAATGTGAAAGGATGGAGAAGCAACGGCAAAGAAAATATCGCGGCACTGGAGCAGCAGTCTGATCAGCGGCGCGTGAGGGCACGATGGCGATGTGTGCGATTGGCGGCTGGTGGTGCGTGACTGCACGTGCGGTGGCGGAGCAAGATCCAATCGGCCAATTCCGACTAGCAGAGGTTGTAGCTGTGGAGATTAGAGGTTGAAGGCGAGTGGGCATGACCTACGATTGGAAAAAGACGGGTAGAAAAATATGGATTTTTTTTGGAAAAGCCAGATAATATTTAGAGAAACCTGACTGATACCATGATAGAATGTAAAACCCACAATTAATTGTAGCTGTGTGTATTGATATATATAGTGAGTACAAATTGTATACAAGACCTAAACAAATATGTAATAGGATATACACAAAACTAATCAGAAAGGGTATTCATTTCTTATAATGATTCTAATTGATTTACATCTCTATTACTGCCACCATCACATGCCTCCACCCGTCAGCTCGTCGTCACCGCATGCCTCCACCCATCAACCTGATACCATCGTACGTTTGTGCACGCCTCCGCACGTCTAATGGTCAATCACCGAACAGAATTGCCTGTCGGTTTGCATTTCTTATTGTTGCTTTCTATGACCCTTTAGTTATTGCTGTAAAAGAGTTTAAGATTTGGAGAAAGAAAATGACATGACTTGCTACACTCATTCTAAATCATTGGCGGATCTCAGGAGGCGAAGGGCTTGGACTTTGGTTAATGAGCACTTTCACGGAGCTGGAAAGAGGTGAATTGTGTTGATTTTGTTTCACTTGAAGGCTGTCAAAAATCAAGATTCCGGGCGAATTTTTTTCAGAACCTCCGGTACATATTTTGAATTCGGACTGAATTCTAATCTCAATTAAAGACAATTTTTTAACTGCCATTAATCATGAAACGGTAAAAGATAGAAAAGATTGAAAAGACGCTCGGAAACTGCCCTTTCTAATATGGTAGAACCATCTTTAGTGACTCATGCTTTCACTGGTGTGTGTATAAATTTATAATGTATATATTTTTCTCCCTATATTCTGCACTTCTCAAAAAAGAATCCATCCAAAATATATTGGAACTGAGTTTCTTCGAAAATATATAGCATACTACAGTTGCTACTCCACAAGCTATTAGGAAATCAACCATGAAGGTTCATTTGTGCTTCGTACCGAATTCATTCGTCTTGAAACTGAAAGATAAAAAGTGGAGAAGAAAACGCATGATTCTTTAATCTTTACGGACTAAAATATATACATATATAGTAGAACAATAATCATAATGTGCTTTTGTCTAATAAAAAGGCTTGCTTTTTTGCTGCTTTAAGCATGTATGAGAAACGAGTCGCCAAAGATGTGGTACATGGAAGCTCCACATAGAATATTTTCGGCTTTTTTCATTGACAATATTCATGATGTTTATTATTGATTGGACATATGGAAATATCAGTTCCAATCATTTACACCAATAATGTCTCTTATATTCTGGCTACCTATTGGCTGTGATCATGTACAATTCAATCGATCATCTACTGGCCGCTATGATCGTAGATATATAATGTGATTTGTGTTCAGTACGAATTAGAAAAAGAATTAAAGTAAATAGGTAGAGAAGAATAGGAAAAATATGTTATTTGAAAAAGAAGAGGTGTGAGTAAACAATAACAATAGAATCCTTTTCTAAAACACATGAATAGCAAAGTATGGAATGACGAAGGGATATATAGAGTATTAAATTATGATAAATAAAATATAAAACACTCTCTTCGTTCCTCTGTATATGGTACTATAGTTTTATGTGTTTGGATTTAGAAGAATGAAATGAGTGGACTATTAAATTTAGAAAGTATTAAATTTACGAGGAGCAAGTAATTTCGACTAAAATAGTGTCAATTCCGCTAAAATGACAGTAAACATCGTCATAGACAAGTTCCAGGTCGATCCTAAGGTAGATAAAACAGGTAAGTTGCAGAAGGATTCTGAAAAGTCGCATAAAGTCTTGTGTTCACATCTTACTCATTTACTTTCTATTTATATGATGAGGCATGAACTATCTACTGACTCTGGTAAATCATTTTATGCTTCAATAGGAGATGTGAATCGATCTTTGACTAATCATTCTTTTGTTCTTATAGTGTCCTTTAAAGAAAGTTACTATTCCAAAGAAGATATTCCTGTAGATATGTTTTCACAATTTGTTAAGTTGTTGCAGGAATTCAAGGATGTCTTTATAGGTTATATGCTTCCTGTTTTGAGGATGAAACTTTTCGATCCGGGAGGGAATGATACGAATATCAAATGCTTTAATGTGCTCTAAGTGCTTTGATGGATCAACTTTATGACGACATCTTGGATTCATTATTCGAGATTGTGGACGAACTGAAGACATCATGAAGAACACTATACTCTTTTTTTCCACTGGGTTTTTAATGAGGTAGTGTGATCACTGTAAAATATTGTAAAATTATTTCATTTTGAGTTTATTGGACTGACAGTTCGGCCATATGAGCTTTAAAGAACTGAATTTCAAAAATACAGTCCATTAAGGTTTAGTATATTCAATTTTATTCTGATTAAATTAGATTTTGTAAGATTAGATAAGATATTATGCTTCAAGGTTGCTTCTTGAAGAATTCGACCAGATTAGCTTAGATTACCATTTATTTTAGGTATTTTAGTTAGATATGATTTTAGTTTCCTAAAGCTGCCATAAGTCAATTCAGTTTCCAGTTGTGATTAGGGTTTATGGCCGAAATCTACCCTATAAATAGGGAGGCCTTATGGACGAATTTACCACTACTTGTATCAATCAAATATATAACATTTTGAGTTTGTAATTTTTGCTTGCGATCTATTCCATTTTTGCTTAACTCCGGGGGCTAGTTAAGTATCAATAAACCTTGTAATATGATCCTGAGGGCTAGTTGGAGAGTTGAAGTTGGGCGTACCCCGAGGACTAGACACCTGAATTTCGTGCGAGATAGTGAGGGTTTGCGAGATCCCTTCACTGGATGAAAGATATTAATTTCGCAATTGTGAGTTTTCGCAAGGAGATTCATATCAAGTATAAAGTACAATGAGTTGATGAAATCGAAAGAATCTAACCAAAAATCAAAAGGTTACCGATATTAGAGAAATAATTCAAAAAAGAAGTGTGTCGTATATAAAGTAACGAGAGAGTACGTAAAAATATATAATTTTTTATTGAATTACTGAGTGTGATATTACTGGTGCAGGGAAAAAATAATGTAAAATTGAAGGTGAGCCGATTGACGAAGTAATAGATAATGATTACTTATCCATTTTAATTTGTTAAAAGATTTTATACTTGATTTGTGTGTCATTCTTGCGCAAGGTCAGGCTAATCTTCACTGTATCGTTCCAATGTTAAAAGAATTTTATATATATATATATATATATATATATATATATATATATATTCATCAAATAGAAAAGAAAAAAAAATCAAACGTAACATAAAAGGTAATACTCAACATAAAAGGAGTACAAATTTGGCTATTTTATTCAACTTTGAAGTTTTTGGTTTTCATTTCACATTGGGAAAGAGCGTTTTAAAATTAAAGATGTTTAGAAACACAAGTTATATTCTACCATAAAGTGATGTACTGTAAGGTACCTTTATTTTAACGTAACGTTTTCCAAACAGAAAGAGAAAAGGGAGGCATTTAAATGGATATGCTTCCTTTTGTTTTTTCTAGATCTCTAAATTTGATAGTCCAAATTGCATGAAACTTAATTAGGGACGGACGCGGATATCATATCTCTTGCTCGCTTCTTATTACTGTCAGAATAAATGGTACTCGGTCTGTTCTATTTCAATCCGTACATTTTAACGTTAACCAGTTGACTTGAATAATATTTGGTCATTAATATCTTTCATTACGTATAATTTTTTATTTTGAAAAATTGATATTCTGAAAATATAAGTTTTAACGAATCTAAACAAGGTATCAAACAATAGTATTTATACTTAGACACCAATTCAATTTTATGGTCAAAGTTAAGAAGTTTTGACTAAATGAATAGTTAAATTACACCTTGAAATGGCACGGAGGACGGGAGGAGTACTCTCTTTGCTTTTAGTCTTTTTAAAGTTAAACACGCGCCACTTTAACAATAGAGTTCAATTTGTGTATAAATTCAATTAATATCATGTAATATTTTTGTTAAATTCATTCAAATGTACATTTTTGAATATTAAAAAATTTAGATACACATGACTTTAAAAGATCAAAATGTTAAATTTAAATAGGAATGAAAGGAAGTACTAATGTAACCTAAATTAATATTAATGTGTTGTATACATGTACGCACGATCTCCTTCTTATATTCTTATTTAATGAAATTATATACTCCCTCCGTTGCACATCACTTTTGGGGTTAGAATTTAGGAGATGCTAAATGAGTGGATGAAATTGAATTGAAAGAAGAAAAAGTAAAATGAGTGGATGTAATAACCTTAAACTTAACCTAAATAGAATGTGCCAATATTAAAAAAATATCCCAAATTAGAAAGTGTGCCACTAATAAAGAAACGGAGGAGGGAGTAGAAGGGTTCAAGAAGTCTCGACAAATAGACCTATGCATAATTAAGCCCCAATCATACGTGGAAGGAATATTGTGTCTTTGTCACTTACGTAGACGGGGTCGTCCTGAGATGTGATTTCTTAGTCCTGCTTCCTTTGTATCAGATGTGGTACCATATCTTTGAGCGTTCAAATTTGCGTGAAAGAAATGGGTGGATGAAATTGAACTTAGAAAGAAAGAAAGAAAGAAAAGTAGGATGGGTGGGTGAAATTGAAGGAATCTTGGTGTAAATGGAAAGTGTGTTGAATCCACGAAACAATCAAAAATGAAGTGTATCACATCCAATAAAACAGAAGGAGTAGATCTTTTATTTTGGTAAGATGGTCTCTTATGAGGCAAGCTAAACTTTAGGCGAGAATTTTTGTGCAATTATTTTTCCATTCTTGTCTACATTTCTTGTCATGGGCCTTTTCCCAGTTTTTCCTATTTTTCTCATCGATCTTTCTCCATTTGCAAAATGATCCATATCTAAAGTTTAGGTTGTTTAAAACAAGACTTTGTGTATTTTGGTTGTTCTTTTAATTTTAACACTTTTTAATTATAAAAATATTTATGAGTAGTCTCTAGGATGAGGACTTATAGGGTTCTCACTTCCCGTCCCTCTTCTATT
This sequence comes from Rubia yunnanensis, assembly GCA_037428765.1. NCBI lineage: Eukaryota > Viridiplantae > Streptophyta > Magnoliopsida > Gentianales > Rubiaceae > Rubia > Rubia yunnanensis. Next base: position 10,174,729 of record CM075062.1, on the reverse strand, counting down.
AAGCTCAGTTTTACACAATATGCGATTATAACATATGATATTGGATAAACCCATGTACACTAAAGCGCTAGCTAAATATTACAATTCTAATCTAAAATTCAGTGGCTAAAAGAGATATACAATGGTGCTAGTCGATATTACAAAACTAAACGCAAACATATGTGTCAATTAGAAGGGCGCGCTAAGGATAAAGTGATTCTCACTGTGTAACCATAGTGTAGCTATAATAGTATCGATCCGAGACTAGCATCAGAATCAGTGACGGTGAAGTATCAAATGAAATGCACGCAAAATATTTTGTCCACGCCTCTGATCAAATATCTAAGGCAAACAAAACAAGGCAGAATAACAAAATTTAGATTGCTCTTATTTATTTTCTCTTGCAATTTTCACATTCATTTTAGAGAAAAATGCCCTATATTATACACGAAATGCCAAGGTAACCCTGTGTAATTTGAAAGTGCCACAATAACCATAAATTTCCGTCGAAAGTGCTGAATAAGTCATGCTGATGTTGACTGTTGTAAATACGACATTGACCATCCCAAAAATGACCAAAATGCCCCTGCTTATTTTTCTTTTTAAAAAATGGAAGATTGCCCTGTGGAAATATAAGGTTAGATCAATACTTCCTATAAATATATAAGGTTAGATGTGTACATGGAAAAAAAATCTAAGGTTATATCAGTACGTTTAAAAAAACATAAGCTTAAGTTATAAGAATATTTTAATGAAACATAAGGTTATCAGTACATTTTTTTTAAAAAGCATAAGGTTGGATCAGTACCCACTACAAAACTTCATGTTATTTTTTAAAAAGCATTTGTAAGATAATTAATTTGTATATGCATTGACCAAACAACTAAGGCAAATTATATGGTATCTCTAGGGTACCATGAGCACGGTATCCCAAGCATATTTTGTGCATTGTAAATGTTGAGAATGTGCATCCTTTACAGTGAAATTGTGAATTATGAAATTTAATTGTAATCATTACATAAATAATATAATGCACAAATAGTAGTACTCCCTCTGTTTCTCTAATAGTGGCAAATCATTTTTTGTGTTAGAATTTAGGAGATGCTAAATGAGTGGAAATAGAAATTTGTTAGAACCGAATTAGAACAAGTTAAATGAATCTTCGTTTGTTCCTATCTTTGGTAACTGAATACATTTTACATATAGGTACAAAGTATCAAACACGCCCTTTTCATGAATGAATGAATGCTTTGGTTATTAGCATCTTCGGCAACCTACAGATATGATCGCAAAACAAAGAACCGTTTTGTAAGGCTTATAATTTCAAAATCAATTAAATACGATCTATATAAAATTTCACTTATGAATAAGTTATAATTCGTCCTATAATATTAGTATTTTATTAGACTGTTCGTACACATATACTCCCCCGTCCCAAGATTATTTGCTTATTTACTTTTCAATGTCAAACTTGGTAAACTTTGACCTTAAATATAAATTAATATATGTATATAAAAGTATCATGTGAAATATTGTTAGATTCATCTTAACATATATTTTCTAAATATCAATTTTATATGCGAAAATATTATACGTAGCTAGAGATATTAACGGTCAAACATGATCATTGAAAATCGTAAAAAAGTAAATAGGGCAATAATTATGGGACGGGAGAGTATACCGCATAAGTTTTTATCATTTTTAATTAAGAAAACATTAATGAATGACCATGTTCTTTAACATCCTACGAGACCTGGATGTAAATAAGTTATTGATAAGATTATTAATTACTTTGTCCCATAGATACTAGTTATAAAAATTAGAGTCCGTCTCTTGAAAGACGGTCTTTCCATAAGTTATGGAAAGACCAAGGTTTAAAGTGTAAATTAGAAGAAATTAAGATAAAATTTTTGGGTTGCATGAACCGGATTATAAATTTTATAACTACTACATGTTACATACTAAAATTTTAATATTGCAACTAAGACCTTTTACCTTTTAATATTCTAATCAAATCCCATCTTTCCATACGCCTATGGAAAGACCGTCTTTCCCAAGACTTTGCCTAAAAATTATTGTATTTTGTAGTCAGTAAAAAGGTGTGTTTTGGATTTTCCTCTCCCTAATTTTATATATTTTTTGAGATAAAAGGTAGCGTTTCATTCATTCTTCCAACCTCCGTTTATCTTCAATAACGGCATTCCGATAGTAGAAGGAAACTCATCATACCAAACTTTACCACAAAACTGCTGATTCTGGCAACTGATGTGTTAAATGAGGAGCTAAATTACAGCTTCTCTTGATTCAAGAGGTGGTTGACTATCAATTTTTTAGCTGATTTTTATTTTTGGCATTTCTTCGCACAAAAAATTAGCAAAAAAATGTTTGGCAATTAACTTTTTTGGGTGGTTGAAAATTCAATTTTAATGACAAAATGAAAAATTTATTAATGAGATTGGTTTTTTTGTTAACTTTTTTACTTTTTAGTATTTTCCATTAAAACAACTAACTGTTAGCAATTATTTACCAATCACTTACCGAGTTAAACCATTATATACTAAACTACTAGTAAAACAATCAATCACACAAATCATCGAGACAACTAATACTCAAGACTAACACCCATTTGCCAAACAAATCTTTAGTGATGGCGAAATGATTATACAATCCGCGAGTAAAGTAAGTCGTTACATTTTCTACCCAATTGGCCGCAGGTTGAGTATTTTAGTAGAATAGTAAAACAAAAATAATAACAAGCTCCCGCTTATATCTCAACCAGAATATATTGATAAAATGAATTCATGTTGGTGTAACTCGTAGTTGAGAAATCATCATAGATTAATTAAGATAATTTCAAACCGTCAATTGACTGACCCAACACGTACAAATCATAATATTGTATTACTCCGTCCCGCCGAATGTGCACACTTTTTGGTCAACTTTCTCAGATCATGTTTGACCAACGATAACTTTAGTTACGTATATTAACGGTGTGTTAAAATTTGATATTTAGAAAATACAGCATGCAGAGAATCCAACAATATCTCACATGATGATATTGGTATCTATATACTAGTTAAAATTTATGGTCAAACGTGTCTTGAGAAAGTTGACCAAAAAGTGTGCAGATTCGGATGGGACGGAGGGAGTATGACACAATATAACAATACTCATTTTTCACAAGAAAGCCCTAAACTTATGTAAAGTGCTTAATTTTGATAATTCTTAAAGACTAGCATTGGGCTAGTAATTAAAGTTATGTGACCACCCAACCCCCTAATCCCCGGCAAAAAAAAGATGGATTACTTGTGACACTGGTTTTCCATGAAAGTTCCTTCCTTCTTCTACTCTTCTAACACCAATAACTAACATCACATACAAAGCCCTGAAGTCCTCCCAGAATAATGTTAGAAATTCCCAAGTGCTGAAGCCATCTTTTGCCACCTCATCCCCTTTCTCTCTCTACCTTTCTCTCACCACCTTTCTCTATATAAATACATTTATGCCACCCCTCATAATATAATACCACCAACTTTCTTTTCTTCCTTTTCTTCGAGCACACAGAACCCAGTATTTTCATCTACTAAAAGAGCAAGATAGTTCAGGAAAGAAAGGTTATAAAATGGGTTTAAGAGACATTGGAGCAACCTTACCTCCAGGGTTTAGGTTTTACCCAAGTGATGAAGAGTTGGTGTGCCATTATCTCTACAAAAAGGTTGCCAATGGGGAAGTTTCCAAGGATACCCTTGTGGAAATTGATCTCCATACTTGTGAGCCATGGCAACTTCCTGGTATGTTTGGTTTGATCTTGATGTCTTTTTTTGTCATTTTGCGTTTTGATGGAAAGAACTAATGGGGAGGGAATATTTTTGGTTATTCATCAATTCAAGATTCCAGTTATGGAATCCTGTTGCCTTTGCATTTGGTGTTGTCCACCGGTTTTGCATTTACTCCGAAAGGTAATTCGGAAACGCGTTGCGTGCCAGAATTCGAGAGTCCTGTTTGTAATACTAAAAATAGCAATACGGCCACCATCGATAATTTCATCTGTGGGATTATGAAATTACCGATCCTGGTCGTATGCATGTGTGTATGTCCAAGAAGGTTGATGATGAGTATAAGGTTGTACGATGTGTTTGTGTTTTGTTATTGATTTTGGTTTGATTTAGTTGCAGTGAAAGCGGAGGGCCACGTGAAATGTTCCATGTTGTTTTCTGATATATCAAACTTAGCTAAGAAGGCGTAAAAGAAAAATTAACCTTATCATGTAATACAGTTTATTTGTCTCTTCCTAGAGAAGGATGTATCTATAGTTACGTTTGTTTGGACCCCAAGAAAATTTTCTACAGTTAAAGTAAAATCATTGTTTTTATTTATTTTTAAATTTAATTCTTTGCCTTTTGGTTTGGAGTAGTAATTCATGGGTGGAGGAATTTGATTCGTATTGTCTCTACTAACTATAGAGAAGAAGTATGGCCCCTAGCTAGTTGCTTAAAGAATATTTTTTCCCGGTTAAAAATAACGCGTGTCCAGAACGATAATAATACAGCTAAAGTGGTAAGACGTTTCGCTTACTCACGACAGATCAAGGGTAAAGTAAGTTCGTGAAATGATTAATGGATGAGTTTAATGATAGAAACCTGACACGTCATAATGTGATGTACGAAAATCATGCGTTGAGTCTGAATCAACTGTTAAAGTAACCTGGTACAAAATTCTATGATGATCTGAACTGTGATGATTATCCTTTCATTCATTGAGTCGTAGGTATGGACATGAACTGACATGGACTTTGCACCCTACCCTTTTTTGGCTTTTCCCCAACTTGTGGAAATTAATTACCCTATCAATTACCCAATTGATTGAAAAAATTATTATTAATTTTATCTCTTTTTACTATGCTCTTAGTTTAATTTATCTGTGGTTAATTTTGTGATTAGAGGTGGCAAAGCTGAATGCGAACGAGTGGTACTTCTTCAGCTTCCGGGACCGGAAATACGCGACCGGATATCGGACCAATCGGGCAACCACCACCGGGTACTGGAAGGCGACCGGGAAAGACAGGACCGTGGTCGACCCGAAGACGAGAAGCATGGTTGGGATGAGAAAGACGCTGGTTTTCTACAAGAACCGGGCTCCAAATGGGATCAAAACCGGGTGGATAATGCATGAATTCCGTCTTGAGAACCCTAACATTCCACCCAAGGTATATACGGTTTTTTTCGTGTTAATTCTTGGTTCTTGAATTATGGATTAATGAATTAATATGTTGACGTATGAAACTTGTTAGAAATGTACATAGTTGAAGCAATCCATTAATTTTATCTCTCTACCTAGGCATATTATCCCATGCTTGACTTTGTTATCTTGTTCTAGGCTCTACCACTTCTAACCTATCGGGGAAAAACACGATTTTATAGTGTTTCTAGCTTTGTGGGTAGTCGGGATTATAAGTGCTCTACTTATAAGTTTAAATATTTTTTAGTGTTTGATAAACAGGTTATAAAATGTTTATTTTCAGAAGCAGCAATGAAGCCGGTCTCCCACAAGTTTTTAAATAAGGCTTATATGTATTTTAGTTCAATTCAATTCAATTCAAATCGGTTCAATTCAAATCAGTGCAACATATATTTAATTTGATGAAATTTAACCTGAAATTAGTCATACATAACTCTTTCTCAACACACTTATTTTTAGTTCGGTTCAGTTCAAATCAGTTGAGTTCAAATCATATCAGATCAAATCAAATCTAAAAAGCTTTAGAGAACATGGCCTAAGTCAACTTTGTTTTTAAGTACAATTGTGTCAAACACACCTCTAGGTTGTTAATTTAAATCAATTCAATTTATTTTAGTTCAGTTTAGTCATGTAATTTTGATTTATTGAAATCTAGATTTATTGAGTCATACTACCAATATTTCACTATATTAATTAGTGATTCGATTTAATTAAGTTCAGTTGAATTCAAATCAATTAAGATTAGGCGAAAAGAATAGGGTTGGAGAGTCTATTTTTAAAAATTAAATTGATTGTGAGAGTATGATTGTTTTGAATAAGCTATTTCATAAATTGTTTGATCAACTTTAACTGTGAAGAGAATCTTGTTTCATTGAAGGATGATTTGTAATCAAAAAAATTGTGGTGAGATTTGCAGGAGGACTGGGTGCTCTGCAGAGTATTCCAGAAACCCAAAACGGAGAACGGTGACCAGAGCGACGGCTGCGACAACATCAACACCATCACCAGAGGCGGCGCCGCCATTTCTCCGACCATCGGAGAATCTGCTCAGATAGACGATCGCCATGCAATGATCATGAGCCGAGGTAATTACAACGGTCAGATTTCATGTTACACTCCGGCGGCGGTGCAGAGCCACCAGTATTCCTCCATGCTGGCACAGCTGGACCGGAATTATCTCCAGCTGTCTCACGACATAATCCACGGCGGCGGCGGCGATGGCCGGATTTCGTATTATAAGACCGAGGCCGAGGAGGAGGAGTGCGGCGGCGCCGCCTTCTTCTTCGACGGCATCAACGCCGGCGCCGGCGCCCCTATTTCGAATACTCTCGAGGAGATGCAGTTTGATGATGACAGCAGCTTGGTTTTCATCTAAATTATATACTTATTTAGTATTAGTATTCCGCATAAATCAATCTATAAATAGAGTTATAGTAATATATGGTGAAATTAATTAATTATTTAAAATTGTAGTGAGGATTTGATTGATTATATAGTAAGGAGGGGTTGTTTGAGATGTTGAAATTGATCAAATCTTGCAAGATTGATGGTTTCTATACATATGATGGTGCCTAAAAATAATTAGGTGCGTACATATTGTTAGGTAGGGAAAGGAATTAGTGTTGAGATTCATGTGTGTATACTTGTGTTAGCCTCATGTGCAAAATGTGATATGTATATATATGGTAGGTGATTTCTTATTTAAATGTGTGTATTATGAGAATCAAATGTTACTCATTTGTATTGTATTAGATCTTTTTCACTTATAGTAAAGATACTAGTCAAACTTTTTAAAACTCTAACCGTATATTTAAATAAATGATATGTGTAACCTGCCATTTTCAAATACTTGTGTGTCGTCATCATAAGTAAACAAAGATGTCAACAATCAAAAATATTTATCAGAAATTGTGAAAAGAAAACTTGTATAAATTAACTGCGGTAGAAAAAGCACGTAACTTTTCACCAAAAATACAAACTATTGTTTGGACCAACTAGCTCTTACACGGGATGATATGATGTGTGTTGTTATTTAGTGCAACGAGATTATTGCAACTTTTTTTAAAAAAATTGAAATGTATTTCACTGTATAAATATTTATAATCTGACTCTAAAAACTATCGAAACGAGATTTTCAATGATTGGTCTAACAGTTATTCGATCCAATATACTCCTTCCATCCCAAGATTATTGGGTCATATACTTTTTCAAAGTCAAACTTGTTAAACTTTGACCCTAAATATAAATTAATATATGTATGATAAAAGTATAATGTGAGATATTGTTAGATTCACATATTGACATCTATTTTCTAAATATCATTTTTTTATGCCGCTATAGACATTGGCGGTGAAACATGATAATTGAACATCGGAAAAAAAAACCCAATAATTATGGGACGGAATGAGTAAGACCTTCTCAAATATTTTAGTAAGCGCAATTTTAATTAGTCACACCATCCTTTTCTTAAAATGTTGACATTATCTTTCCCATCCACAAAACAAACGCCCATAAGGAATGCTGGACTAGTTATCCAGTATGATAAGTGAGGGGTGTTAGGCCCTGATGTGGAATTAGGCAAGAATGTATGGGCGGGTTTGGTAAGCATGTTCGGACCAGGTGGCGTCATGTCGGATTTCTCAAATTGTTGGGTTGGGTATCCCTTTTCTAAACTTGAGGGTAGGGTATTTAGTTGGGCACTCGTAAATTAAGAAACTAATCCATGCCTCGTCTTTCATAACATGGGCAACTGGTATTCAAAATTCAATGCCTCGTCTTTCTTAAGTTCATATTCACACGAGAATATATTGCCCATGATTATTGTTTTACCAGGGTTTGGATATATGCGTGAGAGTTGTACGTATAGGCAAAGTGGTTAATTTAACTTATGTTGAAAGTGGGAGATTAGTCTATATTTTTTGATAGAATGATTTGATGTAATAAATTGTATTATTGATATCTAAATATATAGAGAGTACAAAAGGGGTGTAATAAGGAAAGAACTCTAATCAGAATAAATCATAATCTAATCAGGAGTCTGATTTATTCTAACACCCCCCCTCAAGCGAAGCATCGGATGCTCGCCGACGCATAGCTTGGATCTGAAGAACTCGAACAGCGGACGAGAGAGCCCCTTGGTGAAAATGTCTGCAATCTGAAGAGAAGTCGGAACATGAGCAACGCGCAGCTTTCCGGATGTCACCAACTCACGAACAAAATGGTAGTCGATGTCGATGTGCTTCGCCCGCTTGTACGCCACCGGATTCTGAGCCAAGAAGATAGCACTACTATTGTCGCATAACAACAATGGAGAACCAGAAAGCGGAACCCGAATATCACGAAGCAAATGAGTGAGCCATACCACTTCTGAGGCAGTGTTGGCGAGAGCACGATATTCAGATTCAGTGCTAGAGCGAGAAACAGTGGGTTGTTTCTTGGCACTCCAAGAAACTAGATTCCCACCAAGAAAAACTACATAACTATAAGTGGACCGACGAGTCTCCAGACAGCGAGCCCAATCAGCATCAGAGTACCCTAACACATCAGGAGTACTAGCAGAACAAAACCTGGGACCAAAATGAAGAGTGCCACGAACATACCGCAAAATCCGAGTCACAGCAGCAAAGTGGTCATCTCTAAGATCCTGAAGACACTGACTCACCGTGTTGACCGAGAATGCCAAATCTGGGCGAGAGATGGTGAGATACTAAAGAGCACCAACAAGAGAACGATAAAGTGTAGGATCCCGGAATGAAGGACTGGTAGTGTTGTGAAGCTGAGAACCAACGACAAATGGAGTAGAAACAGGTGCTGCGTCAGACATACCGGCCCGATTCAAAATATCACAAGCATGTTTTGCTTGGCCAAGCAGTAACTTTGAGGAGGTAGGTGAAACTTCAAGACCAAGAAAGTAATGAAGAGCACTAAGATCCTTGATCGCAAACTCTCTGTGTGTCCGATCAATGAACTGGCGAAGAAGAGTCGAGCCATTGCCTGTAAGAATGCTATCGTCCACATACACAAGTAGGCACAGTAACGACGACCCTCTCGAAAGGACAAATAAAGAAGTATCAGCTGAGCTGCATCGAAAACCAAGCTGTGTCAGATAATTGCTGAAACGCTGGAACCAAGCCCGGGGAGCCTGCTTAAGACCATAAATGACCTTTCGCAAACGACAAACATAGTCTGGATGGACAGAATCCTGATAACCAACGGGCTGCTTCATGTAGAATGGAACATCAAGAACACCATTAAGGAAAGCGTTCTTGACATCCAGGAATGCATGGTGGCTATGACGAGAACCGTCCTAACAGTGGAGGCTTTGACCACTGGACTGAAAGTGTGGTCAAAATCAAAACCCGGAATCTGTGAGAAACCCTGCGCCACAAGTCTAGCTTTGCGATGCTCAATAGTGCCATCTGGTCGATACTTGAGCCTATAGACCCATTTGGAGCCAACAATGTTGACATTCGAAGGTCGAGGCACCAAATCCCAAGTGTGCTGACCACGAAGAGCGGTCATCTCATCATCCATGGCTGAAACCCAGGCTGGATCCTGAAGGGCAGAGCGATAATCAGTGGGCTCTGTCTGAGAGAGGAGTGCGGCAGTGAGACCATGAGCAATAATATCCGAATAATCCCGGCGTTGAATGGCACCAGTAGAAGACCGAGTGCCCATCCGATGAGTACGAAGCTGGGGTGGCAAAGCTGGAGGAGTCGAACTAGCTAATGACACCGAGGAGGATCAAGCTGTGCTAACCAGAGAGGGGCCGTTGGAAGTCGTCGGAGAAAGAATAGCCGATACTGGCTGAGACGTGGTGGCCGGTGGCTGAGACGTGGTGGTCGGTGGCTAAGACAGTGACTAAGGAGGGATGGGCAGCGGCTCAGATGTGGTGGGCATTGGCTGAGGAGCCGGGTCCGGGTCGGCCGTCCAGATGGAAGATGGTGGTGAAGGAGGGGCAGCTAGAACAGGCACATGCATGGTGGCCCCAATCGATGAAGTAACAATTCCATAAAAAAATGATGAAATCTCCAGATTCGAAATCGAACGACTGTCCGTGGAATATGAGACATAAGGGAAGAAAGTTTCATCAAAATGAATGTGGCGAGAGATATAGATGTGCCCAGAAGTCTGGTTGAGACACTGGAAGCCCTTGTGACGAGGGTTGTAGCCATTAAAAACACAGGGAATGGATCGGGGTACAAACTTATTAGTAGTAGTAGCACGTAGATATGGAAATGCTCGGTAACCAAACAGATGAAAGAGGGTATAGTCAGGCATATGACCAAAAACAACCTCAAAAGGTGATTTTCCACTAAGAACTGAACTAGGCAGATGGTTAATAATGTAAACCGCGGAGGAGAAAGCTTCCACCCAATAACAGTGCGGCACAGAAGAGTGAAAAAGCATGGCAAGATCAGTCTCTGTGATGTGACGATGCTTCCGCTCAGCCTGGCCATTATGAGCAGGTGTATAGGGCGAGGACATCTGATGATGAATGCCACATGATATGAGGTGAGCCTGAAGTCGGTGATTAGTAAACTCGGTGCCACCATCGGTCTGAAAATTTTTAACCCTAGCAGAAAACTGATTCTCAACGAATTTCTGAAACTGGATAAATGTGTCATAAAATCTGACTTATGCTGCATCGGAAGAAACCATGTGAATCGTGAAAAATCATCGATGAAAATGGCATAATAAGAGAAACCACCGGCAGATAAAATAAGAGCTGATCCCCACAAATCACAATGTACTTTATCCAATAAACCAGTAGCGCGCTTGTCACTAGTGGAAAAGGGCAAACGGCTACTCTTGGTCATCTGACAATGAGAGCAACTGAGAGGTGCAGGCATAGCAGAAGTGACAGAAATAAGGCCCCGTCGATTCAATAACTGAACAGTATCATGAGACACATGACCGAGGTGAGAGTGTCACTGCTCAAAAGAAGCATGAAGCTTTGTAGAGCGTAGTTCTCCTAAAAAGTTAGAATCACCAGTCTCAAGAAAATAAAGACCAGAACTATGACGGCATTTAACAATTATCGTCCCTATAAGCTTGTGCTCAATGGAAAATGCATCAGCATCAAATATAATACGGACAGGTAAATCACGAGTAAGCTTACTAATGGACAATAAACTTCTAGTAATCTTAGGGACCACAAGGACATCATTTACAGAGAAACCAGAGAAATGGCATTGGCCGATGTGAGAAATAGATAATGATTCACCATTTCCAACAAGAATAGAATCAGAACCACGATAACATTGTACCTTATCAAGATGACTGGTGCGAGCAGTGATATGAGATGTAGCACCTGAATCAAGGATCCACTGATTCGAAGAAGAATGACGATTGGGACCATTCAAACTGGCCTGAAACAAAGCCTTGTCCGTAATCCAATTAGTGGAGCAATCTTCTCGAGATATAGGGCCAAAAAAAACCATAGCAAAAGACCAAAAAATTGCACAACAGACCGAATTGCATAGAAATTGACTGGATGCTGACGAGAATTTGAGAAACTCGTGAGATTATGAGAAACTCGCGAGAAACAGCTTCAACCCGCGAAAATAGCTTCAAATCGCGAGAATTTGATCAGCCCACGATAAATTGATTCAACTCGCGAGAAATTAGAGCGCGAGAAAATCCCTTGCTGGCGAGTCAACTCGCGCGTGACTACACGCGTTGAACAGTTCTTCTTCTTGACTTCACGCGCTTGACTTCATGCGCTCGGTCTTCTGTAGCGTGATGACTAGCGCTGCGGCGGACGACACGATGGAAACCTTGGCTTGGCGATTCCGAACAGTGAGCTTCACGGTAACGCCCTTCCAGTCCTGTGCGATCTCCTCGGCGATGTCTTCTCCGATCTTCTTCGCGGAAACCTTGGCCTGGTGATCTCCTCGGAAATAGAAGCTTGAAAGTGCCGAACTCCTCGGCCTTGTAGTTATTCACCGGAGGCCAGAGACTTGAAACTGGACCTCTGTAACGAGGAAGTCGGACCGCTGGAAACGCCGAAATTTGGCCTGAAATTTGGCCAGACTTCGGTAGTTCAGTCGTAATAAATTACGATCAGAACTTAGGGTTTGGGATTTAGGATCAGAACTTGCTCTGATACCATGATAGAATGATTTACCGTACTAAATTGTATTATTGATATCTAAATATATAGAGAGCACAATAGAGGTGTAATAAGGAAAGAACTCTAATTAGAATAAATCATAATCTAATCAGGAGTCTGATTTATTCTAACATTTTTCTCTCAAAAATAGTTTTTAGGGTAAAATGTATTTATGTCATGAGTTTTCTGTTTAGCACGCATGTGCCCCTAAATTTTTTGAAAGTGCATATATATCCCTCCCAAATTTTCAAAAGTACACATATAACCTACCAGTTTTTTAAAACTGTACATATACCCCTATAGCCGGAGATCGGCGTTTGAAAAGTTGAGGGGTATATGTGCACAAACAATGAAATGGGGGTATATGTGCACTTTCGAAAAACTGAGGGGTATATGTGCACTAAACATAGAATTTGAGGGCACGAATGTACTTTACTCTAGTTTTCACTTCTTAAATAAGCACATTTTTTCGATGTTTACCAAACACGAAAAACTATTTAGCTTATGAGTAAAACACTTATAAATTTTGTCAAACATACCCATTTGTTGTATTGTTTGACAAATGGTTATTAACTGGTTGTCGTTAGTTGTTTCAACTGGTTTGACTTTGAAAATCAGCCGGGATCCTCTGTGACGACGATATTGCTGTGACCCTGGGACCACCATCGAAACGACGTCATTTAATACTTCCCATCTTCTTTCTCTTTTGTTCTATGCTTTCTTCGAAATCTTTACTTCCCGTTCCACCAACTGCTATATCTCTATTGGAAATCAATCGATCCATTGTTTGTTGTGCTTTGCAGTTCATTTTTTCATAAGAATCAAAACTGGATAACTCAATTACACCAATATCATCAGAGCACTAGTACATGGAATATGGATATGCCGCAACAACACAAACTACCTACCTCCCAGAACCTAACTCACTTCAATTTTCTCATCATGACTCACTTTCCATCAAATTTGGATGAACTTTTACCTCTATTGCAGGAGATCAGCCCACCTCAGTCCATTAGAGTTGCTGTCTATAGTTCACTTAGCAACCATATCCCGGCAAAAAAAATCCCAGTTCAATATTCAATTCATAAGCACGGCAGCTAGAAGCAGGAGAAGAAAGGAACTTTGACGAGTATATTCCCTTAATTGTCCATAAGATTATCAGTAACGACTGGTTTTGGATCCTTGATCTCAACAATGAAACAACAGAGTTGCCAGACCCCACAAGTAGAGTCGCACGCCCATATGATAGTTTCACGATATCGTGCGCGATTAATCACCCATGGAGGCACGATGGTGGAACCAAATGAAGGATTAATGTGCTCAATTTGTATCTCATTCTTAGCACATTCAAAATCTAATTTTGTAATAGATTAGGGACTTAATTGAAAAGAAATTAACATTTTATCAATTAAGGGGCTAGGATGAATCCAGGTGTTTTATATCCTGGTTCTTTAATTTATGAAGTGTTCTAGATCTTGTTGAAGTGTTCGGGTTTAGAAGAGTTCAAGTGTTGAAGAAAAAATGAAATAATTAGACGATTGGAAGAAGAAGGCCAATAGTTTTGGTAGAAGATTGGAAGAAAAGGCCAAATTATCTTTGGTAGAAGCTGCATTCCAATGTCTTCATTGCGGGCCGCAACCCACATTGCAGGCCTCAATGACAAGTAGTTTCCTGCTATAAATGCTGGTTTTCAGCCCAAAAATTCTCTCTCTTCATTCCTTTTTCAGATCTTATCCGAAAATACTCTCCAAAACCCTAGTTTGCATTTAGTTTTCATCTTTAACTCTATGTTTACCATGGATTCTTGTTCTTTTGTTATAGGTTTAGCTAATCTAGGCTATATACATTCTTCATAGCAATTGGTAAGCATTTCTAGTGTGAATTTGTGAGATTTGTGTTATCCTATTTTGTGTTTTGATTATCAAGTACACTTTGCGCTTTCTTGTGTGATTAATGCATGATTTAGACTAGGATGATCAACTAGTTGATGATTTTGGATTAATTATTTGCTAGATTTTTTCTCAAACCCAGAAGACTTCAACTTTTCGTCAATGTGATTATTGTTGATCAATGCTAGGTTACAATTAGGAGTGACAAATATTTATGATTGTTGAATGATGAAATTGATTAGACTTAGGATAAATCTGGATGGGTTTGATTAATTATCAATGTGACTCACTAATAACGATTAGCATGAAGGTCGATCCTTGTAGTCATTATTAGTAGATATATTTGTGTTAATCCCAATATTTCTCACTTGTAGGATATTGTTGTAATTGTGTTGGGTTTCCATGTTTATTGGTATTTTTAGAAAAGCCTATGACGCCGATCGTCTAGATTGATTCGGGAGCCTCATATCACATGACTGGTGACAAAGGTTCTCTTACTGATCTTACTACTACCATTGATACTGTGAATGTCGTTCTACCTGATGGCTCGGTGTCATCCACCACTCAATATGGCTCTATTTTCTTTGGTGGTGTTACTCTACCTCATGTTTTATATATACCTATATTGCGGTACAATTTGTTATCATGTTCTAGATTGTTATCTACCCTGAACTGGCTAGCTTTGTTTACTGAAAATTATTACATTTTTCAGACAATCAGTACCAGGAAAGTGATTGGTGTGGGTTAACAGAAGGGGGGGTGTTTTGGCTTCGTCTGCTGGATACTCGTGTTTATCGTCCTATCATGCAGTCTCTTCCTATAGTGGCTCCTGTATCTTCTTCTAACTTATGGCATTAGTATTTTGGACATCCTTCCTCCACAGTGTTGTTTTCTATTTCTTCTATTGATTTTGGCATTAATAAGAATTCTGTTCCTTGCTCTATATGTTATAGAGCAAAACAGACTAGACATAGTTTTCCATTGAGTTCTACAAATGCTACTGCATTGTTTCAGTTAATACATTGTGATGTTTGGAGACCTTATAGAACACCATCTTCTAGTGGCGTATTTTATTTTTTTACTATAGTTGATTATTATTCCCGAGCTTTTTAGGTTTATTTGTTAGTGGCTAAACCTGAAGTAGCTTTTAGAATTTAGAATTTAGTGCCCTAGTGAAGAACCAATGGGGCCGGACAATACAACGAGTTCAGGCTGATAACGACACTGAATTTTTGCCTTTTATTTCTCACTTTGCTGCATCTGGGATCATCTTTGAGACATCTATGGTCGACACACCGCAGCAGAATGGTCGAGTTGAAATAAAACATCGCTATTTACTCAATGTGGTGCGTGTTTTACGGTTCCAAGCCAATCTTCCTATTGAATTTTGGGGAGAATGTGCTCTTACTGCTGCTTACCTGATTAACCGAACACCGACATAGCATCTCAACGGTCGCACTCCCTTTGAGTTGCTCCATAGGCAAGCTCCAAATTACTCATCATTAAGAGTTTTTGGATACTTGTGTTTTGCTACTCATGTTCCCAGATATCGTGACAAGTTTGCACCAAGAAGTCGGCGGTGTCTGTTTCTTGGTTATCCTACCGGAAAGAAAGGCTACTGCCCTTTTTACTTGGAATCCCGTGTGATCTTTTCCAGTCGGGATGCCGATTTTTTTGAAGACCAGTTCCCGTATTCTGCGACTCCGACTTCTACCTCTTCCGACGAACCCGACGGTGCCAGCACATCACCGTCGGTTTCCTCCTCTCTGCTGTCGGAGTCGCTCGGAATTTTTATCCTGTCATCCACCGCCGGCCAGTCATCGCCGGCTGCCACCAATCCTTCGCTGTCGGTCGCTGCCAACTCACCGTTGTCATCCGGCGGCCAATTTCTGCCGGCTGCCACCGATCCATCACTGTCGTCCACCGCCGGTCGACCACCGTCGTCCGCCACTGGTCAGTCACCGCCGGCCGCCACCGGTCAGTCACCGTCGACCGCCGTCGATCATCCTTCGCCGGCTGACGCTGGTCAGTCTCCGCCGGCATCTACTTTACTGGCTTCTCCGGCTCCGGATGGTTCCACTGCCGAGTTGCCACCTACCAGACAGAGTATATAACCTCGGCGACCGCCGTCATACTTGGCAGATTACGATTGTGATGATTATGCATGTGCTCTTACTACTGAAGACCCATCCGACTACGTTCCCTCATGCGTCGTCACTTTCCTCAGGTGTTCTATATCCTCTTACTGATTATGTAAACTGTGATAATTTTTTCTAGTATGCATTCTAAATTTTTGGGTGCAGTAACGTCTAGTGCAGATCCCACTACTTATTCTGAGGCTTCCAGCATGCTCATTGGCGAGACGCTATGACGGAAGAACTTACTGTGCTAGAGCGCAATCAGACATGGACTTTGGCTCCTTTGCCTTTAAATAAAAAGGCTATTGGGTGCAAATGAGTCTACCGGATGAAGTTCCGGTCAGATGGTACTATTGAACGTTATAAGGCGCACCTAGTGGTTCTTGGGAATCGCCGGGTGGAAGAAATTGATTACACTAAGAACTTTGCTCCGATTGCAAAGATGAGTTATGTTCGCTTATTCTTGTCCGTTGCAGTTATTCGTGGTTGGGAACTGCATCAGATGGATGTCCACAATGCTTTCCTGCATGGTGATTTGCATGAAGAGGTGTTTATGCGACCCCCGCCTAGCTATGTTGTGCCGCATGGATAGGTATGCCGCCTTTAGAAATCTCTTTACGGTCTTCGTCAAGCTCCTAGAAATTGTTTTACTAAATTGGCTCAGGCTTTACGAGCATTTGGATTTGTTCAGAGTAAGACCAATTACTCTCTGTTTGTCTTTTCTTGTGGATCAATTTCTTTACATGTTCTGGTTTACGTGGATGATTTGGTTATTGCTGGTAGTTTTTCTCCGCTCATCTCTGAGTTCAAAAAATACTTAGGTTCTCATTTCCATATGAAAGACCTTGGACTGCTTAAGTATTTTTTGGACATAGAGATTGCTAGAAGACAGGGAAGGATGTTTCTTTCGCAATGGAAATATGCTTTGGATATTTTATCAGATACCGGTTTATCTGCCTCTAAATCGACTGACTTTTCGATGGAGCAACAACATGATTTGGCACGTGTTGAAGGTCCAGCCTACCATGACCCGGAGCAGTATCGACGCCTGGTTGGGCGCTGATATACCTAACTATTACTCGTCCTGAACTTAGTTATTCAGTCCATACTCTTGCGCAATTCATGAAGTCCCCTTGTGTTTCTCACTGGCAAGCTGTTGTTCGTGTGTTGCACTACCTGAAGAGTCATACTGGTCAAGGTTTATTTCTCTCTTCTCGTAGTACGTTACAATTGACTGCTTACTGTAATTCGGATTGGGCTGCATGCCTGATTACTCGGCTTTCTCTTTCTGGTTATTTTGTAATGATTGGTGATTCTCCAGTTGCTTGGAGGACTAAGAAGCAACCTACTGTTTCTCGGTCTTCTACTGAAGCGGAGTATCGTGCTATGGAGGTTACCTGATGTGAGTTGTTATGGCTGAGGTCTTTACTGAAGGACTTAGGGGTTTTGCACTCCTCTCCTATGCGATTGTTTTGTGACAGTCAATTTGCTCATCATATTGCGGCAAATCCAGTTTATCATGAACGCACAAAGCACATTGAAGTTGATTGTTATTTTGTCCGGGATCTTGTTCAATCTAGCACTATTGTTACCCAACATATCTGTACGACAGACCAACCCGCGGACTTGTTCACTAAGGCTCTCAGACGTAATCAATTTCATTCCTTACTTGGCAAGTTGGGCATTTTCAATTCCCATGCTCCAACTTGAGGATGAGTGTTAAAGAATTAGAATATTCCTACAATATTACTTGTAAATGTAATTGTATTGTATTACATTTTCCTACCTTGTATAAGTATCATGTACTACTATATAATGTATTTTGAATTCATGAATACAAATACACAATTATTACCCTATTTACTACAGGTAAAAAAAAGCCGGGACCACATTCCGCCTCCCCCCATATCATTATAACTTTATACGAAAATTGAAAACATAATCACATTATATTGATACAGTTTAAAATGGAACCAATAGAAGCAGATCATCAATAAATTTGATGCAGAGCAGCAATTCAAATCAGGATATAATGATTTTTAAATGTAAACATAAAAAAATTAACATATTAAACGAAAAGATCGACATAAAAATAAATAATAAAAGGTAAAAAAAATTACAAATATCTCCAGATGTATAAAGAGACTTTAGATTTCTTCCCGATTGACGCAATGCTGAAATTATTGGTTACGAATTCGGTTTCGCAATAGAACCATAGACACCTTTAGAAGAGACCAATTTCAAATGCTACTACCGATAATGTCATAAAATTGAAGGTAGCAAAAATGAAAGAAAAAAACATGAAAACATATCTAAACCACAGTAAACATTCTACGAACGAGAGAGAATTGCATGGATGAATGTCAATAATTTGAAGAGACAAAACTGTTTTTTGGGTCCCCAACATACCATTTTATACCATGTTTTGATTTTCGTTTGCAAAACAATCCTCGTTCAGCACCCCACAAAATCTAAATGATTTGTTCGATCCCCAAACCAGATTCAGGCTGATTTTCTGGTAAACTGTCACATGTGCAAGACACGTGACTTTATTTTCCGATAAGAGCAGAGGTAGTTTAGTAAATTTACAAATTTAAAAAGTTTTCCATTTAATCATTTCCCAAAACATTTCCCAAAACCATTTAATCATTTCCCAAAACGGATGTATTTAATCACAAATTCCAGTGCCACCACCTCAGCTGCGCTGCACTGCTCTTCCCGGTGAGAAGGGTCTCGACCAAAACCAACACCTTGATCTCCATTGTCTCGGCAGAGCTGGTTCGGGATCTGTCTTCGGCGATTCCCTCAGCTGGATGGTGACGGTGATGGCGGAGCTCGAGCGATGGATCTGGTGTGGCTTCGCCGGTGATGGATCGACCGAGGGGTGGTGCTAGACTGTGGTACTTTAAGCTCCATCGGCACGACTAGAATGGTGGTCGGTCGGAGCTCCATTGCCGGTACGAATGCTCGCCTGTGATAGCTCAAATTTTGCAGAGAAGAAGAAAATGGGGAAGAAAATCAGGGTTCTTAGTTTGTGTTTCTGGGCTGATTGATGACGTGCGTTACTGGGTTTATGGGTTTAGATCTTTCTGTGAGATGGAAGGTTGAAAAAGAAAACATGACCTTCTAGTCCGCTGCTCGTAGAAGGTCATGAGGCCCCGCGCCAGCAAGCTGTGCTTGAAGTTCTTGGTGGCAGCACTCTTGATCGACAGGATCGGCAGGATGGCGGCGTGGGAAAAGTGTTCAACGAAGAAGGTGGCCTTTTTTATTTTTTAAAACTTAGGGGTGTAATGGTCATTTTATAGATTTTGACCAATTTCACCATTGACTTTACCTGAAAATCACCTTTGAGGACCAAACTATGAATATGTGGGGTACTGAACAAGGGTTGTTTAGCAAACGAGGCCCAAAACATGGTATAAAATACTATGTTAGGGAATAAAAAAATAATTTAGTCATTTGAAGAAGAAGGCGAAGAAAATGGAAGAAGAGAGAGAGAGAGTAAGAGTGAAAGAGCAAAGAAATTATAATAAATTGACAATAAATGTGTGGGGAAAAAAAGAAGAAAATAATAATTTAATAACTTCATTCAATATTTTTTGATAATCGCGCGTAAAATTCTCTAATTTTATTTTATATAAAGATCATCACATTCAGAACCTTCATTAATTTTAGAGAAAAGTATTAATATGATCCCACATTTATAACATAAGGATCAAAATGACCCTATGATTTTTTAAAGTGCCAAAATGACCATTGATCATTCATGAAAGTGCCAAACTACCTAATTCGACTATTTTTCCCTAGAATATAAAGAAATGACTCTTTTGTCCATATGGAAAAAAAGGGAAAAAAAGATTAATAACCGTTATGCCCGTACTTTTCTCTTCTTCTCCTAAACCCCCAAATGGTGACTTCTCTTCTTCTCCACATCACCGGCGTCTTTTCTTCTCCACCCTTACCTTATTCTTCAACAAACCCTCGCATTCTCTTCTTCAACTTTATTCTTCTCCACCTGCATATTCTTCAATGGACAACGACAGAGCTGAGCAGTGGTTCGAGCGGCGCCTCGACTAATGTCTCGAACATTTGAAACGCTGGCGGCGGTTCGAGAAGGGGTTCAACTATGGAGTCGATGTCATCGACACTAGAGTTTCTAATTTGAAACTGAGCCGTGCAGACGGGTTATTTGATCTGCAAGGAAATTGGTGGCGCGATGAGGTTTGGGGTCGTGACAAAATTGATGCACGACGGTGGCATAGAGAAGCGATTGTGGGGCCGAGCAGCTGTGGGATTAGTAAGGTAAAATGGTCCTTAAAAAATCATATTTCAGCTAAGGGGTATTTACATTTTTTTGGTCTAGTCAATCCCGTTTCTGTTACAGTCGACGCCGTAAATGGCACTTTGAGTGTTATTTAAGCACTTTCATTAAAAACTTAGTGTTGTATTTTACTTTAAAAAACTTGAGGGTTATATTTTTATTTCGCAACTATATAAGGTTATCTTGGTATTTACCCCTTAATTTTACTACCCCGTTCCAGCAAAAATGACATATTTTAACTTTTGGAAGTCAACTCAATTAAATTTTCAATCATTAATATCTTTATTTATGCGAGTAAAAGAAATTTGAAAAAATAATAATTTAAAAATATATGCCATGATGAATTCAACAACATATAACACAGTAATAGTCTTGTATATATAATAATAGAATTTAATTGTCGAAATTGGTTCCGTTTGACTTTCAGAAGTTAAAATATGTCATTTTTGTTGAGACCGATGTAGTATTACTTTACTATCGCAGATGTGAAGTTTAGGTATGGTAAATCGTTCCATTGCCTTTAGCCTTCATTCTTTGTCCCTGCTTCATCCTGTCGGGTTCCTGTTGAATCGCCAACCTCTTCTACCGCTTATTGTAGGTACACAAATGATCACCCATACAATGATCTGAGTGTGGGCTGGTATAGACCGCTGAGGGCGAGCGGTGATCGCTTTAGCCAGACAAATGGTCACCCTAAACCCTTTATTCGGCCACAGTTTCACGCACACTCGCTTCTTGTGCCGGTCAGCCTTCATCACTTGTTTTTCGTCTAATTTATTCAAGTTTATCTCACAACCGCTACACCAAAATAAGGTAGGATGGAGGGAGTGTATTAATGAGTCTCTAATAGTCAACGTGTTTGTCTCTTAGTAAAACTAGGAAAATATAACACTAAGGGCAACAGATTTTGCCTTTTGCTCTAGGAAAATAGTTATGAAAAGACGTTTGATGATTAAGGCTGTAGAATAAACTAAATGGCGGTTAGCAAGTTAATTGAGGGATGTCAGGTGCATTGGGGGCTCTAATTTGAACTTCCCCGATTGATCACGTAGGGTTTATCACTTTCCAGCTCACCGGAATACCACTTCAGACACTCACTTTTCCGGTCCGTATATAAGATTCCGACCAGCACTCTCGCCTCCGAACGAACGACATGTGACCCTAGGCCCTTGCTTCAAAAACTCTCGTCTTGCTGTATGTTTTTTTCACTTTTTTTAATGTATAAAAGAACATGGTTTATTGCATGGTTTTCTCCTCAGTATATGATTCGGAACATGTGGCTGTTTATTTTATCATTATTTCAATTTTGATTGGAGATACTACTGTATAATTTTAATTTCCTCATTATGGTGCTTTTGGTGTTTTTTTTTTTTGATTTTTGTAGCGATGTAGATTGCAATGTTGATAGACTTAGGTTTGGATGCTTTTCCTCTTGCAGTGATAATGAGAACGGGGAACGCTAGGTCTTTTCCGAATGGGACTGAGAAGCTTTCGACTCCCCCTGGTTTTGTGTGTTTGTCATCCTTCACGTTGAGGAGGCAGCAGACCGAAGAAGCTCCGCGTGATACTGAAACAGTTTCTAACATCCCCAACATTGTAGATGTTGAGAAGTTAAAGAGAGATTGCCTGCAGAAACCTTGGTTACATGGCAGTCAGATTACTCCAAAACAGAAGGAATTGGATTCTGCGATTGAAATGGTGATTAATTTTTCTGAAGATGTTTCCCTCAAAATTTATCCTGGATTTAACAGAATTGCTTCTTGTTTATTCTGTTGAGAACTACTGATTGCCTTTTTATGCCAAGAGTGTTGGTTTCCGATTGATGTTATAGATTTATAGGTCTATTTTGTGCCTATAGACTAGGTAATATGTGCTGAAATGGATCATAATTCTACAACAATAACTAAGGCTTTAAGTCAAGATCCAATAGTGATTTTTTTTTGTATCTGCTTGCAATATTTACAAAACTGCAGTAGGTAGCTCACGGTTGGAGAGCATTCATTCCATGTGTGCAGATCCCAAGCAGGCGTAACTACATGGTTGATGTCGAGTGAGGGTGTGTTTGGTGGAGCCGTGCTTATAAGCAAAACTGACTTAATTTATAGGTAGTGGGAGACCCGCTTCTACTTTTCCCCCAAAAAATAGTTTCTACTTTTAAAATAAACTACTTTTTAGTAGTTTTCCAAACACTAAATGGGTGCTTAGCTTACAAGCAAAACGCTTATAAGTCCTACCAAACACACCCTTAGGGATTCTACATGAGCATTTTGATGTATCTTGACATATATTAGAGAGATTTCGGCTGTGTTAGCGTGGATTCCACACAAGCATTTCAATGTATCTTGACATATATTAGAGATATATGCAGGACCAAGTCAGCTGCAGCATAGTGTAACTAACCATGGACAGAGTATCTAGCTTGATGGCTACCTTGCTGGAAAATATGGCATGGCATTACAAGCTACACCATCTTGTAGTTCACCATTGGAAATGCTCTAGGTCATGTCATGTGATACAATTTGGTCGAAACTTTCTTAAAAGGGGATGCATTTATAGAGAGATCCACTGGTCGATGTACATTAAACTTGAGATGGAGAAACTGAAAAGCATTTGCCTGAGTTTTGACTAGTTGAAGCTCTATTTCCTTTTACCTTTTTGTAATCTAAGCTGTTGACTTGGGTGTTTGTATCTCAGTGATTTATTGTGATAGTTATTGAATGCAGAACATTCCGATGAAAGCTTGCCTTCCTAAAGGAGTGGTTCGAGGATGTTCAAGCTGCCCTAATTGTGTGGAGGTTAATATAGTGATTTAACTGGAGCATTTATTCATGAACCTTTGCTTGATTAATTTATCAATATTTTGATGAGACTCTATGTGGGATTGCTATTATGGCACATTGTTCATTAGCTTCAACTCTGCCTGGGGTTTCATAATATAATTTTCCATTAGGGAGACAGAATGAGAAGTTTATTCTTGTCGTATGATATTTATCTTAAAGCTGTTATGCTTTTACCTTTTTGAAGGTTAACTCTTGTTGGCAGCCTGAAGAGCCACATAGGCCGGTGCTAGAAGAGGCTCCGGTATTCCACCCCACTGAAGAGGTAGCATCTCTCATTTCCTTCGTCTAAGCTATGTTTATTTGAAGTCGTTCAATGTGCTTTTACTAAAGTTTATTATGTAATAGGAATTCAAGGAGACACTTAAGTATGTTGCGAGCATACGTAAAAAAGCTGAGCAAATTGGAATGTGCCGTATTGTTCCTCCTCTTTCCTGGAAACCTCCTAACCTCACTGGAGAAAATAGTGTGTATGATAATTTGGAGTTTGAAACCGATATTCAACAGGTCCATGAACTACAGGATCGTTTTTCTAAGAAAAAGAAGTTTAGGGTTCAAGAAGAGAGGAAATTTAAGAGGCGGAAAGTTCAGGTAGGGAGCTCAGAAGATGGAAGCCCTGATGAACACGGTGAGAGCCGTATTCCTGAACCTGGGCCTAAACTGACACTGAAAGCTTATGAGAAGTATGATGATGATTTTAAGAGCCAGTATTTTAGTAAAAAGGAAATGGTAATAAGTTCAGCTTGTAACTTGAATAATTACCAAGAAGGCTGGGTACCATCAGTTGAAGATGTTGAGGGTGAATACTGGAGGATAGTTGAGCATCCAAGTGAAGAAATTGAGGTATGCAGTAGATGGTAGTAGTCTTCTCGAACCACTTCAACTCTATGCTTTAAGTAAAATGGTTTGTTCTTTATTCTCATTTGTATCATAGGTCCTTCAAAGTTCACATGTTGATTCTGGAGTGCCATCAATTGAGTTTCCAGTGGATAATAGGTCATCTGAAACTCCCCAGTATCCTGATTATATGGCATCAGGCTGGAACTTGAATAATACCTCCAAGGTTCCTGGTTCACTTTTGTGCTACGAGAGTGTTGGGACTTCTGCCTCTTTGAGGCCACAGCTTTCAGCAGGGATGTGCTTTTCTTCTGTTTGTTGGGTATGATTCACAACTAATGTGTTGTGGCACCCTCTTTTACCATTATTCTTTCTTCTTAATGCTTTGTACTAGGTTGCTTTTTCTTCATTCGAGTGACTGATCTTATCTCTAAGATCTTCTTTGGTGCTTTAGTTTTTGTCTGTGATGAAAGAAGTGTATGTTACTTTGTAGTTATATCCAATGTCACTAAAGGGATTTTATTTTCCATAACATTGGGCTTCTCACCGATCTGTCTCCTCTTGTGTGTACTTCTTCTTTTCTTTTGATTTGCAGAAAGTTGATAAGCACCATCTGTATTCACTTTGTTACGCGCATCTGGGTAGCCCTAAGATATGGTATGTCGTCCCGGGAAGATTCTGCTACAAGTTTGCAAGTTTTGTAAAGAAGCACTTTCCAGATTCCCTAGAGCATCCTGAACTGCTGTACGGAAATGTATGTTGATGGGCTTGCCATTCAGTATCTCCTTGAGTAACCTGTATTTTACAGTGAGAGTTGCATTAGATTTTGATTTATTTTTGTACTTAAATGATATGCTGCTCTGTTATAATTATATATTAGTTGTGTGAAAAGAAATTGATCTTAAAATTAAGGGAGAGATTAAGCCTTTTGTCACTTTAATATTTTGTCTGAGTCAACTTACCATGCATTGGGCGTCTCTCACGCCTATAATATTGATACTCCCTCCGGTTCACTAACAATGACTCACTTTTGACACTTAGATTTAGGAAAAGTGTATTTTGGTAGGTGAAGTGAAAGGTTAGTTGGGATAAATGATGAGTGGAAGGGGTATTATAGGTTTTTTGAAAATAATGCAAAGCTTAAAAGTAGTCTAATGATAAAAAGTTGAAGTCATTATGAGCTTTTCAATTTTTTGCCCCCTTCCAAATTAGGAAACATTGTAAAGAGAGCCAATGATAAAGAATCAAACCAATATTGAGAGTGAGCCAATGTTGATGGACCGGATGGAGCATTTGTTGGTGAAATCACCTGTGGTCAAAAGTTACAGCTTCTGCTGCTGAATTGAAGATGATTATATACTGCTTTTAACTGGTCACCTCTCTTTGTTACTTTCAGATGCCTCATTTCTCGCCATCTTCTTTGATAGCAGAGGGCATTCCTGTCTATCGTTGTGTACAACAACCAGGGGAATTTGTCGTCATCTTTCCCAGGGCATATAATTCTCAGTTTGACTGTGGCTTCAGTTGTTCCGAGGCTGTTAGTTTTGCTCCTTTTGACTGGCTACCAGTTGGTCAGCAAATTGTAGAACTTTGCAGTCAACAATGCATTCGTACCTCAATCTCTGTCGATAAACTGCTTCTAGGAGCTGCTGCTGAAGCAGCACTGGCACAATGGCAGCGGGTCTTACTGCTCAACAAGATCTTGGTGGATCAGATACCATGGGCAACTGTTTGTGGAGAAGAAGGTGTCCTAACAAAAGCACTCAAAGTAAGTCTCTTATGTTTTCTCAAACTTTTACTATTGATTTGAGATAGATTCGGGGATCAAAGGATGCTTGCATTGCTCAAATTACTGATTTTGCCTGTAATTCAACTCTGTTTATCCATGTGGACACTTGCACATTTAACTTTAATGACAAGAATATTAGCTGCTTCCGAAGTGAAATATTGGAACAAACACTATAGTTTCACTGTACATTATCCAAATTTGTTTGTAGAACTGTAAAGCTGGCTTAGCTTATGTTGTCATTTTTATGGTCTGATTATACATACTAATACTTGAAAAGGCAAACGATTTCATTGACCCCTAAACTATTGTCATCGTTCACATCTGGTCCTCCATTTTATTTTTGAACTCTCTTGGTCCCTAAACTAACAGAAGCATTAAGTCATGCCACTTCCATCTAGTCAAACCGTTAAGTCCAGCTTTCTTTGATATTTTGAGGGGCAAAAATGTCCTTTATTATTCAACCTCAACATTCTTTGCGATTCAGAAGGATGTCTCTCGAGCTGTGCGAGATCCGAGTTGAGATGTCTTCTCGAGCCATTCAGATGTCGTTGAAGACGAGATTCGAATTGAGATTTATCATGCATTGCACGCATGACTCAAGAAGACATCATTCTGAATGTCAACAAAAGTTAACCCCTCAAAATGTCAACTACAGTTAAAACTTAACTAGACAGAAGTAGCATGATTTAACATATCTGTTAGTTCAGAATGGAGGGCTAAAGGTGAACGATGACAATAGTTTAGTGGTCACATAAGTCGTTTCCCCTGCTTGAAAAGATAAGTTTTACTTTACTTCTGTAATTAATCACGTTTTCTTCTAAGGGGCACATTTTCATTAACACTAGACAAATATTGTTGGATAGAAAGGAATGGCATGGGGATATCATATGCATGCAGTTACAATATACTTTTGTGCATGATTTTTGTAGTTACATCACTTCTATCTAGTCTTCCAAATGTTGCAAATATTTTCTGATATGATTTGCTTTATTGAAACTATACCGAGTGTTAGCCAGTCAATACGCTATTGTAGGGAAGCTATAGAGATTGTTTCAAACCTGGAACAATAGTTGTAACGGTCTTGTGAACTAGTTACTCTATTTTATTCCTTTGTTCTTTACTTGTAATGTTGGTTAATAGTTTGCAATATTGACTTGACTTCTGTAGTCTCGAGTGAAACATGAGGCTATTCGGAGGCAATATATGTGCAGATCTTTACCGTCCCAGAAGATGGTAAAGAACTTTGATCTCCACGTCAAACAGGAGTGCAACATCTGTCTCTATGATCTTCATTTTTCGGCCATTGGTTGTTCGTGTTCTCCTGGTAGATATGCTTGTACGAGGCATGCGATGGATCTCTGTTCATGTCCATGGACATCAAGATATCTCCTTATCAGGTATTCGATTGATGAGTTACATTTGCTAGTTGAAGCTTTGGAAGGTAAACTAGATTCAGTCTTCAAATGGGGTAGAGAACACCTTGGGTTGAAGGTGAATTCAAGTTACTTCAGGGGTGTTTTCGGAATACCAAATAAAGATGAGTCTCCTACGTACTTGAAAGCTGCTGAACCGGTCTCTGTTTCTCCAGTTAGAAGAAATCACACAGTTGCACGTGTGTCTAAAACTGAGCAAAATGACGGTCAAGTTGTCTTAACCAAAGTGAATTCTGATAGTTGTAGCAGGCAAGATACTCATAAACCCGAACATTCTAACTCGAATAATAGGAAAAGAGAGCTGAATACTTCCGCGTCCTATCAAGGTGGTGTTATTCTTATTGAGGATGACGAGTAAGTCACGTAGTATACATAGCATTAAAACTATACGGTGTTTGGTAATCAATTTTTTAGCCAATTTTTTGTTTTTCCTTCTTACTTTGGTGGAAGAAGGAAAAAATGTGTTCAGTAACCGACTTTTTGATTAGTTGAAACACCAGCTTTTTTGTTTATGAAAAGATAGATAAGAGCAATGTTTTTTAGATTGGATTTTAGATGTTTAGTATTAGTTATTATGTCCTATATAAAATAGCTAACAAATCCGCATGCTTAAAAGAGTTGGGGCATTGGAACGCGGTCAGTGATATAGAAGAATCAGCAATGGCAGGAAAGCAAGCGTGCTTGCTACTCATGAATAAGGATTGGTTTTCTCCAAGTCCTTGGAAGATAGACTTAAAAAAAAGTATTGTAAAATATAAACTTTGAAAGAATAAAAAAAGTACTGCGGAAGATAGAGATTGCTACACACTAACGAAATCAAGGTGATAGGGGCGGAGGAGACTTTTGCGTGGGGCGGAGGAGTTGATTAAACCTCGTACAAAGTAGAAGATTGTGATGAGAAGTACGATCGATATTCAAGCCTATTGGATTTCAATCAGTAGAATCTATGTCGGTACGAGAATAACGCTTTGCCAAACCTTGGGTTCAATGCTAGTGATCACATTGATAACAAGAATTGGAGATTGCCGCTTCTCAAGAGTATTATTTTTGAGCTAAACAATTAGGGAGATCGTTAGGATCCACATACCAAACATAGTTTCGGGGAGGCGGACTGCCAGTCAGGGGAGAAAGAACTACTGGAAAAACATAGTCCAACTACTCCAGCTTAAAGAAGAAAGGGAGGTTGGGAAATTATTACAGACATTGCATTTTGTGGAACATCATGGAAAGAGGTTGCGATTTGGTGCACAGATAAAATGGATAGTTTGTGGGATGGAAAGGAACGAAGATTCTTTAATCCATATCGCCAGTCCAAGAAAAATTAGCGGCAATCCTAAACGCTATGAAACAAGTAGGTGTTAGAGGAGTCATGTACCTACTAATCTAACCACAATGCAACTCTTTTTTTAAGATTTCAAATACAGGATAAAGTGAAGGATATCCTACGTCTTACCATCAACTACCTAAAGCCCCCATATATGTATGCTCATATGTAGGGGATATCATACCCAAGGTATGATGTTCTCTAGGTAATCAGCGGTAAAGTTTGATAGACTGATAGTGTTTGATGCTCATAACCTTGCCCAGTGGCGGAACCAGGAAAAAATGTGAGGGTAGGCTGAAATTGCACTGTACTTAAAATTTTTTTTGTACAACTCAAAAATAAATGATCGATTAACATAATATAATAAGATGAGTACAATACAATAAGTCCTACAAATTCACTACTAAAAAAACTACATTCTAATGCTAGAAGCAGATTTAGGAAGTGGAGGCAATTTAATCTTACGAGGCTCCGAGCTTTGAAAACGTTGCATGATTGCTTCATTCTCAATCTTAACAAAAACCCCTTTCTCAACATAAACCCTCATAATATCATTCAACCATTCATCTCCCATTCTATTACGTAGATCAGTCTTGATTTTTTTCATAGCAGAAAAAACTCGTTCAACTGAAGCAGTTGCAACGGGTAGAACTAATGCCAACTGAATAAGACGATATAGCAATGGAAAGACGACATGGCTACGTGATTGAACCATATGCTGAGCAAAACGTCCTAGATCATTGATCACTGGCCAAGAAGCATTATTATGTCTCACATCACGAATGAAAGTGTTAAGTTCTTGCTCAAGTTGAAGACAATCAATTCGAGAGAAGTCATTCGGATATAGTTCACCAAGGCGAACCAACTTACCAACATCAAAGCTGGAAAATGAATCTCTCGGATCAAGGCATGCAATACAAGTGAGTAACTCCGAGCTTGCTTCAGAAAATCGACCATTCATTTCAACAATCATATTATCCACGGTCTAGAAAAAAAAAAGAAAAAAACATCAACAAGATAAAAAAATACATGTAAAATAGTCTAAAAAAATATATTAAAGTATATAAATTTTAAAGTTTACCTGAAGAAAAATGTCAACGCGATAAAAGTCACCATTGGTTTCCATCTGTCCACGACGTCTAGAACGGTGACGAATTTTCCGTTGATCTTCCATCTGGCATACTGTGATCTCATGTTTCTTACAAAAGGTCTCGACTTTATTCAACAATACCTCAAAACCCCCAGCTCTAAATTCTCTCAGTTCAAGCTTCATTGTATTCATCAAATGCACGGCTTGTACAATATTTTGATCTCTTTGTTGCAAGGCAAGAGACAACTGACTTGTAACTCCCAACAAATGTTTCATCAAAAACATACAAAATACAAATTCATAGCTCTCCATTCTATCCATCAAACCCTTTGCTTTAGAGGCATTTTCAGCTGAATTGCCATACTCACATATATTAAGAAGCACTTGATCAATGGAAGACCACATAACCTCGAAACGAAGAATAGTAGTGTAGTGTGATCCCCAACGGGTATCACCAGGCCGTCTCAAACTCATTTCCTGATTTTTGCCTCTTCCACTAACATTATCTCCTTTTTCCAGTGCCTCCGCAAGTCTATCATGTTCTAAACGATTAAGCATATCTTTTCTAACACAAGAACCCCCAACTAGATTCACGATGTCAACAAGATACGAAAAAAATTCACACACTGATAGAGTACTATTTGCAACACTAACAACAACCAATTGAAGTTGGTGAGAAAAGAAATGGATGTACCTTGCCGAAGAGTTTTCTTTCAACATCAAAGCTTTCAACCCATTAAACTCTCCTCGCATGTTTGAAGCCCCATCATATCCTTGCCCCCTACACCTTGACAACGACAATTTCTTATTTCCAATGAGTGTCTTGAGAGCAAGAAACAAAGTGGTAGACTTAGTATCATTCACATGCACAAGACTAAGAAAACGCTCAAGAACACATCCTTGTTTGTTGACATATCGCAAAACAACTCCCATTTGCTCTTTTATTGAACAATCTCTAGCCTCATCAACAAGAATAGAAAATACACCATCTCCAATGTCATCAATGATAGCATCACTTACCTCTTCGGCACAAGCATGTGAGAGTTGTTTTTGAATTAAGGGGGATGTCAACTTGTTATTTCTTAGCAATATCCTCACTTCGATCGCAATACCAATCAACTAATTCAAGAAATTACCTTTGTTGAGAGAATCAATACTCTCGTCATGACCACGGAAAGCCAAACCTTGCTTTAACAAGAATCTTATCACATTCAAAATCCCACTCAAACGGATGCGGTATGCCTCTTCTACTTCACGCCCATGAACCTCCAAAAAATGTGGGATTCTTTGGTTTGGATTACTAAAGTCCGACAATTTCCCATTGGCAATATGATGCTTACCATCCACATGTTTTTTATGCTTCCTAAAAGAGTTTAGGGCATTCTTCCAAGTTTTCACCCCATCCACACTATAGTCATCATTACTTGTGGGATCCTTAAAAAGATAGCAAGGAAAACAATATGCGGCATCATTTGACACACTATACTCCAACCAAGGAAACATATCAAACCAATTCTTTTGAAACTTTCTATATTCGCTTGAATAAAATGTTTTGGGAAAATGATGGTTCCTAGGTTGACAAGGCCCTCTTTTCACATATTCACACCTCACATTATCTATAATAGAAGCATCATACTCATTTATAGGTTTTCTTAAGGCGGGATCACTTATAACATCATTGGCACAAAATTGTAAACGAGATTGCTTACTACCACTACCACCCTCCTCATTATGCCTATCTTGGGTACCTTCATCACATTCAAGAGCTCTCTTCTTCAAAGGTGGAAATCCTATACTCCGTTGCACTAAATTCTTCATAACCTATCAAACACCAAATTCAACTCATTATAAAATCTACAAGAGTATATGAATATTACAACATGGATACATGATAAACCCTAAATTATTAATAAATGACATCAACATGAATACATGATAAACCCTAAATTATTAATAAATCAAATCAACATGAATACATGATAAACCCTAAATTATTAATTCACAAAATCCCACAAATCACAATTCAAACGAAAATCACAATGAATTTAAATAACCTCACAATCACAAATTCACAAAATCTCACAAATCACAATTCAAAGGAAAATTAAAATGAATTGAATAAAAACAATATTGCATAACTAAAATCAAAATTGAAAAGGAATTGAACTAGAAACAATTAAATTCATGTTTTGAATCTTTCAATTTTAGTTCAAGAGTATAAACCCTAAATTGAAATTGAAATTTGAATTTTTAAATACCTAAATCTAAATGGCGGTGGATCTTGGCGGTGCCGGTGCCGGTGGTGGGCCTGGTGGCGGACTGGCGGACTGGCGGCGTCGGGTGGTGGACGACTGGCGGCGCCGCGGCGGTGAAGCCGTGAAGTGGTGATTGGTGAACCGAGAGTCGAGAGAGAGAGGAGCCGAGAGCCTGGTGAGTGGTGGCGGACTGCCTGGCGGTGGCGGTGCCGTGGCGGACTGGCGGCGTCGCGTGGTGGACGACTGGCGGCGCCGCGGCGGTGAAGCCGTGAAGTGGTGAACCGAGAGAGAGAAGAGCCGAGAGAGGGAGAGGCTGAAGAAGAAGAAGAGGGCGGGTTTGGGTCTTTCCCATTTGTTTGGGTTTGACTTTTCTTTTTTTTTAAAAATCCCACTGACATAATCGGTAAAATAAAAAAAAAACCTTAATCAAACGACGTCGTTTGACGTCGTAATTTCGAAAAAAAAACAGAGCCAGCAGCTTCCTCTCCTCCGGTCGTCCGGCGAACGGGCGGCGCGCCTATGCCGCCGTAGGCGGAAACCCTCAATCCGTCGGCCGGGAACAGTAACTCCCGCCTGGCCGACGGATCTCAGGGCAGGCGCGCGCCTGCCCTCGCCTAAACATGGTCCCGCCATTGACCTTGCCCAACAACATATGAAAGACATGTTGCCTATAATGGCTAAATATTTGGTTGCATAGCTTATTGATCAGCATAGTTTTTATAGGTTATAAGAGTACAAGTAAAAGGAAATGGAGTATTCATCAATTCTATCCTATCTTAATCATATCTCAATCATCACATTTATCATAATGTTATTTTTTTTAAAAAAAAAGTTAATAGACAAGCAAGACTAACAGTTGAAAAAGTTTAAATTTAGCTCCAATACAAGAGTAAGTTTAGGTGGCCAATTGAATGTGGGTAATGCGTGTACTGACATCCTCAAATTGGTTATAATAAATCCATCACTTTGCCAACTCATCAAATTTTCATAGATTTTACAAATTTTGATCAATTTTTTCGATCAAACTCACATCAATATTCAACCACGCTGTATTATATTTTCTAATATATAAAGATAAAAATGGCAAAATCTTAGGAAAGATCGTATTTCTGTATGCTTATGGAAAGACGAGATTTAACTAGAATAATAAAAGGGTAAAATTAGAATAATAAAAGGATAAAAGGTTTTAGTTGCAATATTAAAAATTTATTTTGCAACGTACAATAGTTATAAAGTTTATGACCCGATCAATGCAACCTAAAAATTTTACCTTCAATTCTTCTAATTTACAGTTTAAACCTTATCTTTTCCATGATTTATGGAAAAACCGTCTTTCAAAAGACAAAATCATAAAAAATATAGCATAATTATAAAAAACAATGCTATGATCATTTTATGTATGTTAATCTAGAATGAATGGAAATTAACATATAATACTAATAATAAATTTATAACGAGTATACTACATTATATTGAAATTTATTTGCATTGCAGGATGAAAGATTAAAACTTTATCAATCTCCATCATCGTAACTCTTCTATGAAAACATTGTTTTTTTAAGCGTCCATATAACCAACTAAATTACATATAAATATCTTATCTTACAAATAGGACTAATCTAGGAGATCCCACAACTTGAATCCGTTGAAACTCAGTGAAACCTTGAAATTCCATTTGAGTAGTTGATGACGCTCTCCGAAGAACACCCATATGATGTACCACAATCGAACAACCATCGTTGAAGTCGGAACCGCCACAATCACACCTTCATGGGTCACCTGGAGGCTGAGAATCCACAGCGATGACCACTGACACAGTCCCACAACATCGGATATATAATCCCTAAAAAAAAATTGGTCTAAAATTCACAACTGGCGTGGCTAGAACATTCGACTCCTCTGTTA
This sequence comes from Rubia yunnanensis, assembly GCA_037428765.1. Lineage (NCBI taxonomy): Eukaryota > Viridiplantae > Streptophyta > Magnoliopsida > Gentianales > Rubiaceae > Rubia > Rubia yunnanensis. The sequence continues at coordinate 10,140,580 of CM075062.1, read as the reverse complement.
TAAAGAGAGTGGATGAACCACTAAACCAATGCACAATTCACGAAACATTGTAAATAATCCATTAAGTGATTCTAAATATTAAGGAGGATGTTTTTGCATTGGAGATATTCGTACACGTCATAAATTATATAAAGAGAAATACAGTAGTTAATATAGATAAATTAAATTGAATAAAAAATACTACTCCCTCATTTCCATATCTATTTGCACCACAATTATTATCACACTGTTCAAGAAACATGTTTGATCATGAATATGGTTACATACATATAGTAACAAAAAATAAATATTTAATATTTTAAACTATTTTTTAAGACAATAATATTTTTGATCAAATAATATATTCAAAATATGCGGTCTGATAGAGAATAATATTAAACATTACACGTGCAAGAAGACGGATGGAGTAACAAGTCGGATCTATATTTGACAAAGTGAGCATGTATCTTCTTCCAAAAAACATTAGGAGCTATTTTACGTTGTTTTGATAACACTAACGTTAACCAGACGGCCGTTTGTATTGACTCATCTTGGTCTGGAAACTGAATCGGGCCGGGTGTACAGCTAAAAGTGGGAGAGAGGGGCCCAAGAATCTGCAGTTGAGAATCCTATTTTGACTGTTCGTTTGGAAGTTGGGCCCGACCAAGCGAGAAAAGTTGAATTGGGGACTAAAGTTGGGCTTTTGATGTGGACGAGACATTCAGCCCGTTCAGAGGCCCTCTCGTCCAACCCACGGTTGCCACGTTAACATGTTTGCGGTGCTATATTTATTCTGCTTTACAAATGCACGAGTTGGTTTTTATTTCGTCCAAATATAACCCATAAGAGTGTAGATATAATTATGCGCTAATTGAAAGTGTAAATATAACCCTATCCATTTAGGTTATGTGCAAACATAATCCTATCCGTTTAGGTTATGTGCAAATATAACATAAATGCCGAAATTTAGTGAAAATACCATTTTACCCCTATATAAAAAAATAAAAACACAAAAACATAGAAATTACACATATGCCCTAAAGCCCTAAAATTATCCCCTCTTTTTCATTATCTCTTTTTTTATCAGCTTTGCCACTATCTTCTTCCTAGGCATTTCTTCACTTCCATCTGCTTCTCTCTTCTCTTTCACGTCGTTGGCCCGTCGTCTGCGATCCACCGGCGAACACCGCCGCCGTCTACATTCCGTGCTCCGCCCGATCTAAGCACCACTGGTGAACACCAGCAAAATTGATGGCAGGGGCAGAAGAGGAGCTCCGGAGGTGATGACGACGACCGACAGTGTTGACGATCGGCGACCGCTGTGCCTCTGATTTACAACCGCTGCGCCTCTGATTCGGTTACCGCTATGCCTCCGATTCGCAACCGACGGTGAGTTGATCGGGAATGGTAGCGATGGTGGTTATTTTCTGTGGTGGTGGTGGTTCTATGGTGGTGAGTGGTGGTTAAGCCATTTCTGGCAGTAGTTCGCGGTGAGGTTTGGGATCACTGTGGTGGAGGAGTAGACCGGGAATGGTAGTGTTGGTGGTTGTTTTCTATGGTGGTTGTTTTCTATGGTGGTGGTGGTTCTATGATGGCGATCGATGGTTGAGCCATTTATGGCAGTGGTTCGAGGCGAGGTTTGGGATCAGTGTGGTGGACGAGTAGATCGGGAATGGTAGCGGTAGTGGTTGTTTTTTGTGGTGGTGGTGGTTCTAAGGTGACGAGCAGTGGTTGAGCCATTCCTGGCCGTGGTTCGCGGCGATGATTGAGATTAGTGTAGCGGAGGAGTAGATCAAGAATAGTGGTAGTGGCTGCTGGTGGTGGTGAGCCAGGTGGTGGAGGTGCTAGCTACTGTTGGTTGCTGGTGGTGGTGACTGGGGCAATTTTGTCTTTTAATTTTGTATTAGGTTAGAAGGGCAATTTGGTCATTTTCGATCGGTCAATGATCGAAAATGGGTAGTCAATACCGGAATAATGACTTTAGAGTTGTATTTACACTTATGTGTAATAGATAGAGTTATATTTACACTAAAAAACAATTAAGAGTTACATTTACACTAAAAAACAATTAAGAGTTATATTTACACTTTAATCAACATATAGAGTTATATTTGCTTATTACCCCCTTTATTTCTATAACTTAGGCAGGTTAGATTGGTAGGCACTTCAGTGAGAATTATAAACTGATACTAAAAATTAGAAAGATTTAAATTAAGTATACTTTAAATTAAAATCAGATGACTTCAATATGAGGATCTTAGACATCCCCGCCAAACATGAGTGCAACATGTGTCTCTATTATATTCATTTTTCTGCCATTGATCAGCTGTGTGCTCTTGGTAGAATGGTGACCAGTGCCCCACCTTAACCCCCAATTTCCCAACCTTATCTAATACCGAGACCATGATTATATCCAACTAAGTTGCATTTGACTTCACATTTCCCAAATTCCTAACCCTATCAATTGCCTATACGACTACGAGACCGAGAGTTGCGAGACTCACCTTGGCTTTTATTGTTGGCTACCGATAGAATAATTTGCCGTGAGGAATTATATTATTGATAATTAAATATATAGAGAATATAATAGATGTGTAATAAGGAAAGAACTCTAAATATAATAAATCATAATCTAATCTGTAATCTGATTTATCCTAATACCCCTCTCAAGCGAAGCATCGGATTCTCAGAGATGCAAAACTTGGATCTGAAGAACTCAAACAAAGGATGGGAAAGACCCTTGGTGAAGATATCCGCAACCTGTAAAGATGTAGGAATATGAGCAACACGAAACTTGGCCGAAGAAACCAACTCACGAACAAAATGATAAGCAATGTCAATGTACTTAGCCCGTTTATGCGCCACTGGATTCTGAGCCAAGAAGATGGCATTGTTATTTGTCACAAAGCAGAAGAGGCACTCCAGAAAAAGGAACATGAAGATCACGAAGCAAATGAGTCATCCAGATGACCTCAGAAGCAGTGTTGGCCAAATCACAATACTCTGACTCAGTGCTGGACCTGGACACAGTGGGCTGTTTCTTCGCACTCCAAGAACCAAGTTACCGCCGAAGAGCACAACATAGCCATAAGTAGAACGACATGTTTCTAAAAACTGGGCCTAATCATCATCAGAATAACCGAGCACCTTCGGAGAAGAAGCTGCACGAAAATTGAGACCAAAATGTAGGGAAACATAGCGAAGAATCCGAGTGACATTCGAAAAATGATCTTCTCGAGGGTCTTGAAGATACTGACTAACAGAATTAACAGCAAACGCCAAGTCCAGACGAGTGATGGTTAGATACCGGGGAGCACCAACCAAAGAGCGATATAACGTCGGATTCTTGAACTGGGAACTCGTACTGCTGTGAAGCTGAGAATTTGGCAGAATCGGTGTAGAGACTGGCACTGCATCTAACATACCATGTGAAAACCCCAACCGTAATGGTTGAACCTTGTCTACAAAACTAACAATTTATTGATGTTACTGTATAATAGGGAAATAAAACAATTTATTAAATGTAATTAGAAATACAAAAATCCATGATGATTGTGAAAAATAAAAGGTAATAAATGAATCCAATCATTACTAAAGAGTAACAAAATTCTTCTGGCGTAAGATCTCCAGTGAGAATATTAACATGCAGTACCACGATAATTACTACAGCAAAGACTGATATTAGTCTCGACATGTTATCAGCAAAAAATGAGAAGGATATAAGATAGAAGAGGAAATGTGGTTTTGAAATGTCGGATAAATTTGTATATATATACTATAAAATATAGCCGTTTATAACTGTTATATTACCGTTGGGAATATAGCCGTTTGTAGTTGGTATATTACCACTATACATATGTTGACTAATTATAGTTAAATGCTAAGAGTTAGTGTTGTCAAAGAAGATATATATATATATATTGTGTGTGTATATATATACAATAATAATAATAATAAATAAATAAGTAAGTAATAAATAAATGAGCGAATGCAAAAAATTACCGTGAAAAGCAAGCTGATAATACACACACACATATATAATAGCAATAAATAAATAAATAAGTGAATGAATAAACAAGTAAGGAAAATTAAGGGGGGAGAAGAAATGGACGATGGACATAAGAATTTGATCCAAAGTAATTTTGACAAGTGAAATGACTGGGAGAAAGAAACGGCGGACGTAAATATTTTATCCAAAGTAATTTTGGGTAAATGAAAATTACTGGAAAAAAGAAACAGATGGCGGACGTGAGAAAGTTATCCAAAGTAATTTTTGGCAAGTGGACATAGGTTACAGGATAAAATTTCAGGTTGGTAGGTGTCAAAACCTATGCTTTTTACCCAGTATAAATATTAGATCCCTAGTTCTTACTATCTCACACATCCTTAAGAAAAATTTCTTGCCAAAAGAATAGTGGTGAGTAGTGATAAAGCAGGAGATGGAAGTTCCCCAAGCCCAAGTCTAACCAAAGTGAGTGTTTTCATTGCCTTAGCATGAATTGAAATAATATATATATATATATATATATATATATATATATATATATATATATTGTCTTATATGCGTACATGCTGCCACCCATGAATAGTACCTCTCGAACCCATACTATACAGTACCTCTCGAACCCTTGCTAAACAGTACCCCTCGAACCCCTGCTAAACCTTTACCCCTCGAACCCCTGCTAAACCTTTACCCCTCGAACCCCTGCTAAACAGTACCTCTCAAAACCCTGCTAAACCTTTACCCCTCGAACCCCTTCTAAACAGTACCTCTCGAACCCTTGCTAAACCTTTACCTCTCGAACCCCTGCTAAACAGTACCCCTCAAACCCCTGTTAAACCTTTACCCCTCGAACCCCTGCTAAACAGTACCTCTCAAACCCATGCCCTCGAACCCCTACTGAAACTACCTCTTGAACCCCCTGCCCTCAAACCCCTACTGAAACTATCTCTTGAACCCATGCTATACCTTTACCTCTCGAACCCCTGCCCTCGAACCCCTGCTGAAAATCTACCTCTCGAACCACTGAAAACCTTCACCTCTCGAACCACTGAAAACTTCACCCTTCGAACTACTGAAAGACTTCACCCCTCGAACCACTGAAAGACTTCACCACTCGAACCTAACCCCTCAAACCAGTACCACTGGAACCTTACCTCTTGAACCACTTACCACTTGAACTTACCCACTCGAATTCTTTACCCAAACCCCTTGTACTCGAACCCAACTACTCGAACTCCTGTACTCGAAATACATACTCAAACCTGTACTCGAACTCCATTATAAAGGGACATACATGTCAAACTTAAATCGATAATATATATACTGACTGTTAAACTGAGTATGTGTATTACTGTGTTCAATTATCGTGAAACTGAGTTATTAACTACTCCGATATTTTTCTGTGAATAACCGGCTTGTACTTTATCTTGCCGTGTCAAACTTGAATCATATACTCCTCTGATATGTTATGTGGATGACCAGCTTGTACTTTATCTTTCCGTGTCAAACTTGAAATATCTGCTACCTGATTACCTATCTGTGATTTTGGGGCCCCCGACGTGAATGTAGTTCGATCGAAGTCAGCGGGGAATGGTATTGACCGTACTATCTAATTAGACTGGCTACTCTTGGAGTTTCGGGTATGCTAGCATTACCCACTGTACTGTACTGATACGAGCTCGTAACTGAACATCTGTTTGGGCGTGGTTGACGAGACTGAATACTGGACTGACTGATGGCCTTCGGGCACTACTGAAAGGTTGTGCCTTGTATGTTAGTCAGAGTTGCCACATAGGCACTTGGCAGCAACTTGACACTAACCACCTGTATCCTTTTACTATGTGCTAGGACATGTGTGGCTATTTGTTATTTGATATTCTGTGATCACTAAAATTCAACTGGGTAAATACTGGCAATGGAACCTCACTAAGCAAGGAGCTTACCCTAGTTAAACAACCCCTTTTCAGGTGAAGAGGAACGGTAAGAGAAAAGCCCTTTGATGTCTGAGAGATCCTAGATGAACTTCAACATGAATTTTGAATCTGTAATAGTTGGGTGAAACTTTCATTTAACATTAACACTTTCACTATAATAGTAAGTTAAGATTTGAATGGTCTAAATTGCTTCCGCATATAACCTATCTGCTTGTTACTGTTATCATTTTCGGTAGCACGACCAAACCCGACCCGACACTGTACGTTGGGTTTGGGGTGTTACATACCAGCCCGAGAAAGAATGTCCAAGCATACTTCGTCTGTCCCAAAAGAAGTCTCGAGGCAGTGGGCGTAACCTCCAAGTCAAGAAGGTAATGTAAGGCACCCAAATCTTTAATGGCAAACTCCTGATGGATGCAATCAATGAAATGCCGAATAAGTGTGGAATCATTGCCAGTCAAAATGATATCATCAACATAGACCAAAATATACAACAATGACGAACCATGAGACAACACAAATAAAGAAGTATCAGAAGAAATGCAACGAAACCTAAGCTGCAAAAGATAAGCACGGAAATGCTGAAACCATGCTTGAGGTGCCTGTTTGAGACCATAAATGGCCTTCCGTAGACGAAAAACATAGTCCGGATGAGTGGGATCCTTATAGCCAACATGTTGCGCCATAAAAACCTGAGAATCAAGAACACCATTAAGAAAAGCATTCTTAACGTCCAATAGATGTAGAGACCAAGCATGCATAGTAGCAATAGCGAGAACTGTCCGAACTGTAGAAGCTTTAACCACATGGCTGAAAGTATGGTCAAAGACAAAACTAGAAATCTGAGAGAAACCCTGAGCTACCAAACGTGCCTTATGGAGATCAACTGAACCATCAGGTTTGTACTCCAGCCGATAAACCCATTTGGACAATGTTGATGTCTGGAGGGAGCGGAACAAGATTCCAAGTATGCTGACTACGAAGAGCAGTCATCTCCTCATCTATGGGGAAACCCAATAAGGATCTTGTTTAACGGAATGATAATCAGTCGGTTCTGTTCGAGCAAGAAGATCATGAGCATGATTATCTTAATAATCTCGGCACTGAATAACTCTAGTGTTGGAGCCAAAATGGTAAAGCTGTGACTGGCCGTGGCCGATGCGGGAAAGAGCAAACCATCTGAGGCCGTGTATGGCGGTGTGGGAAGGAGGCCCGTGGATGAGGTGGGAAGGAGCGGACCAGTCGGGGCCGGGCATGGCGGGAAGGAAGGGCACCACCGTGTGCGAACTGGAACTGACCGTGGCCATGTGTGACCGTGCTGGAAGAAGAAGCCCGTGGTTGCCCGTGGCTGTGAGGGAAGAAGGCCCCGTGGCCACGCAGGAAGAAGGCCCGTGGTCATGCGGGAAGGGAAAGCTGGGACCGTTCGTGCGTAACTAGCCACGGACAGGGCCATTCGGGGCGCTTGTTACTATCGAGTGTGGGCACAAGCCATCATGGCTGGGCATAGACATGGGCGAGAGACCACCGTGTGCAGGCAAGAGAAGGCCGGGCGCTAGCCCGGGAAAGAAGCCACCACAGTTGGATTCAGGTCAACACAGCTCATCATTAGGAAATTGAAATTGAGGTGAAGACGGAGCCGGGACTGGTGGTGGCGCCATCCCCAGTATGGATCAATAAAAGCAGAAACATCCAAATCTGAGGAGGGAGACCCAGTTCCCGAAGTCGGAGCCAGAGGAAAATAAGCCTCATGAAATTGAGCATGATGAGTAACATGAACCTTGCCAGTGGTAGGGTCGAGACACCAAAACCCCTTATATTGTGAGCTATAACCGATAAAAATACATGGAATACTACGGGAAGATAACATATGATCAGCAAATGGGCGAACAAAAGGAAAAACCCAACAACCAAAAGGATGAAAGTTACCATAGATAGGATCCCGCTGATAAAGAAGACCATAAGGGGTCGATCCCTGAAAAATTGGAGTAGGCAAATAGTTGATAATGTAGACAGCAGTGGTGAACACATCATCCTAATGAGAAATTGGAAGATGGGAGTGAAAAAGCATCATGAGACCCATTTTAGCAACATGGCAATGCTTGTGTTCTGCGAGTCCATTCTGTTTCGGAGTGGTCGGACAAGAAACCTGATGATGAATACATTTTTCCGCAAAGTGTGATCTGAGTCTGGTATTAAAAAATTCAATGCCACCATCACTTTGAAAGACTTTAATTTTAGCAAAAAATTAATTCTCAACAAGTGTTTCAAACTGCAAATAAGTGTCAACAAAATCTAATTTGTGACGAAGGGGGTACAGCCAAGTGAATCTCGAAAATATCCACAAATAATGCATAATACAAAAAACCATTTGTAGATAAAATCGGGGAGGGACCCCATAAATCACAATGTATTAAATCAAGAACATTGTCAGCACGTTTAGGGTTCTCAACAAAAGCCAACTGTTGACCTTTCACCATAACACAGGGGGCGCATGTATGCGGTTTAGGCAACAAAGAGAAAACTGAAAGTAAACCAGACTTATGTAAACTAGTAATCACTACACTAGGAATATGACCTAGGCGTGCATGCCACAACTCATATGAAGCTCAACTCTTATTTTACTGTAAAACTGAAACAAATGCTGCATCTCCCCGGTCCAAAATGTACAATCCATCCTCACTGTGCCCCTGACCCACGACGACCCTGGTTACTTTGTTCTGAATGACAGAATGTCGGTCATCAAATGTAATTAGAACACCCATATCTATGGTTAACCGGCTAATAGACAGTAAATTCTTAGTAATATCAGGCACAACCAAAACACCAGACAAATGTAAGTTCTCAGAAACTTTAGAATCACCAATATGAGATATCATAGCTGAAGCACCATTACTAACAAGAACACGAGATTTGCCAGTATAAGGAGTGAAACTGTCTAGGCTTGAGGTGGAAGTCACCATATGAATGTTAGCGCCGGAATCAAGGTACTAATCTAAAATACGAGAAGAAGTATCAGACTGCGAAGAAGAGTGATGATTTTATGCCAAATGAGTGCTTGGCGAACGACTAATCTGTGCATGTATCTAGTAATATGTCGCAGCATAGTGATCGAGGCGTCTACACCAGGAACAGTGAGGATGACTGCGACCAAGGACCGAACCAGCCCCTTGAGAACTAGAAAAGGACTACTGGCCACTGCCACGCCTCCCACCGAAGCGACCGCTGCAGCCCCCGCGAGAAGGCCATGCACAGGTACCTCGTGTCGGCGTGTGATTCCACGAGTGGCCTGCTTGAGCTGCGTCGCTAGTCTGAAACACGATCTATCCTGCAACTGGTCCTGAGTGTCCCTGTAAATTCATCAAAAAGGCCTCGTGGTTTTTGGCACGAGCAAGAACAAACGCATAAAGCGTGGTTGGAACAACATTAATCAAAAGAGCAGAAAAATCTCTATACTCAGGACCAAGAGCAGTCAAGAACCATACAATTTGATTAACATTTGAAACCGGATTACCCATGACAGACAGTTGTTCAAAAATCTCCTTAAATTTGAGATGAAGTTCATGAACAGTACCAGACTTACGAATACCATGCGCATCTGCACGAAGACAAAGAATGGTGGAAGCACTGTTATTATGATAGATGAGAGCAAAATTATCTCAGATGTCTTTGGAAGTGGCACAATCTGGAAGTTTCGCGAGAACTTCAACGGTGAGAGAGGAAAACAGGAGACTGCAGAGACGTTGATCTTCATCAACCCATTGATCATACTCTTCTTGTGCTTTCAAATAAACCTCATGAAGATCAACTTTGCCACTGCCATGCGCAGGAGTTGAGACTGTGGCAGCAAAGGAGAGAGGCTGCGGCGGCGGTGGAGAGTAGGACGAGGTTCAGTGCCATCAATAAAATCGTACAGACCTTGGGGATGGAGGACATAACCTGCTTGATGCTTCTAGAGAAGATAATTTGATGGAGTGAGTTTGATCTGTATCATCTGGAGCAGAGTGTTGTAGGAGAGTTTTTCTTGAGCCATAGCTGGAGAGGAACGGAGCCGCGTGGAGTAACATGGGCAGAGCAACCAGAGAGGGACGAAATGGAGAGGAGCCGTGTGGAGTTGCGCTCGCTGGAGAGGAGCCGCATCGGAGATAACCGCAGTGGAGAGGAGCCACAGTGGGAGGCCGTGTCGGAGAAGAGCGGGGCGAAGAGGAACCGCGTGGAGTCTCGTGCGGCAGAGAGGAGTCGTGCCGAGGAACTGCGGTGGAGAGGAGCCGCGGTGGTGGGGAGCCACGTCGGAGAAGAAGACGACAGTGGGAAGAAGTTTTAGGTTTTTTAGGTTTTGGATCAGAAGAGGCTCCGATACCATGGGAGAATGATTTGCCGTAAGGAATTATACTATTGATAACTGAATATATAGAGAGTAAAATAGATGTGTAATAAGAAAAAAATTCCAATCATAATAAATTATAATCTAATCAGTAATCTGATTTATCCTAACCGCTACAATTTTTACAGCTATAGGCCCTTCATCTTGCATCATGAGAGTGCTCACCTTAAAATCTTGGCTGGCTCACCTTGCAAAGGATTGTTTGATTTTAGTGTCACTTCTGCGACGACCGCAACTTCCATCGGCATTTGAGCATCACTATCGAAGATCCCATGCAAGCGCAACTTCAAATTCAATTATGCAGTTGATATATGTCATGTGTGTACACTATGCCCGTCAAACAGGTCGGTTCATCGGTTAGATAACTATTATTCATACTGTTGGTATGCCTTGAATACTGTAATAAGCCGCTTCTGCGACACTGGCCTGGGGGTCCGGGGGAAAATAACGGGGGTCTCGCTGCCCGGTCAGAATAGGAATCCTATTCCTATTAGGAATGGTAGTTCCTATTCCTATTAGGAATGGTAGTTCCTATTCCTATTAGGAATGGTAGTTCCTATTCCTATTAGGAATGGTAGTTCCTATTCCTATTAGGAATGGTAGTTATTTTCCTATTCCCAGTTTGTTAGGGTTTAGTAGAGACAATATATAAAGGGTCTCTCTTCTCTCTGTAAATCATGAATTCATGAATTCTGTTCTGCACTTAGATAGGTAGAAATCTGGCCAATTTCTTGGCATCTGTAACCTGCTACCTATTATAGTGAATCTGTCTCCCGTGGAGGTAGCCAATCTTGGTGAACCACGTAAATCTTGTGTCTTGTTATTTTCGTTCATATTTTCTGTTCTTTCTCCATTCCGCACAACAAACTGGTATCAGAGCGGTTTCTTTTTCCGGCGATATCCGTAGTGGGTATATTGGATTCTGGGCTCATCAGATCGGGGCTAATCGGGGAGAAAGATGTCTGGGTTGAACGTGAAGATCGACAAGTTTACTGGGAGTACATCTGGTACTGCTGCTGTGGCTGAAGGGGATTTCAGTTCTGAAGATGATTTTGCTCTAGCTGCTACTGGGCAAAATAATCATCCTAATGCGTGGTTTCTTGATTCTGGGGCATCTTACCATATATGCCCAAGGAGAGATTATTTCTCAACTTATGAGCAAGCAGAGGGCATCATTACTACGGCAAATGGTGTTGCGTGCAAGGTAGTTAGGATTGGTTCAATCAAGATCAGGACGCATGATGGTAGTTTCTGTACTTTGAACGATGTCAGGCATGTTCCATCGATGACAAAGAATCTGATTTCTCTTCCTACGTTGGATAGAAAGGGTTTTGTCTACTCAGGGAGTGATGGAGTTCTGTGTGTCTGCAAAGGTTCTAGGCTGGTTCTGAAAGGTGTTCTGCATGGTACTTTGTATTTTCTACAAGGTTCCACGGTTATGGATTCTGTTAATGTTGCATCTTCGGAGGTTCACCAGGATGATATGACTAAGTTATGGCATGTGAGGCTTGGTCATATGGGTGAAAGAGGGATGCAGATTCTGTCGAAGTATGATCTTCTTGGTGGCCACAAGGTCAAGAGCTTGGACTTCTGTGAGCATTGCGTTTTTGGGAAGCATCACCGCAGCAAGTTCCCTAAGGCAATTCATAGAACAAAGGGCACATTGGATTACATCCATTCTGATTGTTGGGGACCTTCCCGAGTTGAGTCGCTGGGAGGTCACAGGTACTTTGTTTCTCTGATTGATGATTACTCAAGGATGACTTGGGTTATCATGATGAAACATAAGAGTGAAGCTTTCTCGAAGTTCAAGGAGTGGAAAGCTTTGGTGGAGAATCAGACCGGGAAGAAGATCAAGAGGCTTCGAACTGATAATGGGCTGGAATTCTGCTCGTCTGAGTTTGATCAGTTTTGTAGGGATGAAGGGATTGCTCGTCATCATACAGTCAGGAATACGCCACAGCAGAATGGCGTAGCTGAGCGGATGAATCAGACATTGCTGGCGAGAGTGAGGTGCATGCTCTCTAATGCTGGTTTGGAAACGAGATTCTGGGCAGAGGCGGTGAGTACAGCTTGTTACCTGATCAACCGCGGGTCTCACACAGGTATAGAGTGCAAAATACCTATGGAGTTGTGGTCAGGTAAAGTTGTTGATTACTCTAAGTTAAAAGTTTTTGGTTGTACATCTTATTATCATGTTAGTGATGGTAAGTTAGAGCCCCGAGCCAAGAAGGGTGTCTTTGTGGGTTATGGAGATGGAGTTAAAGGCTCCAGGATATGGTCTCCATCTGAGAAGAAGGTTATTCTGAGCAGGGACGTTGTCTTTGATGAAAATTCTTTGCTTAGATCTATGGTGAAGCCCACAGTTGTGCCAGAAACTAGTGGAGTTGATAAACAGGTGGAGCTTGAAGTCACTCAAGGTGAAAATAGATTGGAACAATTTGAGGTGGATCAAGAGCCACAGACAGAATCTGAGATACCGGAATCTCCACCACCAGATCCCCAACCATCAGGAGCTACAGTCCATAGTTTAGCTCAGGACCGACCCAGGAGGGTTGGAGTTGGGGCGCCCAAGAGATATGGGTTTGAGGATATGGTGGGTTATGCACTACAGGTTGCTGAGGAGGTGGATACTCATGAGCCATCCACCTACAGAGAAGCTATTTCAGGTACTGATGCTGACAAATGGCTTGCTGCAATGGGAGACGAGATGGAGTCTCTCCAGAAGAATCAGACATGGGATTTGGTTCAACAGCCTCAAGGGAGAAAGGTTATCACTTGCAAATGGGTTTTCAAGAAAAAGGAAGGAATATCACCTGCAGAGGGAGTCAAGTACAAGGCTAGAGTTGTTGCAAGAGGTTTCAGTCAAAGGGAGGGGGTAGTCTATAATGAGATTTTCTCACCAGTGGTCAGATACACTTCCATCAGAGTGTTGCTAGCCTTGGTAACACATCAGGATTTGGAGCTCGAGCAACTTGATGTGAAGACCGCTTTTCTACATGGAGAGTTGGAGGAAGAGTTGTACATGACCCAGCCAGATGGTTTCCAGGTTCCTGGCAAGGAAACGTATGTTTGCAAGTTGAAGAAGCCTTTGTATGGACTTAAGCAGTCTCCGAGGCAGTGGTACAAGAAGTTTGACAATTATATGCTTCAGTTGGGATACACGAGATGTGCTTATGACTGTTGTGTCAGCGCGGTGGGGAGCTTGATGTATGCTATGGTTTGCACGAGGCCAGATTTAGTACAGGCAGTCAGTGTTGTGAGCAGGTTCATGGGGCAACCGGGAAAGGAACATTGGCAAGCTGTGAAGAGGATCTTCAGGTATCTTAGAGGTACGTCTGATGTGGGTCTCATTTATGGAGGTGATACCGAGTGCTTAGTTACAGGCTACTCGGATTCTGATTATGCTGGTGATATTGATACGAGGAGATCGATGACTGGTTATGTATTCACTTTGGGAGGTTCTGTGGTTAGTTGGAAGGCGACTTTGCAACCTACAGTGACGTTGTCTACTACGGAAGCAGAGTACATGGCTTTGACAGAGGCTGCAAAGGAGGGAATATGGCTGAAAGGACTGGTTAGTGATCTTGGTCTACATCATGATCAGGCTACTGTGTATTGTGACAGTTTGAGTGCAATCTGCATAGCCAAGGATCAGGTCCATCATGAGAGGACCAAGCATATTGATGTCAGATATCATTTCCTGAGGAGTGAGAGGAGAATCAGGGTGAAGAAAGTGGGAACTGCTGACAACCCCGCTGATATGTTCACCAAACCTGTTTCACATAGCAAGTTTCAACATTGTTTAGACTTGCTGAACATCAGAGCTGATTAGGTGCTATATGGGCAGTCCCGGGAGTGGAGGGCAAAGTCTACTCATCTGGCACTGTAATGGTGCATCTGGAGTTTTCTACCTTGAGGATTCAAGTCAAGGTGGAGATTTGTTGGTATGCCTTGAATACTGTAATAAGCCGCTTCTGCGACATTGGCCTGGGGGTCCGGGGGAAAATAACGGGGGTCTCGCTGCCCGGTCAGAATAGGAATCCTATTCCTATTAGGAATGGTAGTTCCTATTCCTATTAGGAATGGTAGTTCCTATTCCTATTAGGAATGGTAGTTCCTATTCCTATTAGGAATGGTAGTTCCTATTCCTATTAGGAATGGTAGTTATTTTCCTATTCCCAGTTTGTTAGGGTTTAGTAGAGACAATATATAAAGGGTCTCTCTTCTCTCTGTAAATCATGAATTCATGAATTCTGTTATGCACTTAGATAGGTAGAAATCTGGCCAATTTCTTGGCGTCTGTAACCTGCTACCTATTATAGTGAATCCGTCTCCCGTGGAGGTAGGCCAATCTTGGTGAACCACGTAAATCTTGTGTCTTGTTATTTTCGTTCATATTTTCTGTTCTTTCTCCATTCCGCACAACACATACATTTTTTTCACTTATTGGATAAGACTTATTGGATAATGATCCATTAGGTTAATGGATACAATTGGGTTGTAGTTATTGAGTTTAGTTGGGTTGGATAATGGATCATCCATTGAATAATTTTGGGTGGGTCGAATTGGGTTGGGTAATGGGTGACCCGTAGATAATTTCATATCATAAGATAACTAAATTTTCACAAGTTTGATTATGAATGATTTAATTTTTCCTGATATATAATCATTTATTATATTATGTACATTATATTATATTTAATAATAATAATAAAATATAATATGTTGGCTTTGTAAACTCGACGAAATTAACGGACAATATAAGTTGGGTTCGAGCTCGAATATTGTACGCGCTCGAATACTGTACGAGACTGAACTCAAATACTATACGAGATTGAGCTCGAATACTGTACGAGATTGAACTCGAATACTGTACGAACTCGAATACTGCACGCGATTGAACTCGAATAATTTGTAAATTATAATTTGTATAATTTGTGAATTATAATGAATTTTTATGTTAAATATTACACATACATTTAATTGGGTGATTTTGGGTATTTATTTGGCATTTGTTAGGTTCCATTGAGTTAAAATAATATGGGACACATTGAGATCAAAATTTAATTATTCTCATCCCGCACAATCCCAAAATCTAATAAGTATTTAATATCTAATCTTATTGGATAATGATAACTTGTAACTCAAATCAGAAGAAAATATTGAATGCTAATTTACTGGATTAATTATATAATGACTTATTGGATAATATATTGTAACCCATTCGGTCAGTTACCCAATGAGCTATCCATTTAATGACCCAACCCATTTATGATCCAATTCATTATGACCCATTAATAAATGAGTTAATTGGATAAAGACCTATTAAATAATGGATTAATTAAGTTTGGATGATATGTAGATCTAATTAACCCATTTGACGGAACGAATGTACAACTAGATTGTTATTCTTTTGTTCTTTATTTGTAATTTGGGCTACAATATTCTTTTGAATTCTTTGGTCACGAGTGAAACAAGAGGCTATTCAGAGGCAATATATGTGTAAATTTTTACAGTCGCAGAAGATGACATAGAACTTTGCCCTCCATGTCAAACAAGAGTGCACCATCTGTCTCTATGATCTTCATTTTTTTTTGCCATTCATTGTTTGTGACCTCCGGTACGAGGCATGTGACAACCAGATACATCCTTCTCAAGCATTTCATTGCTGCAATTCATGAAGAGATTAGAGAAAAATGAGTCAGATAATTTCAATTTTGGTTGAATTTTAGACCATGCTGACCAAAATAATCTTTTTATGGCCATATTATTTTGGAACATGTTTAGGCGTCATGTTGAGGAAGAAGTCGAGTTGGCCGAATGCAATTTAGTAGCAATTAGTAATTTGATATGAAAACTACTGTTTTTTTTTTATTTTGATTGAATTCTAGACCATGTTTAGGCGTCATGTTGGGGAAGAAGCTGAGTCGGCCGAATGCATTTTAGTAGCAATTAGTAATTTGAATGAAAATTGTTGTTTTTTTAAATTTTGATTGAATTTAGACCATGTTGAAATAGATCTTTTTATGGTCTTATTATTTGGGGAGGGAGTGAATCGTGCTCGTTGTTATGCAATTTGGGGGGAGGGGAGGGGAGGGGTGGTCTTCAACATTTAGGTGTGACACTTGGGAATTGTTTAAGGAAAGACAAGACACAGGATTAATAGGTGCAAGGATATAGTTTATTTAAAAAAATATTTTTTTAATCAAATTGTGCCTCCACCAAATTAAAATTTCTATATTCTCTAATGCGCTCTCCCAATACCAAATAGCGCTGAGTCATCCGTGTATTGGTTGCTTAGTTTTATTCTTTTGTTCTTTACTTGTAATTTTGGTTAGAAGTTACAATATTCTTTTGACTTCTATAATCGCGAAGGCAATTATGTGTAGATATTTACAGTAAAAAAAGTAGACAGATGACTTTGATCTGAATTCACAAGAGTGCATCACCTGCCTTTATGGTAATGTTTTTTCACTTGCTTGTCGTGCTCAACTGGTAGATATGTTTGAACGAAGCACACAAGGGATCTCTGTTCATGTCCATAGACAACCAATTATCTATGTCAAGTATTCGCTTAATGAGTTAAATTTGTCAGTTAGAGGTGTCAATTCGGGTTATCGTGTCACATTCGTATTGGGTTGGAAACGTGTTGGGTTGAAATTTGTCGGGTTGAATTGTGTTGATTTCATTTGTCGTGTCGGGTTGGGTTGGGTTGGGTACTTATCATGTCGGGTTGAAAATGTGTCAGTTTTTTTCTTGGATTGGGTCGTGTCGGGTTGAGTTAATATCGAGTCGGGTTACTGTCGTGTAATTTTTATACTCAGATTAGATCGGGTCGAGTCAAAATATTATCGGGTTGGATTGGATCGGGTTATTGTCGTGTCATTTTTTGCACTAAAGTTTTATTCGGGTCTGATTATGTCAATTATTTTTTATAATGTTTCATATTGAATTCAGATATATTTTGGGTTGATTCATTTTAGATCGGGTTATTATGTCACCCAATTAAATTTGGGTTATATTTCAATAATGCTGTTGTTACAACTGCACTATTATCAGGTATTGTTTCGTAGTAACTTGTAACTTGCATAATGTAAAAAATTGACTTGTAACTCCAAATTAAAATTCACTCGAAAGTGATGCTACCGGATACACCCCCATTCAGGGGCGGAACCAGAAATTTTTTTCAGGGGAGGCTGAAAAATTTTTGGGGTCGTCGGGACGAGGCAGCTTCCGGTGGCGTCGCGGCGGAGACCTGGTGGCGTAGGGCTCTCGGCCGAGGAGGGAATTGACGGAGGGAAGAAAGGGTGATAAATATTAATGACATATAAATTTTAAAAATTCAACTCAACAATAATGAAAAATACTACATAATATAATAAATCAAGTAGCATACAATAATATTTTTACAAGTTCACTAAACTACTAAAATAACTACTTTCTAACGCTCGAATTACTAGAAGTAGAACTAGAAAAGGGTGGGGGCAACAGATATCTACGAGACTCCATGGCTTGATAACGTTGCATAATCGGTTCATTCTCAATCTTAACAAAAATATCCTTTTCAATATATACCGTCATAACATCGTTCAACCATTCATCTCCCATTCTATTACGAAGATCGGTCTTGATATTCTTCATGGCAGAAAAAACTCGCTCAACTGAAGCAGTTGCAACTGGTAGAACTAATGCTAACTCAATCAGACGATATACCAATGGATAAAGTACCATGCTACGTGATCGAACCATATGCTGAGCAAGACTTCCAAGATCATTGATGGCCGAATAGGCATCATCATCTCTCACATCATGAATGAAGAAATCAAGTTGTTGCTCTAGTTCTAAACGCTCAACAAGGGAGAAGTCATCCGGATAAAGTTCAGCAAGGCGAAGCAACTTACCAACATCAAACATGGCAAATCTTTCTCTCGGATCAAGGCATGCAATACAAGTGAGTAATTCCGAGCTTGCTTCGCCAAATCGATGATTCATTTCAAGAATCATCTTGTCAACGGTCTAGTATTGAAACAGTAAAAAATATAACAGTAAGATAAAAAATACATATAAAATATTATAAAGAAAATAAATTAAACTATGTAAATATTAAAGTAGTACCTGAAGAAAAATATCAACACGGTAGAAATCATGATTGGTTGACATTTCTCCCCGTCGTCTAGAACGGTGACGAATTTTCCGTTGTGCTTCCATCACGTCTAATGTGATCTCATGCTTCACACAAAATGTGTTGACTCCATCCAATAATTTATCAAAACCACAATCTCTGAATTCTTGCAATTCAGTCTTCATTCTATTCATCATTCGCACAGCCATCGAAATATTTTGATCTCTTTGTTGCAAGGCAAGTGACAATTGATTTGTAACTCCCAACAAATGCTTCATCAAAAACATACAAAACACAAATTCATAGCTCTCCATTCTATCAATCAAACCCTTTGCTGTAGAGGCATTTTCAACTATACTGCCATGCTCACAGATATTAAGAAGCACTTGAATAATTGAAGACCACATAGCCTCAAAGCGAAGAATAGTACTGTAATGTGATCCCCAACGTGTATCACCAGGCCTTCTCAAACTCATTTCTTGATTTTTGCCTCTTCCACTAACCTTGTCCCCACTCTCCAATGCCTCTACAAGGCTAGCATGTTCTAATTGCACAAGCATCTCTTTTCTAACACATGAACCTCCAACCAGATTCACAGTTTGAACAAGATACCCAAAAAATTCACCCACAGATAGAGTACAATATGCAACAGAAACAACAACCAATTGAAGTTGGTGAGAGAAGCAATGAATATACCTCGCAGAAGAGTTTTCTTTCAATATCAAAGCTTGCAATCCATTGAACTCCCCTCGCATATTTGAAGCCCCATCATATCCTTGGCCTCTCAACTTTGACAAGGACAATTTCTTATCTACAAACAGTTGCTTAAGAGCCTCCATCAAAGTAATAGCTTTAGTATTGGAAACATGCACAAGAGCAAGAAAACGCTCAAGAATACATCCTTGTTTGTTGACATATCTCAAAACAACCCCCATTTGCTCTTTTATTGATGCATCTCGAGCCTCATCAACAAGAATAGAAAATACACTATCTCCAATGTCATTAACAATAGCATCAGTTACCTCGCCAGCGCAAGCACTTGAGAGCTGTTTCTGAACTTTGGGGGATGTCAACTTGCAATTTCCGGGAGCATTTTCATTCATTACCTTAGCAACATCTTCACTTCGCTTGCAATACCATTCAACCAATTCAAGATAATTACCCTTGTTGAGCGAATCCCAACCTTCATCATGACCACGAAAAGCCAAACCTTGATTTAACAAGTATCTTGTCACATCCAAAACCGCATTCAAACGTGTGCGATATGCCTTTTTTGCTTCGGTGAAATGACCATCCAAACAATGTGAGATACTTTGCTTTTGAAGGCTAAAATTTCTCAATTTAATTGCTGCACCATGATGAATTCCATCCACATTCTTAGCATGTTTCCTAAATACTTTAAGGGCATTCTTCCAATTCATCACCCCATCCACAGTATATGCGGTCCCCTTTGCTGAATTCTTAAAAAGATAGCAAGGAAAACAAAATGCCGCATCCTTTGAAACACTATACTCCAACCAATTAAATTCATCAAACCAACCCTTTTGAAAACTTCTAAATTCATCATTGAACACTGTCTTTGGAAAAGTATGATTCTTAGGTTGGCAAGGACCTCTTAATATATATTCTCTTAGCACTTCATCTCTAATAGAAACATCAATCTCTTCAATAGGTTTACGTAGCCCGGGATCACTTATAATATCATTCTGATTGAACTCTACACGAGATTGTTTTGTACTACTACCCTCTTCATTGTGCCTTTGTTCATTAGACTCATTCGATCTCTTTACTCCGCTACTTCGAATTAAAAATTTATCCATAACCTATTAAATATCAAATAGGAAAAATATGTAAATTGATTTATTTTTCATCGATTCAAATTCAATTTAATAAAATATCCCTAATTGATAATTAACAACTGAAAATAAAAAGTTCATAAAATCATATTCATCTAAATTCAATTTAACAAATATCCCTAATTGATAATTCCATAAACCGATTATGACAAATTGACAATTTCATTGTCACATACAATTATACAAAAATAAATCAAACAATTATAATTTCAACTAAATTCCAACTAAATTTCAACTAAATATGCAATTCAACTAAATCAATTTATGCAATTCAACTAAACTTCAACAATCATATATAATACAACCATATAAATTCAATTCAACATCCAATCTAAAAATCATGTTCACATTACACATATATTTAAGTTTTGAAGAAATAAATTAAAAGGACAAAAAATTATAAACCCTAAAATTAATAAATATTAGCAATTTAGCATAAAGAGAAGAGAAGTAGAGAACTAGAGATTTAGAGAAGACTTACCGTGGTTTCAGGTTTGGAGAGGCGGCGGGACGGCGGTGGTGGACGGCGGTGGCGACGGCGACCGGCTGAGCGAGTGGCGGCGGACAGGCGGAGTGAGGCAGAGGAGCTGGAGGAGGCTGGTGGCGTGGTTTGTGTTCTTCCGAGTTCCCGCCTCCACCATTTATATGGTGGATAATGGATTAAAATGCCATTGGATTGGGCCAAAAACTGAGCGGCCCAATCCATTCCCGATTTCTTTTTTTTTTCATATGACTTATCAAAACGACGTCGTTTCACTAACGTGAAACGACGTCGTTTTAGTGCGTTCGACTTCAAAAAAAAGAAGGCCGCAGCGCGGCCTTCTTCTCCGGCGAGCAGGAGGCGCGCTCAGCCGGAGACGCGCTCAGCAGCGCCGGAGCTGCGCCGGAGACGCGCTCCCGCCTCCTCCTAGCTCCGGCCGGCGACCGAGGTAGGGCTGGAGCCCTACCTCGCGTATCAATAGATCCGCCACTGATAATGGATTATCCATTGAATAATTTTGGGTGGGTCGAATTGGGTTGGGTAATGGGTGACCCGTAGATAATTTCATATCATAAGATAACTAAATTTTCACAAGTTTGATTATGAATGATTTAATTTTTCCTGATATATAATCATTTATTATATTATGTACATTATATTATATTTAATAATAATAATAAAATATAATATGTTGGCTTTGTAAACTCGACGAAATTAACGGACAATATAAGTTGGGTTCGAGCTCGAATATTGTACGCGCTCGAATACTGTACGAGATTGTACTCAAATACTATACGAGATTGAGCTCGAATACTGTACGAGATTGAACTCGAATACTGTACGAACTCGAATACTGCACGAGATTGAACTCGAATAATTTGTAAATTATAATTTGTATAATTTGTGAATTATAATGAATTTTTATGTCAAATATTACACATACATTTAATTGGGTGATTTTGGATATTTATTTGGCATTTGTTAGGTTCCATTGAGTTAAAATAATATGGGACACATTGAGATCAAAATTTAATTATTCTCATCCCGCACAATCCCAAAATCTAATAAGTATTTAATATCTAATCTTATTGGATAATGATAACTTGTAACTCAAATCAGAAGAAAATATTGAATGATAATTTACTGGATTAATTATATAATGACTTATTGGATAATATATTGTAACCCATTCGGTCATATGAGATATCTCATGAGTTACCCAATGAGCTATCCATTTAATGACCCAACCCATTTATGATCCAATTCATTATGACCCATTAATAAATGAGTTAATTGGATAAAAACCTATTAAATAATGGATTAATTAAGTTTGGATAATGTGTAGATCTAATTAACCCATTTGACGGAACTAATGTACAACTAGATTGTTATTCTTTTGTTCTTTATTTGTAATTTGGGTTACAATATTCTTTTGAATTCTTTGGTCACGAGTGAAACAAGAGGCTATTCAGAGGCAATATATGTGTAAATTTTTACAGTCGCAGAAGATGACATAGAACTTTGACCTCCATGTCAAACAAGAGTGCACCATCTGTCTCTATGATCTTCATTTTTTTTTGCCATTCATTGTTTGTGACCTCCGGTACGAGGAATGCGAGGATATATGTTCATGTCCATTGACAACCAGATATATCCTTCTCAAACATGTTTCAATTTTGGTTGAATTTTAGACCATGCTGACCAAAATAATCTTTTTATGGCCATATTATTTTGGAACATGTTTAGGCGTCATGTTGAGGAAGAGGTCGAGTTGGCCGAATGCAATTTAGTAGCAATTAGTAATTTGATATGAAAACTACTGTTTTTTATTTTATTTTGATTGAATTCTAGACCATGTTTAGGCGTCATGTTGGGGAAGAAGCTGAGTCGGCCGAATGCATTTTAGTAGCAATTAGTAATTTGAATGAAAATTGTTGTTTTTTAAAATTTTGATTGAATTTAGACCATGTTGAAATAGATCTTTTTATGGTCTTTGAAATTTGGTTTTACCACTTTTTCTAGTACTTACTAGTGTGTTCCAACATGATTAATTTAACCAAGTGTAAAATAACGTAAAACGTAAAAGACACACAACTTGGTTACGCAGTTCGGTGTAAATCACCTACATCTGCGGGGCCTGGCCCAGTTCAGAATGAATCCACTAATTAGAAAGATACAGTACAGAGTACAGTTTACAAAATACTTATCTTTACTAACTATGACGTGTGGATTCTGCTAGCTCCCCTAGCTACCGATCTGCCTTGATCAGACTCCCTCTGACCTCGAACTCCGTCGACGCAAGATCTCCTCCTCCCGAGGAATTAAGGTATACGATTCTGAACTTAGTGCGGCAGGACAGTGTTGGAACACAGTATATTGGCTCTTGCAAGTTTCGTAAGATCTCAAAATCTGGGTGCAGATTTTGCTCTGTAAAATCGTTAGTTTTGCAGCCGTGTTTGTCCCATATTTATATCCACGAATCAGATCCGAATATCCATAATTATCTCCACAATATTCCTATTCCAAATCTGATTGTTGAAGCATATCCCAATCCCATAAATAAAGGGATTTACCTTATCTCAAACTCTCCCATATATTCGAATAAATCTTCTCCATATAAGTAGGGATTTTTCCATAAACCATATATGCTTCACACGCCCAATATATAGCCAAATATACAGATACCATAAATTCTAAAACACATCAATGTTTCGGCTTGAATCCGTTAAACCCTATGGCGTGAAACCTGCTCCAGTTCTGCTCCAGCACCATGTTCCAACATGGTCTGTAGTTCACAAATACTTAACACAAAATTGCCAATTAAATAGTTTCTTAACTTTACAGTCTTATTATTTGGGGAGGGGTGTGAATCGTGCTCGTTGTTATGCAATTTGTGGGGACTAGTTGGGAGGCGGGGGGTGTGTATTCTGCAACTTTTACGTATATATGCAATTACTTACTCCCTCCGTTTTTTTTTTCATTGGCACCTCTCTTTTGGTGTTAGAATTGAGAAGATGCTAAATGAGTGGATGAAATTGAATTGAAAGAAGAGAAAGTAAAATGAGTGGATGTAAAAATCTTAAACTTGCCCAAAATAGCAAGTGCCAATTAAAAAAAACCACTTTTAATAAGTGTGCCAATGAAAAAAAAATGGAGGGAGTATTTATAAAGAATATTAATTAGATTCTCTTTAGAAAATTAACATATCTTGCTGCATGTTGGGGAGGGATTGAATCGTGCTCGTTGTTATGCAATTTGGGGGGAGGGGAGGGGTGGTCTTCAACATTTAGGTGTGACACTTGCTTGGGAATTGTTTAAGGAAAGACAAGACACAGGATTAATAGGTGCAAGGATATAGTTTATTTTTAAAAAAAATATTTTTTTAATCAAATTGTGCCTCCACCAAATTAAAATTTCTATATTCTCTAATGCGCTCTCCCAATACCAAATAGCGCTGAGTTATCCGTGTATTGGTTGCTTAGTTTTATTCTTTTGTTCTTTACTTGTAATTTTGGTTAGAAGTTACAATATTCTTTTGACTTCTATAATCGCGAAGGCAATTATGTGTAGATATTTACAGTAAAAAAAGTAGACAGATGACTTTGATCTGAATTCACAAGAGTGCATCACCTGCCTTTATGGTAATTTTTTTCACTTGCTTGTCGTGCTCAACTGGTAGATATGTTTGAACGAAGCACACAAGGGATCTCTGTTCATGTCCATAGACAACCAATTATCTATGTCAAGTATTCGCTTAATGAGTTAAATTTGTCAGTTAGAGGTGTCAATTCGGGTTATCGTGTCACATTCGTATTGGGTTGGAAACGTGTTGGGTTGAAATTTGTCGGGTTGAATTGTGTTGATTTCATTTGTCGTGTCGGGTTGGGTTGGGTTGGGTACTTATCATGTCGGGTTGAAAATGTGTCAGTTTTTTTCTTGGATTGGGTCGTGTCGGGTTGAGTTAATATCGATTCGGGTTACTGTCGTGTAATTTTTATACTCAGATTAGATCGGGTCGAGTCAAAATATTATCGGGTTGGATTGGATCGGGTTATTGTCGTGTCATTTTTTGCACTAAAGTTTTATTCGGGTCTGATTATGTCAATTATTTTTTATAATGTTTCATATTGAATTCAGATATATTTTGGGTTGATTCATTTTAGATCGGGTTATTATGTCACCCAATTAAATTTGGGTTATATTTCAATAATGCTGTTGTTACAACTGCACTATTATCAGGTATTGTTTCGTAGTAACTTGTAACTTGCAAAATGTAAAAAATTGACTTGTAACTCCAAATTAAAATTCACTCGAAAGTGATGCTACCGGATACACCCCCATTGTATTTTTCAAGAACGTAATATTTATCAACAATCGAGCATAAAAATATATCCGTAATCATTTTCAATTTCCCTTTCTTATTTCTAAGTAATCAACTTTAAATTACACTAAAACACGTATTAGCGCTTTCCAATAATTCACCAAAAAATTTATTTATTTAATATTTCTATATTTAGGCAGAATAACAAAAAAAATATGTATTTTGGAGCAACGAATTATGGGGTAACACAATTTTGGGCCACAGTGTAATTTTTCAAGATTGTGTAGAAGTATTCAATGTTGACTTTCAAGGCCCTTATGTTCGCCCATACATGCCTAAATCGCAATGTCGCAATATCAACTTTCTTGGAGGGACCTAAGTGCAAAAAGTAAAAACTTTACTAGTAACTCCAAATTGAAATCCGCTCGAACGTGATGATACCCTATACACCCCCATTGTATTTTTCAAGTTCGTAACTGAATATTTATCTACAACGGGGCACAAGAACATATCCGCAATCCTTTTCAATTTCTCTTTCTTACTTCTAAGTAATCAACTTTAAGTTACTCTAGAATATGTACTAGCGCTTTTCAACATTTCACCAAAAACAATATTTGTTTTCTATTTCTATATTTATGGAAGAATAACAAAAATTGTGTAATTTGGAGAGAAGGATAATGTCGTAACATTTTTTTGGGCCAACTTTTCATAAATATGTTAGAGATGCTTTTGTGCCTACTATCTTAGTTGAATCGCAATGATGAGTATCCATTGAATTCAATTCACTTTTAAAAATACTTTAGTGCAATTTTGTGTGGTAATAAATATTCCGATTCTAATTTTTTTAAATAAAAACTAGTAATGTCCCAGCGTGCATTGCGTGGCATTATTAATTAAAAAGGTAGGATTACTTTTAAGGATATTTTTGTGTCTTACATTTAAATTGAAAATAAAGAACTTTATTTACAATTTTGAAGTTTATTTATATAAGGAAAAATATATGAGTAATGAAGTGAAATAATTAGTTTAGTTAGAAATCGTTACATATTAAATACAACAAAAATGATTATTTATATAATATTTCATTCAAACTATTTAAAAAATAATTATTTATATGTTGAGCTCATTTTAAAGTTATTATAATTATATATATCTCACTGAATAAAATTAAATATCAAATATTCTTATGAGTTAGTCTCTTAAAAGACGGTCTTTCCATAATCTATGGAAAGACCAACGTTTAAAGGCAAATTAGAAGAAATGAAGATAAAGTTTTTGGGTTGTATGAATCGGGTTATAAACTTTATAACTACTACATATTGTACAATAAAATTTTAATATTACAATTAAGACCTTTTACCTTTTATTATTCTAAATAAACCCTATGGGAAAGACTGTCTTTCCCATAAACTTATGGAAATACTGTCTTTCCCAAGACTTTTCCTATTCTTATTAGTCCCACTAATTATAAAATATCCTCATCGAACATTAACTCGGTCTATAACAAGATTTTGTGATAATTTATTAAATATTATTTTTACAATACTTTTCAAACTGGTTTTTAAAATTAATATTTAGTCGACTCTCTATAATTACTAATTCAAAACCATAATTTTAATGAGACATCTCTCTTTATTTGACTATTATTCATTAGATTTATAAATTTAGTCGTGGCATTTTTAACTTAACCTTGTGTATTCACATTTGTTATGAATTGACTTTACGTACTAGTAATCATATGGCTAAAAACCCCATTTGTTATTAGTTTGACGCATAACCAATTTGACCTGGTTCCATATTAAATGTTAATTGACTTTTTATAAATGCATCTGTTTTGAGTTGATTACATGCAGAGTTATATAGTTGATTTATCGGGTTGAATTAGGTTCATGTTAAATCGGGTTCGGGTTGATCTCGGGTTCGTATTCAGGTCGGGTTTGGGTCCAGATTTTTGGGTCATATTCGGGTTTTGGGTTGAATTCGATCGTGGTGGGTTCGGGTACAGGCCAATATTTCTTGGGTCAAAATCAGGTTTCGGGTTGAGTGTGGTCGTGTCAGGTCGGGTTCAGGTCAATATTTCTCAGATCATATCGAATTTCGGGTTGATTCGTTCGTATCGGTCCATGTCGTGTTCTCGGTTCAGGTCAGAGATTGACAGCTCTCGTGCTAGTCGAAGTTTTGAAAGGGAAATTATATCCAGTCTTCGAATGTTGTGAAGAAAATTCAAGTTAAAGATGAATTCAGTTATATGAATGATGTTCTCCTAACACCAAGTAAAATTGAGTTCTCTGCATACTTGAAAGCTGGCTTCAACCCCAGTTTATCCATCTAGAAGAAAAACACACAATTGCACATGTGTTTAAAACAGAGCAGAAAGACTGTGATGTTGTCTTAACCAAAGTAATTTCTAATATTTGTAGCAGGCAAGATACACACAAGCCCAAAAATCCAATTCGACTACAAAGGAAAAGTTAACTGAATAATTCTACTTCAATCAAAGTTGTGTTGCTCTTTTTAAGAATGACGAGTAAGTCCTGTAGTATAGCACCAAAATTATATTTATACTTTAGGTGTTATTTTATGTAGCTTTAGTAAGGGCTTGATAATTTGTACATACATGGTTCTTTTTTTCCAGAAATTTTGCAACACGGTGTACGGAAAATGTAACTACATGTTGAGGTATGAAACTCATTTTGAGAAAACGGTAGTTTGTGCTGACTCATTTTGGCC
The DNA here is from genome assembly GCA_037428765.1 of Rubia yunnanensis. Classification (NCBI taxonomy): domain Eukaryota; kingdom Viridiplantae; phylum Streptophyta; class Magnoliopsida; order Gentianales; family Rubiaceae; genus Rubia; species Rubia yunnanensis. Next base: position 10,112,770 of record CM075062.1, on the reverse strand, counting down.
CGAAAAGTTGACTCGTGGTGAGTACATGGCTAACAGTTGGGATAGAGGGCTAATGATCTCCAGTTCACAATATGTTATGAAATAAGTTAGTTTCCATGGACAATTATAAATCCGCCATCAATGTAGTCCACCCTCCCCACGTGTAGCCTCTCCATTTGTTGCGCGCACTTACGCGAGTGTCTTCACTCCTGTCGCCGGAGGTGTGAGCTAGAGTTTCTGTGCAGTGGATGTATTTCCAATCAGTGGCCGTGTATAGTTGGACGAGGTACGAATTAATTTGAATTTGAATAGTGATATATTTCTTATTTATGAATGCATCTTTTTTATGTTTAGGAAGACACTAATTCAGAGACAAATGAAAAACTAGCACAATGTAGATTAATGTAGCTATTGATTTAACGAATTATATGAACAAGTACTTTTGAATTTTGTACTTAATTAGTACTTGCAATTTTTGTTTGTAGATGTGTTCTCTTTTCCGCTTTGACATGAATGCTGACCCAGAGGAAGAAGGTGGTGGTTATGAAGCTGCCTTGAACCCTATAACTGTTGGTTGTGACTATGTTGATATGAATGTAGCTATCGATGGAGATGAAGATGAAGATGATGACGAATCCGCTGAAGTTGTGAATGGAGTGGATGGTGAAGAGAGGCATATGGCCCGTGAAGAAGATGCCGTAGAAGAAGATGTTCATAATGTGGTAGATTTGAACATAGATGGTGATGAAGATGTCATCTTGAGCGATGATGAGGAGTTTGTCTTTGAGGAGGAAGGGGAAGGTGCTAATCTTGTGGGCCAGACTACGGGTAACAGGAATAAAAGTGAGGCTACAAGTAGATGTATAAGTGATGTGCCCAAACCAACAAAGGGGATGATATTCAGTACATGTGAAGAGTTTGTCGGGCACATACATCGTTATAATTATTCTATGGGTTTTTAGGCTGCAATTAGAAGTTCATAGCGATTTAATGATTACAGGTCAGTTCGTATTCTTGGTAGTGTATCCAGGGGGAGAATCGCGGTTAGTGCCTTTGCTAACCACTATAAAATTTGGATGGTATGTAAAAAATCTGGAAAATTTATATCCTAATCAGAAACTCCCAACCGTTCTACTCTAAGTTGCAAGACAACCTATCAATTTAATGTGAATGCAAGTCACATCAGTGATGGGACGTGGAGGATTGGTACTGTTGAAGATCGTCATAATCACACATTTGTGCAGCTAGATTCTTACCGCTTACCGCGGTATCAGATTATAAGTATGTTCGACCAGAGGCTGGTTTTGGAGCTCCATAGCTCCAGTGCGTTGGTACCACACATCTTCAACATATTTGTGAATAGATACAAGGGGTATAGAGAGGTCCCATTCACCGAGGTAGATATGCACAACTTTATTTATTTTCAGTTAAGGGAGCCCATGAAGCACAGTGATTTTGCTGCAGTGGAAGTACATTTTAAGAAAATGCGGGATGAGTGCCCCGATTTCATTTACGAGTACCAGATTAACGTTGAGCGAAAGTTGAAGAATGTTTTTTGGGAAGATTCTAGATGTAGAGAGGCGTGTAAAGAGTTCGGTGATGTAGTGTTTTTCGACATCACATTTGTGAAAAATCATTATAGGATGCCATTTGTGCCTTTCTTTGGTGTCAATCATCATGGGAAATCTATATTGTTTGGTGGCGCCCTGCTCGGCAAGGAAGACATAGACAATTTTGTGTGGTTGTTCAACACATGGAAAAAGTGTATGGGCATTGAACCATTATGCATTTTGATGGACCAGGACAAAGCGATAGGTACTATCTTAGTCTATGACTTTTATTTTCTTAAGTAGTAGTATTTCTATAAGAAATTTTGTTTGTATCTAATTAATTCAATTATCACTACTGTGTTCCAACATGGTCTTGGTTCTCGTATGTTCTAACATAGACTTGGTTTCCATATGTTCCAACATGGACTTGGTTTCCGTATGTTCCGACATGGAACATTTTTTTCCAAAGTAATTGACAAATTGCCAATTACTTAGTCAATGAAATCCTCACGACTTTACATCCTTGTGAGTGTATGAAATTATAATCTTTGTTATTGGTTATTTAATTTCTGTTTTTAGGAAAGGCCATTCAAGTTGCATTTCCATGTGCGAAGCACATGTGGTGCTTATGGCATGTACTGCACAATGCTGCTATGAATTTGGGGTGTACACTGGAATGGAAAAAATTGTATCGTGACATGTTAGCATCCTTGCATGACTCATTTACCGTGGAAGAGTCTGAGGAAAGCTAGAAGGAAATGGTGGAGAAATTCAATGTTCAGTTCAATTCGTGGGTTATAGAAATGTATGAGAGGAGGGAGAAATTGGTGCTAATATATTTTAGAGGTGATTTTTGGGAGGGTATGCCATCGAGCGGAGTGAGGGGATGAATAATTTAATCAAGGGGTTTGTGGATATCAACACCAATCTCACCAAGTTTGTGGATATCAACACCAATCTCACCAAGTTTGTGGAGATGTATTGACAGGCGCTGTGAAAGAGAATCAATGAAAAGGAAGATGCCACCTTCAAGATCGGGAATTTATGTTCACGCGAGACCAACATTCATCCATTTGAAGTTGTATTTGAGAAATTGTTTACCTGGGCAAAATTCCTGGAGTTCCACGAGGAGTTGACCAAGATGGCTAAGAGTAGTGCAATGAAAGTTAGTGACGAAGGCAGAGTAGTAGAGTATGATGTTCTTGTGAAGGAATTTTGTTCTGGAAAGATGAAGAAATGCAACTTTACAGTTACGTTTGATAGGAATTTGATGGACGTATGTTGCGTGTGCAATAATTTTGATTTTAGGGGGATATTATGCAGTATACACTTTGTATATTTCGGGAGGAGGAAGTGAATGATATAGCTGAGAAGTTTATTTTTAGAAGGTGGCGCAAAGACATTCCCTGTAAGTACTTAAAAGAGAAATACCCCATGTTGAGTATCTTCGGCAAAACTCAAGTTGGGTACGCTAGATGTGAGGCAATGCACAACATTTGTGATGAAATATGTGTTATGCTTATGAACGATGAAGTGTTGTACCAAGAAGGAATGGTGGAACTTTGCAAATTGATGTCTGACTTGCAGATAAAGGTGGAGACTCCTGATGGGATGGGGAATGCATTTGTTTCAAGAATAAGAAGAGTGTATATGAAGAACCCGAAGCTAGACCTCAATTTTTTGACGAGCCTGATCTAGATTTGGTGAAGGATCCAATAGATAGGCACGGTCGTGGCAAGGGTCAATTGAAAAAGGAAGGTGTATGAATGATCGTATTTTCGCTGCTCAGCGCAGATGTGGAAGGAGAGGCAAGAGTGGAGGTAGATCCACTCCCTGTTCGATTCCCAGTTTTAGCAGTTCAACACAGCATGTATTAAGGCGTCATTACATATTATTTTTATGTGGTTCTTGTAGAAGAACTCTGGCTCAATAACCTTAGCATATAAACATGTTGCAATATCATGTACAACATAGACTGAATGGATACTTTAAGGATGACAATTAACCCACTATTAGTTCCTGTACTTTTTGCATTAGATGGATGCTAATTGCGTGATTAATATGTTTTAACAAGCCCCTCTTAACACATGCGTTATGAGTTAGTTACCCTTACCAGTTGGATTTATTTTTAAAAAAATGTGAAGAGAAACTACATATAACGTACAATTTAATTTTAAAAAAGGGAATACGATGGAAAATTACAACACAACATGTAATTAAAAATATGTAGCACCTTCCTTTCTTGTTTCTAGTGTCATCCACCCTCCCTACGTGTTGAGACCTCACTGGTTTTTTAATCAACAATATCCCACATTATACTTTCATGATATATGTATACCTATATTAATGGACCAATGGTAGAAGAATTAGCATTTTAACTTATATTAGTGGTCTCACAAGTGGTGAGCTGTATTAGCATTAATCCAAATCAGAGTGGTAGTAATACAGTATGCATTTACTCTAACCTCCCAACCATTTTCCATTAATAGGCACCTTCTAAAATGCAAACTTGCTATACCACTTAGTCCTTATCATCCAGAAATGTATTGTCCTTAACCTGACCTATTGTTCGTGTTTCACCCCACTGGAAACCCACCATCGTGGTTGTCTTTCATGCGCCCTTATTCACTGGAGGTAACTTTGTTTTTGTAGGTTTCTACGTCCATGGTTAAATTTTATCTGTATTCATGCCAATCCAAATGCGACCCCGTGATTTTTTATCCTAGTTTCTAAACTAAGTTAGAAAATTCTAGTGTGAGTAATATAGATATGTTCCCGTTTATTTTGTAATTGAATGTAGCTTGTGGGTATTAGCTCATGGAACTATCATAATTTTAAATGTTTGTCCTTGCTTCTGTTTTTTGAAAATCTATGTAGTCAAGTTGTGGTTTGGTGGAAGAATTGTAATAATTTTTTTTCTCAAGAGTAATATTATTTTAAGATGCTTTCTTCAAATATCCACATAATAGAACATCTGATACTATTGGATGTGTAGTGTTTGCAAGGATAAGTATAGAGACATTTGATTGATAGATTAATTTTTAACTTCACAACCATATTATCATTTATGAACCTCTTGAAATGGAAAAATGTATTTTCATATCCAGTTGATTCCGTGGATATTCATTGTTCAACCAGGTCATGTTGTGGGAATGGAGAGCATTGGCGACAAGGTATTCGAGTTGGAACAAATCATTGCTTAAGTAATTGCATTGGAAACCTTATGGATATTTTGATGATAAACTGTTATGTCTCTTGTTGTAGGTTAATGCTAATGCCAGTAGCAGTAGTGCTCTGGACCTTACCTTCAATGTGAGCGATTACACATTCTCACCAACCAATTTGATGTTCTATGTGATAATGTCAAAACAAAACCTCGGCAAATATCTAATTTTGGCAATTCTCCTTGGTGATTGATGTAAACATGAAATTATTGTCGTCCACCTTTATGACCAAATAGTTCTCCCCTCGCTAGCACATTCCTCTGAAGGTCCATTTGAAGTTACTAACAATCAGGGTGAAAACCAAGATACAATGCTAAGATAAGGTCTGGGAGATGTTTTATTTTGGTGATCGGAAGTGCAAGGTACAAATTCGAAGGGATGGGAGAAATTTATCGTGGATAACAAATTGCATGTTGGTGATGCTGTTTTCTTCGAGTTATTGGTTGTAACCGAGTCGGAGATCTTGTTCAAAGCTATTATCATCAAAACCAACCTACACCATGTTCCAACACCACCCACACCATGTTCCAACACCACCCACAGCATGAGCTCTGTGTTTGCTTCGATCCCTGAATTTGGAATTGCATTTAGGGAAAATGAACTACTGTAATTTGATGCACTGACTTAGGTGCTTAGAATTTCCACAACCGCGATAATTTGCCTGTATGAATAATACTTCTGTCATTGTCTTTATATTATGTTTTGATTTCCTTCTGTCATTTCCTTTGCAGTGTACGCATTGAGTAATTAATATTATTTTTGCATTACCTAGTATTGGTCATGAGTTATAGTTGGCGACTTTTGTTTGCTGCCCTGAACCCTAATCACTTGAAAATAAATTTCTCTGGTAAGCATATTCCCATGTATCTACTTTTCAATTGTCCCTTGTACTATGTTTTGATTACGGTAAAGGAAACTAAGATTAAGTCATAATTATGTATCACTCTCTTGTAACGTAAGGTGGAGGTCCCAAAATTTTAGTGTGCATGGGATGTGTATAGCATTATCCAATGTTCAACTCAAGAGTTAGATGGAATGTTAAGGCCGGTTGGATTAGTGGGTTAGATGGCTAGTCCAGTATCTTATGGATTCCGTAAAGTCTAATGTAGTTAATCTATAGTTACAAACCTCAATACAATAAACAAGTGATCGATGATAGAAAGATCCAAACCCATAGGAAAAACAAATACACGATGCACTGAATAAGAATTTTAAACACTGTCCGTAGGCTCAGATCAACTGCAGATTCAAAAAGCAAATTTAGAGCCAAAGATATCTTTTCAAGCTTTGACAAAGAGGATAGAGAACACATTATTAGAAAAACCATTAAGTAGAAGTAGAGTCGGCATACTTCAGGGCAAAATACTCTGGGTCCTGTAGGTACTCTGTCGTTCTAGCTAGCATTACGCGCTGCATTTTGGCAATCTCAACCTCGACCTCCAGCTGAGATCATTACGAACATAAATTTAGTTAGACTTACCTTTAGAACAGCTAACTGTATGTGACTTAATGTGTATTCATGAATAACTAGATGTTACCTTTCTAATGTGGAAGATCAAATCTATTTCATTATGAGTTTCCATTCAAGCTTTATATGCACCTTCCTGTACATGTAGAGAAGCATTGAACTAAGTGTTCATGTACAAAAAAAACAAGGAGACATTTTATTGGCATGAACAACCTTTCAGGACGCTAGGAGTATATCAGATGCCTCATCCATAGTAGACATTAGTAAGCGGCAGTGAACATCTGCCTTACAGAGGAATTCTTCTTTACCTGTGGGAAGATACCGTTCGAATAAATCAAAAGGACAAGGATATATTTACTAAAGAATAGAACCTCCTCAACATTCCTCATCATCTCCATAGTTCTTGTGAGAGCCACTGAGTTCGCCATTGAGAGATCTTGTGGTTTATGTCTTGGGAGGAGGCTTGTGGTTGTAGGAGAAGTAATGATAATGAAAAGGCTTATGTTGTAAGATAGAAGCAAGAATGTAGTAGGGGAGCTGAGGGTTTGAGATGTGACCATCCAACTCTAGTCACATCACTTTCCTGGACCCACTTTCCTTGTTTGAATAGGGTGGTTGAAGGAGACCATATTAGTACTGTTGCTGGGTAGGTTGACCCATTAGGACCTGGTTTGCGTATCTGGAATACTAGCAATCATAGCATAAACACAAGGATTTATTGTGCTTAACCAACCAAAAATACAATCCCGTTGCCTGATATAAGTAAACTTCGACCGCTAATGTGAGGTAATGCACACAATATTTGATAAAAATATCATGTAACATATTACAAAAGAATGCCTCATACATTTATAGGATGCTAAATATCCTAATGATGAAGGGAAAAAGAAACTAAATCTCCCAAGGGAAAAGGAAACTAATTCTTCTAAGAGAAGGGGAAAAGGAAATTAAATGTCATAAGGAAAAGGAAAATGCCTTAATTAAAGAAAGCAAACTAGATTACCAAATTATGGGAAGCAAATATTCTAACTAAATGGAGCAAATAAAATGTTATCATGCCGGTCCCACTTGTCCATATATACCAACCCTTATGCCATATCAGATTAGGGGTGTGTTTGGAAGAGCTGTGCTTATAAGCAAAACTGACTTATTTTGAAAGCAGGGGAATACCAACTTCTACTTTTGCCCCAAACATAGCCCGTTCTTCCAAAATAAGCTGCTTTCAGTAGTTTACCAAACACCAAAAAGTGTTTTGCTTTTAAGCTAAACATCTTATAAGCCCTGGCAAACAGAGTTCATATTTGATCATTCCCATCTCCAAGGAATTTGATTAAAATCAGAATTTGAAATGAAGGAGGAATTATATTTGAGCAGGACTTTCTATATCGTAACATACGGAAAGCTGAAGGCCAAAAGGATTTAATCGAGTGATTTATTGCATTGATATTAATTTATGGTAGATTGGAGATTTCACAATATATTATTTTAGGCGTGTGATTGAAGCATATTGGATTCATGGAAAATCTACATTCTAAAGGGAATATTTTGAAGATAAATGTGGATAATTCCAATATGTTCAAGGTATATATGTTGATGGGCATCCCACGGCTGTGTGACTCACGGATTAAAATCTGCGTCCATATTTTCATATCGTCCGAGAAGTACTATAGAGTCATTCGTCTGTGTTCCAACATGAATGTAACCTTTGTTCCAACATAATAGTAAAATTGGATGATTGTGGAAAGTATGAAAATATGAACTTATGGTGTTGAAACATGAATGAATGAATTTTCTTTGATTAAGGAATATTTTAAGATTTAATATCAAAAGCAGTATAAATCGTCAAGTTGTATTTGATTGCAGATTATATAAATTCATGTATTTATGGGATTTGTATGGTTTATATATTTTGATTATTTGGTTTTCTTAAGATATTGATGTGTTAACCTAATTCCCTGTTTGAATTGATTTAGGTTTTTAATTCCCATCCAAAAGGCGGATCAATAGCTAAGGGAGTTAGTTGAATTCAAGTTTTGCAATTGTATAATATTAGTTTATTTGCATGGTTCATTTTGTATTATTTTTCTATTGAATGGCTTCATTCTGAACTGAGATAGACCCCACAAATGTAGGAGGATGTGAACAAAATTTCCAAGGTCTAACTTCTTCATGTAGCATAATAAAATTTTAATATTGATCTTAGTTTCATAATTATCTCATTAAGATTTATAGTCATCCATAGTACTCCCTCCGTCCTAGCTTTATTTGCACATGTTGATTTTTGCAATTTGATCAAATTGAAAAGAGATCGTTAATATCGTTGTGCACATTTAAAAATGATAAAAAGTTGATATTATGAAAATAGATGTTACGGTGATTCTTACATTATCACACATGATAGTATGCTATCTTATATATTAATAGTTTTTTTTAATTTTCAAACTAACCAATTTTGACTAAATGAATAGTGCTTGTGCAAATACAACTGAGATAGAGGGAGTAATATTAGCTGTGGAATGTATGTAGTTAGGCACTACAACTCAACACATCTGTTACATACTCTTCCCATCTCTTCTTGGCTATTCTCAACTCTTCTCAAATGTTGAAATGATGTTTGACTATGGGATTTAGTAACATAAATTTATTCAATGAGATTATTATGTTTAACAAAATTTCTTTGTGAGCACTATTCATTAATATTAATTGTAACTTAGTACTTATCTTCTTTTATTTAATCCATCTTTAGTTTAATTTTATTCAATTGTGTGAAGGTTGATTTACTCATATAATGTTTTTTCTTAGTTATGTTATGTTATACTCGATCCATTTTCGTTCGTTTAAGATCTGATCGATGTGATTCTTTTCATTTCATTGTTATCTATTTGCCTTTTTAACAATTAATTAATTCCCGTTCCAGTCTATTATGTGCAATTTACTCAGTATTATGTCTGATAATTGTCATCCGTTCAATTTCTTTATTTGTAGTTCAATTTAATTATGTCAAAGTTCAATTACATTAATCTTGATTTAATATCAATTTAATTTTTTTATGTAGGTTCATATAACCTCAATGACAAATGATACAGAGTATTTAAACTCCTACCACTTCCGGTCAGCTCAGATCCGCCCACGCCAACTATTACCTGGTAATATCAAATATTCCAAGCTCCTCTCAACTGTTCTCAATATATGTTTAGATGTTATAAACTCCGATGAACTCAATTCACCTCCAATAAAATCAACCATGCTATTCTAATCTCTTCTTAGCTCTTAACAGCTACAATGAATTTAGTTCAGCACTACCCATCTCTGCTTCAACCGAACTTCTTAAGTCCTTCATGTGTACAATTGAAAAATGATTAAGAAAAATTGTACCGACTCTTCATGATACATCCATTCTTCATTTGAATTTCATGAAAATACACTCTTCATTTGTATAGTAAATAAAATCAATGGAAATAAATATTTACTATATACAAGGATTATGTGTACATGGACGGAATATAGTAACTGAATACATGCATATCCGAGCGAAAATTAATATTACTAATAAATTAACTAATAGTACTTCTGTTACGTAATAGTAAAGTGAATGACTATTCATATCAATAATAACGTATTGGTTGAGGTAATATTAGCCACATTCATTATTTACAAAATTCTATAGAATTAAAATATTGTACTCTCTGAATATAAATTTTATTTCAGTTTCTTTTTTGATAGGTTGATGTGGCAAGCATTGAGAAAGCCACTTGTCAAATTAGTTGTAATTTCCCTTATATTTATATATGGATATTATGAGTGCATATTCTTAACTGATGGTAATTAAATAATTAACCATCAACTTGAGGAAAATCAAAGATGGTTACAAGTAATATATGGATTAGATAGGAGGGTGTTATTAACTCTTTCACATTGAACAAACCAATCCCTAACCTTTCACCACCCCACGGCTGTTTTGAAACCAAACCATAATTAATACATTATTTACTACTAGATTAAGAAATTTCCTAAGTAACCCAACTCTTGTACGTTTTATTTTATTTTGCTTAATTTTTGTTTTGATGATTATCATCCCTCCTGTGCACGCAGATTCCCGCCAATAAATTTTGTCCAATTTACATTGCTATGTTAATGTTTTTCACAGCCAAAATATTACACATATTTTACCGCCAAAAATATCCCGTCAAAAATTTTAGGCTACAACTATTTGTGCATTACCCCTACTTTCCATTCCCCTATCTAACACCTGCAAAAAGTGATTCCTAACTACCAAGTAGCCCAGAAAGTGCACCAATTATTTTGCCTACTACCTACATCTTGGAAAGTGTAATGACATGGTCAACGTCTTAATGCCAGAAACAAACTTCTGTAAACGGAAATCCTCTGCCCCCACCATCCCTTATTTATTGAAATTTCACTCAATGCCTTGTGTACCTTATTCTAAGAGATGTGTACTTGGTACTACGGACTGAAGACCGAGATTGATGAAATGTTCAATAGAATAATTTTAAATGGCGGTGGTTCATATCTCAAACAATTCCTCATTGCAAGACCTCCTCTTGTCACACTCACCAACATATATGATGGGGAAATATTCGCGAGTCATATATCACCTAAGAGTGGTGGAGCACGGAAGAAATTGACTCTGTCTCCGATGAAGTCGGTAGTCGGAGATATAAGCACTCCTGAATCTATCTAGGTTTCTATTCGCCTGGGTTATATAGTTTTAGTACTGTTAGTAGGGTGCTCAGTCCAGTTGTATGTTATGCATATGTATGTCAACCCTTCTGCCCATACCCAGTTTGCCTCTTCATCGGCCCATGCTGTGTTAATCTTAGATAATATTGTCTCTTGTCATTCTATTGATGTATATTCTTCAAATTATGACTATGTTTCCTACAGGGACCATTGTGTATGAAGTTTTAGTGTAGTCATAATGGAAGAATTTTTATATTTTCCAAATGGGAGTGATTACCATGATACCTTTTGTGAATAATACAAAACTTTTGGATAATAAGGCTTGTAAACTCATGGGGATTTTATTGATTACTTAATTGGCAATTTGTGAACTGATTTGGAAAATAAAGCATCCCATGTTGGAACATACGTACAACTAGAGCCTGAAATGATCTACTCGTTGACAGAATATTGGGCGACATTTTTTTTATGGAAGATTGCATATTCAACAATATTATTTTAGGTTTTGTTAGAAGCATACATGGTTTATGGAAAATCCTGATAAAAATGAAATTTGATTTATGGAATTTTATGGGATAATTGAGATAAGGAAAATATCTTTATTAACCAAGACTTATGTCTCTGTGTTTTACCTTATTGCACACTTGGTTAGATATGTTATGTTGGAATATAGTAGTAAAAATTAAGATAATTCGGTGAAACCAATTTTTAGGGGTCAAATGGTTCAAAACAGATTGATTAGGGTAAAATTAAGGAGAAATAGATAAATAGATAAACCTCACAATACCAATATGAAATGTCACAAAACGAAAAGCAATGAGGATTACATCAATGATATTCCAGAAAAAAAATCCTATTTTCAACCACACATCACAATCCACAGTGATTCTCAGCCGGATATGAATGGGTATGGGTGACTTCCATCTAAGTACTCCATCCTGCAGTCGTTGATGCAAAAAGTCCCCGCTGCCTTTAAGTTATATATACCGGGGGAATAATTGTTCCATGCTTTCCCGATTAGGTACAAGCAGTTCGGCTTCGATATGAAATTATGGACTGAGGATGGTGCTATGACCAAAGGCGCATTGTTTCCTACAAACAGGGAGTCGTTCCCCAAATCTTTACTTTCTTCAAACATGTCATTTTCTACATCAAATTCAAAATTTTCAAAATATGATTGAAAGTTTAGGGTGCCCCTTACTAAAAGAAATCTCCCATCAGAGGCTTTAACTAGATTATTCTCATACCCAATCTAGAATGGGTCATCAGTAATAGGAATACCACCAATTAACATCTTCAGCCCTTTACAATCTGACCCGGACGCATCGTAGCATTATATTTCACATGCCAGCCCTTTAACACAAGTAGCATAAAACCTACTCTTATAACAACTTATTTCACTAAATTTGAGTCCATGTTTAAGCCATGTCCAACTCCTGTTCCTGGACTTCCACACTTCCAACGTACTATTATTAAAAAGCACCATGATATGAAATGATGTACATGATTCTGGATGAACGGAAAGAATGGATTTTCTAGTGTGACCATGCAAGTCAACTAGATTTTGTTCATAGCCAGGAAGATCTAAGGTCTTCCCAGATATAGGGTTGAGCAAAAAAACATTACTTGACATATTAAAGACCAGTAGCCACCCTAACCGAGCCTCGATGATTTTTATTCCTCTGAACTGAGAGAGACGTAACTTCATGGAAACCTTCATCATGATCAAGGAATAAAAATCCCAACCATCACCAGCTGCTCCACTAGGAATCATTAGAAGAGGGATGTTCTTGTGCTTAAAGGAATGCCTTCCCACAACGCTTCACCACGAACCACAAGCCCCTCTCACACTTATGAAATCTGAGAGCAGGAGGAGTCATTGCGCTATGGCGATTGACAAGTAGGATGATGGAGTTGACCAATCAAGTTTCGTAATCTTCATTGCTCGTGGTTGAAATGGAAATTTGCAGGGATTGGAACTTAAATATTTTAATATGCAGGGAAAGGGTAGGAAAGATGAAGATGAGTGTTCGTCCTATTGGTATTCAAACAAATTTAACTATGAACATAGAAGAGGGTAATGGAAACATCATGTTGTATAGATAATAATTTGTAATCATTAAAACATGTTTTAATTTTACTTGAAAATCTAGCATCGGTTGACACTGCTATTATAACCGTTGTAACATCGACATAGTTCCCCATAACCTCGTTAAGATAAAAAGAAACTGTGAATAAATTTGAAATCAGTCAATTTAATACACATTCCAGATAACGGTGCAACAGTTACACCTCTTCATTACACCGTTTCATTTCTAAAAATCGGAGTAATTCATTTTTCCTCACACAACTAAATCCCTACAAATTCCACAACAATATAAGTTGTAGCAGGGAAATTATTTTAAACCTTTCTGCCTACTTTTTTGTTCATCCAAGTGGATTCATAAAAACACATAAACATGAGTTCTCTGCAAAATGATATTTTTCGTCTGGGTCGTGATCAATCTGTCGTCATTGCAGATAAACTGCTTCTATTATGTGATTTTACGACGATGAGGGGTGCCTGCCGTACGTGGCATGCGGCAATCGGGAAGAAGGATTTCAAGGGATGCAACCATCTGCTGCTTATGACACCACAGGATATTGATGTCGAAGATGTCAATTTTTTCTATCTGCACAACATGAGGGTTTGTATGACCCTATGTCTGCAACAACTAATCGGTAGAAAGTGCATAGGGGTGAGTTGGGTGATGACCCTACGTCTACAATAGCTAATTGGGTTGGCCATTAGTTTTTGATGCATTGGGTGATGTAGTCTTGTTCAACCTTTTTTCTACGAGATAATTCAGCTTCCGTCTTGTGAACATTATCTTTTTGATGAAAATGGTTACTATAGAAAAATGGTTTTATTGGCTAATCCAGCATCATCTTCAACATTTAATCTTATAGTTGTCTTCACATTAGGTAGATTGAGTGTATAGAGATCCGTGGATGATATTTGGAATTATGTTGAACCCGTAGTGTATTTTTCAGATGTCTGTTATCATAATGGAAAGATTTTATGCAGTGTACGATTGTGACGAAGGTGGTGCAATTTGGTATTGTGATCCGTTTGGATCAACTGTTGATGAGGTTTAGGTCCTCATCAGTGAACTTCCTCCTGTGTATGAAGATGTTGATATTACATATAGTCATCTAGTAGAAACATCGGATGAGAGGCTTCTTCTAGTCAGGGACGTTTCTGATTTAACATCTGTTAGATTTGAAATATATGAAATTGATGTGGAAAACAGACATTGCACGGGTATTGGGAGTCTGGGGAATGACACACTATTTTAGGCAGCAACGCATCATTCACAGTGGGGGTGTCTCCAGTTCATGAAGGATATTTGAAGCTCAAATGTGTTTACTTCACTAGTCAATCTATAAGGAGTCATCTCTTTGGCATAGAAGCCATTGAGCAGGCGTGGTCTTTTAAGATTGAAGGTTGTAGAATAGAACCCCTAGATGTTAAAAACCCTGATCCACCAATAGATTGGTTTGAGCTGCTGTGGATTATTCCTTCCTATGATTAAATTAGTGTCAAGTATCTTTATTGTTGTTATTTGATTATCATAATAGCATTACGTCAACCTTTTTTTTCCTCGAAGAGATTAATAAATCTTACATTTAGAAAGGAATATGTTAATTATTTTTGGGGTTTTGTTCAGCTTACACTTTTTTTGTGTTCCAACGTGGTAAAACAATGAGAGTAAATGTTAGTGCATGTTTTCAAAAATAGTTTCAATTTCCTGTAATGTGTTAGTTCAAACATTTATTTTCTAAAAGTACATATATTAAGGTTTTATTTTAATTAGTTCATAAATTAAGAATGGCTGTTAATCATAAGTTTGGAATGTTAATTAATTGATTTCAGAATTTAGTTTCAAATTTCACTATTTATCGATTAATAACTATATAAATTTCAATTCATAAATGTAAACTACATTCTCTTAAAATAAACAAATGTATACTATATTTATTATATGTTTTGAATGTTGAAATGAAATCAGAGAAATGATATAACTACAGTTACTAATATTCATTGTTTATAAGAGTAGCAGGCAAAACGTGATTGCGTTGTTGGTTAAATTGACTCTTTATTATTCAATGGTTACGACTTCTACTCCCACCCACCAATAATATTTTTCTGGTCCCACCCTTGACGTTGTTTGAAATTATAAGTGAATTCATTTCTTATAACCCCATTGTTTGAGCCTATAATTGTTGTTAACATCCATATTTGGAAATTACGTGATTTGAACATAAAACCTTGGCCCCATATGTCCTTACTTGAGACGTTCTCATAATTGACTTTCTCTAAGCCATTATATGTTGGGTCTTAAACATATTATAATAAAAAAGTCAAAGATTGTTCCTAGTATTACAATGCTAGTAGC
Source organism: Rubia yunnanensis (assembly GCA_037428765.1). Lineage (NCBI taxonomy): Eukaryota > Viridiplantae > Streptophyta > Magnoliopsida > Gentianales > Rubiaceae > Rubia > Rubia yunnanensis. The sequence continues at coordinate 10,097,409 of CM075062.1, read as the reverse complement.
AAAATACATTGTCCGATAAGGTCATTCTTTGGCAATTCCATATTCACCACCATGATTTTCCACAACTTCTCTTATCAATGAATTTGTAAAAGCAACTGCTGCCAGTGAGAATGAATTGCCATTTTCCATCACCGTAAACTGAACGACCTTGCAAGTTGATTTCGGAAATATCCTTCTGAAATTCGGAACTTGCGATCGAAATAAGCCTCCTGAACTTCATGTAACCAACATCAAAAGTCTGCATAAAAAAAGGAAGTACACAAGAATACCATTAACAAGTTATCTTTTAATTCATGCAATTTTAAAACATGCATTGTAATTCAAACTGTAATGAAAGAACAAACTGAAACAGAAAAATAAATCTCATAATCACAAACGCCAACCTTATTACATATAACTGAAAAATTACATTACATTGTACGAGGTGCATCATAGTGAGTAAAACACTAAATACCCACTTCTAATTGATAAAACAAAGTGTTTAATCTGAAAGCAACAATTAAACATTATCACATCATCCAAATGCAGGGGAATTCTGATACCTAGATTTGAGAAAATGTGTCTTCGGAAAAACACATTCATTGACTGCATTCTTAGTAAAACCATCACCACCAGTAATATGTGCTAGACTAAACCTCTAGTTAAGGCATATGAACCTTGTCATATATGCCATGTACATCAGCACTTCATATAACATTAAACAATACAGTTATCATGAAATAAAATAGTTCATGAGAAGAACACACGCAAGTTGCATTCCGCTCGATCTTGTCTTCGCCGGGCACAAATTTAGGGAACTCCAGATAAATTAGTCACCGACGCTTATAATTTGAACTTGATGTCTATGGAGTAGTGGAAGGATAATGTAATTTCTTAACTCCGCCAACCAGTACTCCATTGCAACTCAACGGAAAATGATGAGTTTTGCATAGAAATCCAGTGAAACCTCCCTGTTGATATATGGAACATCTCTTGTTCACTGTTTGAGTATCCCAATACTGGTGTAGTGAGAGTTTAATCGGCTCCATGGCCAGGTACTGGACAACGATAGAAGAATGCTAGAAGTGGAATTATCAAGCATGCATTCAGCGCTTTGAATTTATTGGAATGCCCGACTCTACTAACGCTGCCATAAAATCTCTTTAAAACAAATCCACACCAGTCAAACTAGGATATTTGGTCAACGTCTTCCAAAACACTCACTATCTGCAAGTCTACAATGCTATGAGATATTTGAGCCAGAAAACATGCCATTGCAAACATGATGAATACATGTTTAAACTCAGACATCTCATCATCAGTTATTAAATCATCAATTGCTTCATACAATAGTTAGCTGTAATCTAGCCATCCTTTGTAGTATACCTTTCAATCCAACTATTCCTGATTGAATTATCCTAAGCAGCATGGCCCTTGGGCAACCCTTTGTGGCTAACCTCAGGGAAAGGTTTATCAGATATAGGAAGCTTGAACATGTCATATATGACATTTTTATCCAGAGGATATCGCTCACTTCCAACTTCCTGAACTATAGCAGTGGGATTGAAGTGTTATATCAAAATTTGGACAAACTCTTTCGGAACATGCCTAATCCTAAATGAAAATAGATCTCCAAACCCAATCTCATTAACTTCTTTAATTTGAGGTGGCTTCAAATGGGCTAGAACCTCAAAAAAATTTGTAACCATACAAGAGGTCTTTAGCTTTGAGCTACAAATAAGAAGTACCACAATAAGGGAAAAGAAAAACTCAAAATCAACGAAAGAATCATTAAAAAACATGGGTGTTTTATAATACATGGGCATCAACATCCCCTATTTAAACACCGCATTCAAACAATGGAGTTCATTTGCATAAATAATTATCTACACTCAATTTCATACACATACAAACAGATAATTAAAACCTTATCTGTGTTCATTATCATCAGTAGCTCTTCCTTTTTTGGTTTTTTATCTCGCTTTCTATCAACCACTACCGACTTTGTAGTCGTTCGCTTCCCACTTAATTTTTCAACCAAATTTCTCTTCAGTGGACTTTGTTTATTTGGTGAATTTACCTGGTTCATTTTAGCCAAGCAAGGATCACTAATACCATGATTCATTAGATCCACGCATTTTGTCCTCCTCCTCTTTACATTTCCAATATATGTTGCCCTCAACTTCACATTGCATAATGATTCTTCATTGTTGTGATCACAACTCATAGACCCGCTACCATGAACCTTCTCATTAGACTTCAATGATATAGGACTTGGCTCATTAGAATCCTTCAAAATCGGTTCACCTTGCAAAATCATCCTGCAACCAACTTGCAATAACATCCTCACTGAACGATACATCATCAATCTGAGGGGGATATTCATCATCATCATTCCCTACCTCTGAAGTCCATTTTTTGTGGAATGGAACATTATTTGCAAAATTCATCACAGCTTCAAAACATATAAGATGATAAAAATGAGGACCATGAACTGTTGTACCAAAGCTAAATGGTGTCTGATCCAGAACTTAAATTACATTCTGCACTATAAAGTATGTAAATGTAAAAATTGATTCAACTAACCGGTTAAAGCAACATCCACAAACGCATCTGCTTCAAAGGAGTTGACAATATTAGTATTGACCTTTTCTTTGACTAAATCATAATTAGGGTTGTGAGATTTTGTAGCACCGTTCAATACATCTCGCCCATTCAAAACCTCAATAAACTCAACAATAACCACATTCATATCGGTGAGATGATCTCCATCTTCCAACGCTATAAAAAGAATATATATTCGCAATAGAACTAACTATGAATTGTTATGGTTTGTTTAACACTGTAGAAGGAACCTCAGAATTATGGTATGGAACCACAAAGGCATCTGTAACTACATCACCATTAACCTCATTACATGGAAACTATTAAACAATATGGCAGAACAATAAATTAAATCCGCAAATAAGCACACAAACTGCAAGTATATGACAACAGTCTTACAACTGCACATTCTATCTCATGGGTGCCCAATTTAAATGAAGTTAACTCAAAATCGCTAACCTTTGTCGGCTTCCAGAGAAGTAGAATATCGCATTGCATGCTAATTCAATGTTGTAAATGCAGGATCCAGTGAATTGTAAGGGAAATCTGATACAGAATCAGGAAGTACATAGAATTAAGCACTATAACCCCCATTAATATGTCAGAATTAATTAACCATAGTTATCTTACTTTGAAATGCTTTGGCAACGGAAGACTTACGGTGGTTTCCGATAACTTCTAATGGGTGGTGAACGCTAAGGCTTTGATTGAATGTAGTATGGACGCAGAAAATGGTGGTGGAATAAAATAATTTTGATTAACTATATTAATTGTAATTAAATGGCATGTAAGTTTAAATTTGACACTACAATATTTACAACTAAGACCCCATCGCATACCATGGACTCTATTGCAAGCGTAGAAGGTTTTTCTAAAACTACTCAACCAAATAGAGGACCAAAGTATAAATTCACTATATTAATGAATGGACGGCTAAATTAATAACATAAAATGGTTTACATAAAGTAAGGAGTTGCGTTGTCAGATCTGAAGAAAATTCTTCTACAATTTCTCAAGAACTTCTGGTCTGACCCAAGATTCCAACTGTATTTTCAAGGTACGAGTGAGTATCAGTTGGTAAACAAACGTCGACTGCCTTACCCATTGAATAGAGATGTTTCATTCACATTTTGATGTTTTGACCAGGGGATTCGAATGGAATTATCTATGGCTAGCGTTGACCGTAATGCTATCCACCTAGTGACTTGTAGGATTTGTGGAATCAAAACCAGGATCTGCGTATCCAAGTCGGTGAAAACCCCGAGGAAGCTATACTACCGTTGTTCAGTTGAACATGGATTCCAGGGAATGGGTGGTATTAATTGACGGTGTGGTTGGTGGAGGAACAACTGGTGGTGTGCAATCTGGAGTAAGCACTGGAGTATCGTCAGTTAATACATGCGTGGAGTTGAGGAGAAGGGATCTTGAAAGGGTTGCGGTGGTAAGGGGAGTAGGTGAAGATCCAGTCGGTAGCAATGCTATTCTCTTGAACTACATGGATGGATTCTTTTTGCTGATGGCAATACTTAATTGCATGATGTTTGTTGCCTATTTTTTTTGGATTATGCATTTATCTCTTAACTAGGAAAAATTAGTTTGTGTATCTTATCTTAAAACTATGTCTTTGCTACTCTTTAAACTTATAACTGTATCTGCTGTGGACATTGTGAAATTTTAGTTTTGTTGGCAATGTATGCTACTACTTTTGTTTGTTTGGTTTTCATTGTTCGGTAACAAGCGCAGTGCTTCTGTTTCAGTCCAGTTATCAAATCATGTTCCAACATAGGTGCAACTTGGTTCCGTGGTCTCTTTTAATGGAAGTGATGTTTACCTAAATTGGCATATCATTAGAAAAGCACTTGACAACATAGTACATGGTAGGGTATTTTTAGATCAAGAAGCAAACATGAACATAACAAACATGCATTAAGGAATAACACAAAGTGAAATGATTAACTGCCGGATTAACTAATGAAGCTATTGAAGTAGATACGAACATTAAAACCCCGAACATCAACTACTCAAGGGCAATGCCCGTGAAACCTCAAATTCAAAAAAATGGAATTTGAACTACTATATAGACGGGGTTGCCAAAACCATACACGAACAGACCAATCCAACATGTGGATGAAAGGTACCTCCCTTGTCAATTTCGGGAAGTTGGAGATCCATGTAGGTTTCTGAACCCCATCCCGATGGACAATTATAAAATTCGGTGATGCTGCAAAAGTGGACAAGTTCTTAAGTGCGGATCGGGGTAGTTTTTCAAACTGACCCTCAGAAACCATAGGGAGTGCAACTCTTCCTTTTAAATCCTTCCTGCTGTTGAAATGGGTGATTGAATACCTGCCATAAATTCTGTAACACGAGCCTCCTTGAAAACCTTCAGCATTTCACGGATGAAAAGCCTGAACTGGATAATGTCATGCACATGAACTTGGTGGACGTAGGGAAGTGGAACTACGGGTTTAGGTGGTGCTTGAAAATTCTGAACAAGAGTTGGTGCATCTTTAACCTCTATGTTATTGACATCGTCGACGTCAATAACTTCAACCAGGTTGGGTGGATGTGCATTTGGGATCATTCAGATAACATGTCGATGCTAGGTCTCCCCCTCTTAAGGAATTAAAGTATACAGTTTTGAAATTGATCAACAGTTTGCGTTCATGTTGGAACACAGGTGAACGGCTTGGTAGTTCTTCTTGAAAGATATGAAAAGATGAGGTTTAATTAGAAAAATAAAAGGTAAAAGGTTGTAGTTGCAATATTAAATATATATTGTACAACGTGTCGTAGTTGTAAAGTTCATAACCCGATTCATACAACCCAAAATTTTTATCTTCATTTCTTCTAATTTGCACTTCAAATCTTGGTATTTTCATGGCTTATGGAAAGACCGTATTTTAAGAGACAGACTCTAATATTTTATTAAATGTTTATTTCATATTTATTTTTAATATTAATATTTTAAAATTTAGTCAAATTATTTGAGTTTAGTTTACAAATAATGGGTTTAGGGTTTAGTAACTATGTGTAATTTTTCAAAATTTTTATTTAGTATATTAGAATTTATTTGAAGTTAGTATTTTAAAATATTTAAATATTTTTTTTGCTCTATTCCGTACAATAATGTTTAGTTCATTTGAGTATGTTGCATTTTTTAAATTTAGTTCAGTTTAATTTTTTATAATTATTTAATAAGGTTCAGTTCAGTAAATTATATTTATATATTAACAGTTTGGTTTAGTTTATTATATTTATTTCAATTCAATTCAGTGTATTACATATTTATATTCAGTTCCCTTCAGTTTAATATATTTATTTAAATTCAATTCAGTTCAATTCAGTTCAGTGTGTACATGTTTATATTCAATTCATTAGATTTTTAAAAATTCATCTTAGCTCAGTACATTATTTTCATTGCAATCCAGTTGAGTAGTATTTATTTATGTTCAGTTCAGTTCGTTGTCTTTTTTATTCAGTTCTGTTTAGTATATTATATTTATTTAAACTCAGTTTAGTATATCATATTTATTTGAATTCATATCAGTTCAGTTTATTAAATTTATATAATTCAATTCAACTCCAAACATCCTCAATAATTAGTACGCATCATCTAGCACCATCTACAACCATATAGCACCATTTACCAGCATCTACAACCACATAGCACCATTTACCATCATCTACCACCATATCATATCATCAACCATCATATCATATCATTTACCACCATATCATATCATATCACCTGTCACTATATCATATAATATTATATCATTTTTCACCATATTATATTATCTGACACCATATCATATCATCTCTACTGGACAGGACCTTAGTGTCTTTTTTGGGTTCCAAGAATAAAATTGGATGTCCATCACCAGCACAATTCATTTGAAGAAACTCCAAACGCACGCTAGTTCAAGCCAAGCAATGTTACCTTAACAAGAAACATCTTCTTCTAGTAGTTATGTTTTATTTTCTTTTGTTTCTTTGTCTTCCAGTAGCAATGTTGGGTTTTTCACTCTGTTAAACAGTCGACGAATACCTAAAACAAAGTGCTATGTTGCTTGCATTTTTTCACATAGCGTGTCAGCAAAATACAAAATCTAATGTTAGTAGCATTTGCTCGCATCGTTTCTCTTCTAGCCTTTAAAAAAAAATTTATACCCTTCTACACTCTTACCTTTTTATGTACGTTAGAGATCCAGAGTAATTCAAACGACATCGTTCCATGTCTTCTACAATCTAAAAGCATCTTTTTCAGTGATAGTTTTTGGAACTCATATTTCATCACGTTTAGATGTTAATGTAACTCTACTATAAATTTTTCATCGATTTGGTCTATTGACAAGCAACATTGTTTCCCATAAGCTAATGGACATGTCACTTAATTGTTACCTTATACTGTGCATTTTTTGAAGTAGAGACAAAATTTAAATTTTCATATTCTCTCTATTTTCTTAAGTTTGATACACTTACCATATTTGTATGTTTTTGTAAGTTTGTCACCTTTAATTTTATGAAAAAAAGTACATCATTCTCAACCACTCATTAAACTTTTGACTCTCTTCACTCAATTTCCTCCACACATTTCAAACGGAGGGAGTAAGTATTTTTAATATCATATACTGTTAAATTTTCCCCTTGAAATACATAATTTTACTTGTTTTAACTTATATAATACATCATTTACCTTTTGTAACAGAATTTCAAAATTCAAGGTAAAAGTCACTGTGGACTTTCTTTCCTGAGACTTATGAATTTCAAAATTCATAAACTTATGAATATGTTGTCTTTCCTAAGACTTTCTATTTTTCATCTCCTATTTCACCTTTTTCCCCAATGGTGAATATGAGTTTCGTTCGGAGGACATAAGTTTGGTGAGTGAAAATATGGATTTTAAAATATTTTAAAAGATAACCTCATAACAGTAAATGTGAGTAATATGTATTAGAAAAAAATATTATTATTATCCACGGTCATAGTATATTTGGGGCAACATAACATATACATAGAAAGGGGGAAATTAAAATAATTGACATATGAAGTGAATATTAATATCATCTCTACCATGTGTAAATATGTCGTGTACGCAGTAAGTGAAAGTTGAACCTGAGATTAGTGTTTGCAGAAACATACTAAAGAGTGAATAAGAGTGTTCTTAGCAAAGCATAAATAAGAGTGAATATGACTTAATTGGTCAAATGAATGGTGTGAACGCTTTGCAAGGAAATAACAATTGTTAACAACTGTTGCATCTACTAAGAAAATGTCACGTGGCATTACTTACGTATAAATTTTTTATAACAATTGATTGGAGTCACTTATGGAATATTGATTAAAAATGTGTACACTCTACATATCTCCCTTCTTAACATAACACCTGCCAATCTCTCCTTCCCAGAAACATCTTCCGACCCTATTCCCTACCCATCAACTAAGACACCATCCACCCCGCACATGCATCTAACCATCCACCGGAACCACCTCAGGGATCCGGACCATTGTCACCGTTTAACCCAGACCACGTATCCTCAACATACTGTAAATATCATGCTCGCCGACAAGGCTAACTCACCCACCACATTGTTAGATGTTGAGGGTAGGTCACCATCCACACAAGTCAACTCCACGGGGATGGACCAACATATCAAGTCCCAGCTTGAGTTCACCTCTGGTACACAAGCTGACATCATCAAACACCAGCCGCCGTAAAAATCGATGGCGAGCTATCCGTCGATCGGACAACATCATTTCCTTCAAAATGAGGTCTCTTTCCACAACGACAGTCGCTTGGTCGACCTATTCCCTGACGTGGGTTTCCTTTAATTGCATCAGTTGTTTTTCTTTTTTCATTCCATTACCTTTCCATAACTATTATACTACTAGGGTATGCATTCAATAGAATATAATATATTCATTAGGATATTCATAAATGAATACGGTATAAATATGTAATAATGTCCATAAATAAAAACTGCATTCTACTTTACTTGTGCTATCAGTTGGTGTGTTACAATCGATAGTTTTTAGGAAATTGTGTTGTTATTTAAATTAACTATTTACATTAACTGAGCTTAATGTAATTATCCCAATAAGTTTGAATTTTTGTGAGATTGCTGAGTTAGTGTAGTGGTGCACACTGTACACTTTCGTCTAGTATAGTGTTTGGCTATAAGTACCTGGATAAAACTTAGAAATGATGTGAATTTCCAAAACCAGATTCAAGTCTACTGCCATTTATCAAATTTGCATCCTATTATGCATCCAAAGTGCTTTGTTCAAAGTTATAATGCTTTTTATAATCTCAGGAGGATGAACTTCAAGTTGCTACCCTTTTCTGTGACCTCCATGTCATCATGGATCATCATGTCGAGAAGAGCAAGTACCTTTCTGGGCTTGTGAGTTCCAAGGAAGGGAGCCCTAGTTACTTGGAGATTACTGAACCATTCAGTGCCAATGACTACATTGACAAGTCCATCCGCAACTTGAGTTACCTCAAGAATTCATGCACAATTCGACAACCAACCTGCTCCATCAACAGTGCCACAAGCTAGCATGTATACACTTGAGGATATTCATCCCACACTAGTTCTCAAGCATCCATACACATATGGGCTATAAAGGATATCTTTGTCAGCTAACCCCGAAGGTTTTTTCTACACTTATCTGTGCTACTCATGTTTTTCTTTGAAGAACAAATTGCCAATGGAGGTTTTAGAGGGGCTGACTACTGTCTGGGATCCCAGGAAAGTTCCAAAAACAGGTAAAGCTTCACCACAACTAAGTGACACACGCTTAACCAATGTTTTGAGAGTAACACAAATATATAATAGTGTACTTAAAATTTTCAGTTTCATAATTGCAGGTGTGCATTGTTCGATGGCAGCAGCACATTTCCCGTTGTTGCAAGGTCTGACATAAGGAATTTATTTCCTAGAATGATACCTTCCCCATCAGTTATTTTAGCATGGTTGCGTGTGATGAACTATGCATGGAAGAAATGGGATGTCCAATTTGCATCCCTACACTTGATAGATACGACAACTTCTGCATTAAACATATACCTAAAATAAAAAAAACGTCACCATTTACATTGCATGGCTAAAGTAACTATGCTTAGATTCGTATTCTATTGACATTAAAAAAACCCTCACTGTAAACATCCCCTCCAAGCACAGGAGGACAATCTCATGACCACTGAGAACATCCTAACGCATTGGGACAAATGCCTGCGTCTGACCAAAATCAAAATCAACCAAACCTCAGTGGTACTATTTTGTAATCAACATGACTTACATAACTACTAATCTTTGTTACATTTTAATAACAATTCCTCATTACTCATGACCATGAACAGCTCTTTGTTCCTTTCAAGATGAAGAAATGGTACATCCTCCTGGCTGTAGACTTCGAGATCGCAACAATGAACTACTTCCACACATGCCACCATATTGGCCAAGAAGATTGGGACACTTATACAATATTTTTTGTAAGTTACCCTCAATTATGTAAACTACCATTGTTCCCTACCATCAAATATAACAATGTTCTTAAACTTGTCGATTCATTTGTACACATGTTCAGTGAGGTAGCTTATGGGAATATTATCTAGATGCATTATGGAAATCTCCTAAATTACAGGACTGCATTCAGTTACAATAAATGTAACACACACTTATGTTATGAACATAGAAACTATATGGTCAAAATTAAGTCGAGCCTATTTCATGCAGTAATATAATCAGTCATTCAACTATCGTTATCATATATCATCGTGGTTACACATACTAAATCATGGAGGTATGTTGTTTGAAGTAGCAACTAATATCTCCCAATCAATCGAATCACAGGGCTTGTATGTCTGGTGCCCGCTGTAATGCCTTAGGGACGTCCGGGCGAATGATTTCCTGGAGTTCAACTACAAGAGGGTGGTTCCCCACTGGCATTGGACTAGCTGCAATATGGATTGTAGTTTAACAGTGATGCACCTGATGGATAACTTTGACGGAAGTTGTAGCAGTTACGACAACTTAAGGTGGAACCATGTACGTTTTGTTGTAAGAAAAAATCCTTATCATTCTATTGCACTTTGTCATCATTTAAAATTTCCGCCACCAGGGATGTAGCCACACCAAAGCCAGAGTGAATTATGCCTTCTGTATAGCAAACTGTAGGGTCAACATACATCGGATATCTGTCCTCATGGATACTTCCACAACATCCTCAAGAAGTTAAAGAAAGCACCGAGCATTCCTTCACTCGTGACAAGTCCAACCAACTAGGGTAAAAGCAATCTCGTCAATGAACCTTGTTCTATCTATTTCATATGTATTAACTTGCAAACAAGGCAAAAAACCATTACTACATTAATTACTAATATTCCACCACTTTTTGTAAGCTCTAATCCCCCAGACAGTGCAACTAAGGGCATGCACAACATTATCTTGTCATGTACTAAAATAGATTGAAGCACATACTCTTCCCAAATCTTTTATAGCATTTCCTGGAATTGACTTAGCTGTTCAATTATTTACGTTGATTATTTGTTTCCAGTAAACGTTGGCAAAAATAGTGCTTTATATATATATATCCAAAAATCCAGTCCAACTTTCTTGAACAAAGCGTATTGATATAAGACACCCCTTTATTTGATATCTTGTGGAGGGAAAGTAAGTCACGATGGTCTATGTTCCAACATCAGAACAATTTGCTGAAAGTTTCACAAAGCCACAAGATTCGGCTAGATTTGAGGTTCTCAGACAACACTTGGGCGTGTGTCTGTTAGAGTTAGTCTCACATTGGTGGTTGACAGTCATATAACTCGGTATATAATATTATGGGTCAATTCTATGTAGTACCAATTGGTCTTATAATAGAAGACCATGATTCTAGTAAGGTATCAGAGCCTAAGGTTGGCATGTTACCCCCATTCTTACACGTTTACAAGATTATTCATGCCACTGCAGGTGAGGGGGCATGTTAGAGTTAGTCTCATATTGGTGGTTGACAATTATATAACTTAATATATAAGGTCATTGGTCACCTTTACATAGTACCTACTGGTTTTATGATAGAAGACCATGATTCTAATAGTATCACATTTGAAGTGTTATTGTTAAGCATTTTGGCCGTAGATTTTCTTCCAATTTGTTTTTGTACTTGAAAAGAGTTCATCTCTTGAAAGACGATCTTTCCATAAGTTATGGAAAGACCATGGTTTAAATTACAAATTTTAAGAAATCAAGATAAAATTTTCAGGTTGCATTAATCGTGTCATAAACTTATAACTATTACATGTTGCATGATAAATTTTTAAGATTGCAACTAAAACCTTTTGCCTCTCTATAATTCTTATTCAACTCCCATCTTTCCATATGCCTTAGGAAAGACGGTCTTTCCCGAGACTTTGCCAAACAAAAAAAACAATTAGAAAAGAAAAAAAGGGAAATACTTGAAAGTGTTGTTGCATGTTGGATTATGGAAGCAAAATGAAAGATCAAGGAAGATAATGGCCTTTGGTTTTGATGGATGATGGGTGAAAAAAGATAATATTACCTCGGGAAGAGAAAAGGTGGGCACATGTGTTGAGAAAGGAAAGTAAATTTTATTTTCAAATTCTAACTCATCATCTCCCACCATTCCTTCTTCCCAAAACCTCTACTTGATATTCTTTCCATCTCATTGATTTCATGCTCAAAATAATTGGGATTTAACTTTATATCATAAAGGTACTAGCTAACCCGAGCTCAAGAACCACTTCTGAGCAAAAATCTCTTCGACATAATCATGGAGAAAAGTGAATCATTCAAGAAGATTTTTTGGAGAGCCAGAGAAGAGCTTTCAACTACATTTCAGCCACATGCTAGAGCCCTGGGATCTCATTCAAGAACCAGGAGTTGAAGTTGTCAGGCTTTCACCAGTTAAGCCAATAACAGATCGCTCTTTGCCGGTGAAAATTAAGGTATTTCATGAAAAATACTTTACCTTTAATGGCCAAAACTTCAAATCTTTGGATGATTGTATGGAGCATTATTTGAAGCATGATAAGAGGGTAGATTTAAGAAGGTGCAGGTCTATGTTTGGATATATTAATCTGGTTAACCTATCTCGAGTGTTGAGAGAGGCTATTGAGGGAATTAAGAAAATAGAGGACTGAAACCCAAAGTTGGTAGAACTGGCATGCATAGAGCATAAGGAGAAGAAAGTAATATGTGTGTATACAAGGGCTTCTTGGCCAAGAAATCTTAAGCTCTGAGAGATTAGAAAATGGGTTGGGCATCGGTATGTGTTGAGTTTGACCAGCTACAAAGCTCTTCAGGTTTATGATGCTAATGTGGGAAAGAACCTGAAGAATCTTAGAGAATTACCATCCCCTTGTGATTGTGACTAGTAAATCTGAGGATGAAGAGCTGGGAGTCAGGGATGCTGCTCCAGCCCAGAATGAGGACGGAGGGGGGAATATTGATATGGAAATAGTTGAAAACTATGATCTGGGAGGAAGTCATTCCCCATAAAACCAAGAGGTTGATGAAGAATGTGTAATTCTGACCCCATATATGAAGACATGGGATGAAGAAGAAGGAATAGTGGCTGTTATTGATGTTCCAATGACATATGAATAGGGGATGGAGAGGGAAGAAACTGAGGTTGAAGGAGGTGGTCTTGATCTAGGAGGAGGATATAACCCAGAAAACCAAGAGGTTGATGATGAAGAATGTGTAATTCTGACCCCAAGAGATGGGGATAGGGGATGGGGAAGAGGAAATATTGATTGCCGATGATGTTCTAACAGCATATCAACAGGGGATGGAGAGAGAAGCAACTAAGGTTGAAAGAGGTGGTCCTGATGATGTTCCAACATCAGGCCAGGAAGAGACGAAAGAGGTGAAATTTAATGGTGTTCCAACACAGGAACAAAATCAAAAAGGCTGAAGGTGAAATTGATGTTCCAACATGAGGGGAGAATGAGTAGAACGTAGTTTACTCTAGTGATGAAGAGCTGGATGAGTTTATTCAAACTCAACCAAGAACTAAGAGGAAGCATCAGTGATAGAGACCTCTCAGAAAAAATTGAAGAGAAAGAGAGTCAAGACAGGTCAGAGCTCAACATCTGCACCTATAGCAAGGGAGGCACTGAATTTTGAGTTCTTTGACGAAGGATGTTTAGGGGTCAGTAAAGAAATCTACAAAAAGATAATTGTGGAAAAGAGGCTTGGTGATCTGATTGCTTAAAAGAAATGTGCTTTTACTGACTATCTGGAGTATTCGGGGATTACAACTGCTGCCTCTATATACAAGGAATATAATTAGGATATTGTACATGAATTTTATTCAAATGGAAGGCAACATGGATCCTAATTATGTCTGGGATAACAAGGTCTATGTGAGAGGGATTGTGTTCAAATTTTCTTGAGAAAGGATCAATAAGCTACTGAGGGTGCCTTCACCAGAGTTTGAGACTGTTTATGCTGGCGAATTTTCTGTAACGGATGATCAAATACTTACAGAGATCACGAGAGGATATCATACTGAATGGAAAATTCAAGGAAATGCTACTGCTTCCAGTCTGGGTACTATGTACTTTTTCTTGTCCCAGTTGGCTATCAACAGTTGGATCCCATCCTCAAACACTACTACTCTCACCCGAGATATGGAAAAATTATTGTATTGCATTGCACTCAGACTCCTATGAATCTTGGTCTCTTTATTCAAGGAAGCATAATTGAGCATGCTAGTTCTTCATGGACCAAGAACTTCCTACCATATCTATGCATTATTAAAGATGTATTAAAAGGAGAAAAAGGTGAAAGTAGATAAGAGTGATGTAATAGTCCTTGTTATGCCTCTCAAACTGAACAAGAAGACTTATCAGTTGAGGACAATCAAGGATCTTCCCTTCAAGCCTTCAGATTCTGGAGATGGGAGTACCTCAGGGGATACTGTTAAGAAGATAAAAGAAGCTAAGAGAGTGGCGGTGAAAGCTAAGATCGCTGCTCTACAAGTCCAGATTGCTACTTTGGAAGCTGAGTTGACTCATCTTCATGATGAGTATGCTGATTGAGGGTTTGTTTTTTTTTAACTAGTTATATGCTCGATTACTTTTGCAAATTTTATGGCCTAGGGGGAGTAGTTTGTAATTTTTTGTATTTGGATTTCTGTTGGATGTTATTTTGGATTTCTTTACGTTGTTGAGCCCAGCTGGAAGCTAGGGTCATGATGGATATTTTGGGGGATGATATATGTTATTCTCGGAGTTCAATTGTTAGGTGTTTATGTTTATTTTATGTTCTAACATGGTTTGTCAAGGTGAGTAAGTACTGATTGTGTTTTGATGTTCAAAGGTGTGCGTTGAGGTCCTTATATTTTTATAGTGGTGCTATTCAGGGGGAGCTAAACTTTCTTTCAGCTCATGTTGCAACATCCATACTGTGATGCCCTTAACTTCTATCTAGGTCCAAAATAATAATCAAGAAATCCATGCAAAACAAAATTCAAATATCTATGACAGCCGACTTCCAAGAAAATGTAGAATATCCAAAAGTAATCCCCCTTGGGACCATAAAACATGTCAAATCAACAACAAAAATAGAGAAAACCCTCAGACATCAGTTTCATCAGCAGACTCTTCCTGCCCATCTTCTTCTTCAGCCAGTTTTGTCAACTCAGATTTAATTGCAACAATCTAAATCTGTAGTACTGCAAGTTTTGCAGTATCATTTTCATAGCATCCTTTCCCTTTCTTGCTACTGCTGCAGATGACGTACCTGTCTCAGACTTTTTCTGCTTCAGATCATTCACTTTCCTGGATGAGAAAGTCTTTGAGAGTATTACAATCTCATCATCATTTTGAGTTATCACTCTGCCTTCTCTAGCCAATGCAGTAATCACACATGGATTTGGAAATGAGTTCTTCTTCCTAGAGGAAACAGCCTGAAACACAATGTTTTCTTGGATAATTCTCCCAAGATTCACTGGAACCTTCATGCCAAGTATAACAATTTTTCCATCTCCCCAGTTAAGGCTGAGGTGTTAGCAGATGGAATCCAGCAGTTAATGGCTATTTGTGACAGACAGAAGTACTTGCTTGTCAGATTTGACATGGCTGCATTCCCTTGGGTCAACCATTGTGACACAAAGCCACTTGAGATCTCATTGATTATCTGGTCATTTTCTATCCCCAGATCCTTTACATATGGCCTAGGAAACTCAGGGGTAGGCAGCCCAAGTATCTCAGTTATCTTCTCAGCAGAGAAATTGACCATTCTTCCTCGAATGTAAGTCCATCCAAACAAATTAGAAACAGTATCCAAATTTTTTGCCATAGCATTTGCATAAAATTATATCACTAAATCCTTATTATACTCCTCAAAAATAGTAGCTGCTTTAACCAATCCCAATTCCTCCAAGAATTTTGCAAACCCACAAGTTCGATAGGTTTCCAACTCCATTGGCCTTTCTGAAATGATGGTTCTTTCTTTGATAATATTCTAGCTGACCTGGCATTTCTCATAGTAGAAATATTCATTTAGAGCATCCGTTGCAGATGGTGTCCTCCTAGAACTCTTCCATGTCTCCCTCCTAACTCTTTTCTTCTTCTTCTCAGTTTGTGCAGTCTTTGATCCTTCCTCGGTCACCTTTCTTTTGCCTCTTCTGGTCTGTATAAAATCATCCAGTACCTCATCACTGTTGTGGTTTAAATCTTCAACAGACACTTATGGTGTTGGACCACCAGTTCCAGCCCCTTCCTCAAGTTTAGTGTGTTCCTGTGTTGGAACATCACATTCAGCAACATTTTCCATCTCAGGTTGTCCTAATGTTGGAACATCACCATCAACCAACTCTTCTTCTTCCTGCACTATCTCCATTTATGGGGTCATAATACATACATTCTAAGTTATCTCCCTACCAGCTTCTTCTTAATTCACTGGGACATGTTCACCTCCCATATCTTCATCAATCTCCATATCCACTTTATTCTCCTCCTCATCATCAATCTCAATAACAACCGGGGGTATCTCTATTATTCTGTGCATTCTCCTCCCATAGGATTTAGTATAAACACACATAAATTTTTCTCCTTCATACTCTATGCATGCCAACTCCATTAATCTAGGGTTCCAATCTTCCATGTATTGAATCTCACCAATGATTCCTTCAAGTGAGTGACTTAAATCATACCCAATAATTATTCCTGACATAGATTTGAAGCCCCTCAAGTCAACTCTCTTGTCATGCTCTATGTAGTACTCCATACAATAATCAAAGGATTTAAAGCATTAGCCATTAAAGATAAATGATTTCTCCTGAAATACCTTGGCTTTGACTGGAGAGGAAGAGTTCAGTAGTGGCTGTGCAGGTGCCTGAACTACTTCAACCCCTGGCTCTTGAATTTTATTCAATTCTTCAATCATAATGATCTCCGTTAGATTCAACTCATTTTATGGTTTCCCAAACAATTTCTTGAAGTTCTTGTTGTTCTCTATGTAATGCCGAAAAGGTTTTTGTAAAATGGGGCTAAGTTCCAAGATTTTTCAGCAGTACAACAAGAAGGTAGAGGAGGAGGTTTCACAAAAAAAAATAGAAAGGGAAGATGAAGAGTTAAAAATTGAAAAGAAGATATTTACTTTCTCTTTTCAACAACTCAGTCAGCCTTTTCTCTTCTCTAGGCCATTATTACTTCAAGCCGCCAAAAATTCAATATTCACTCTCTCTCTCTCTTTTGAGTTTCCTTCACATGCAGCAACTACTTCCAATTTTTCCTTTTTTCTCTTTTCTAATTTTTTTGAGTTTTTCCATTTTTTCTGTAAAAAAACAAAAAAATTATAGTTACTAGAACAGTATTTGGCAAAAATACCTCAAGTGTGACACACACCTAAGTGTTGTATGAGATTCTCAAAATTAGCTGAATCTCGTGGTCTTGGAAAATTATCAGCAAATTTCTCTGAAGTTGGAACATAAACCATTTTGATGTTACAACATAATATTTGCATACTCCCACAAATAGCTAACTAACACATTTGGACTTTACAAACACCACTAACATCCTAAAGGCCTGCTCAAACAACAAACTGCAAATTTCAGAGGCATACATAATAACGTTTCTAGATATTTTGCTACAAAATCGGCAACACAAAAGGAAACTAGAATCTAACATTTAATCATTTTAGAGTTAAACTTCCTTCAAGTTGTAATTGCCTCCAGTCGGACATAGTAACTAATTACTGCAAACTACAGACCTAATCAGTCTTTCCAGCTTTGATCCATACTCTCTTCTTGATCAACCCATTCGAGAGCTCTGCCCCGCACATCGTTCTCTTCCTACTTGTATCTAGACGCTGCCCTTGACAGCTTAGCTAGCGTATTCCGTTCCTCTACCTTGCTCGCCCATTCCTCACGTGCCATAGAGATTAAATTATTGTGCTTCAGAGCCATGGCCACCGATGTACTCTCACTCATGCTCTCATGAGGTGGTTCATCCCCCTGAGGAAAGCAGTTGCACAGTCGCCTCCTGTGAGCCTTCAAAATCAAAACCCCCAATTCTGGCTTCTTCACTGAGAGTGTCATGCCCAGCCTCATTTTTCTGGTAAATTTCTTCTTCTGGTAGAAATGGGTTTAGTAACCACCAACCATGCATTTTATAGGAGAAAACTAACCCCTCTGGATTCCACTATGTTGATAACTGTGTGAACCCATCATTATAATCTGCTGCCGATTCGTTTTCCCCTATGACATGACAATTCAGAAGCATACCTATTCAAACAACACGATTTAATACCCTGCTTCGGGTGCTTCATCCCTGATAAAAAAACACCAACATCATGGCAACTAATTAAGACTTAATAGCCACATCGAGCCCATTTCTAATTGTGAGAGGCCACAACATCAGGCCCAGATTTCTGGTTTTTGAACCGGCAATCGGAGAAAATGTGGCCAGGGATGAGGTCACGGAGAGAAATTTCTCCGGAGATAATTTAGACAGAGGAAAATGGTGGGACGCAAAATCGAGGGGAAGATAAAGGGGATGGATCCCTTAGTGAATTTTTCACGAGCCAAGGATGAAAGTTAAGGGTATGGCTGGGTCAAAGGGAGAGAGTGTGGGGCTGGGACTGGAGAGAGTGTGTGTCAGCCACCAATCCTGTGGTGACACCTGGGGAGGGTGAACAACACTCAAGATGTCTCTATAAGCCTCTGGTTCCCATATGAAAATTTCAAGGCTTTCATTAGGAATTTAGATGGACTAGAGACTCTTCCCATGCATCATAGGTTAACATATTAAGGTGGCTCCTCCTTCTCCAGTTCTTGCCTCGTGCTCGATGGACCTTATTAACACGAACACTCACCAGGACCCTGCACTCGTCATGAAAAGGCTCTAGCCGCCTTTGCGTGGTTAAATCATGCCCTAGAGTGGTATAGTTATCTCAGTTCAACTCTAATAATTTCAGCTCAACTCTCCTAACCTCCAATTATCTTAGTTAGACTCAAATAATCTTACCGCACTTCCAATAATATCAGTTCAACTCCAATAAATCCATCTTAACTTTTCTCAGGTCTAATAATCTCAATTGAGCTCAACTTCGTTTCAACTCAACTTTTTTCAATTCTTTTCACTTCACATCGTTCTAAAATTTATTTTAAATATTAAGTTTATAGTAAATTTTATTTATATAGGTTTATAACGATCATTATATTTATTGCGAATATGATAAATATACACATTGTAAATTTTAATTTTATCTCAATTAAGTCATTTCCTTTCAGCTTATTTCAGTTTTGTTGAATTTATTTTATTCTAGTTGAATTTAGTTTATTCTAGTTGAATTTAGTTCAGTTTAGTTAAATTCAGTTCGGTTCGGTTAAATTCAGTACAGTTCAACTAATTCATTTTGATATAAATAGACTCGTTTAGGTCTATTATTAATTATTATTTTTCACTATGTTTATTTAGTTCAATTCAGTCCATTTATTTCTTTTTTGTTGAATTCAGTTCAGTTTGCTTCAATTCAGTTTAACTAATTTTAAATTGATGAAAATTAGCTGGTTATTATTAATGTTTTTCACTACTTTAAGTTTTGGTCCAATTTGGTCATTCCTTTTGGTTATGTTGAATTCAATTTGGTTAAGTTGAACTCAGTTTTGTTTAGTTCATTTAATTTTAATTTGATAAATTGAGCTTGTTTAGGTCAATTATGAATAATTTTCCACCGTGATGTAATTTTAGTCCAATTTAATTCATTCCTTTCAGTTATATTGAATTTAGTTAATTTCATTTAGTTTTAATTTGATTAAAATTATCTTGTATAGATCTATTATTAATATTTCGTCAATATATTTAATTTTAGTAAAATTCAGTTTAGTATATTTAAATTTAGTTGACTCTAGTATTTTAAATTATTTAAATAAAGTTCAAAGTAGTATATTTATAATTATTTGAATTTAATTCAATATATTTCAGCTACTTTTAGCTCAGCTCTAATAATCTGATCATCTCAACCCTAATAATGTTATCTCACCTAGGGGTGGGCGTCGGTTCGGTTTATTCGGGTTTCGGTCTATTCGGTTTGGATTATTCGGGTTTTTTCCTAAAAAATCAAAAACCGAATCCGACCCAAACCATTCAAATAATCCGAATTACCCGAACCGAATTTAAATTTTGAATTTGGTTTGAAACCGAATTCAACCGAATAAACCGAATTAATTCCAATCTTTATCAAATTGAATTCGATTAAATCGGTTATGGACCATACCAAAAAGCCCATAAACATACCAAAATTTTAATTCCAAATAAATATTTCCACCCAAAAGTTAAGGCCAAGTAATTTGCCATTAAAGGCCCATTTGGCATTTGCATCTTATGTTTTGTCTTAAAAAAATGGAGGAGTTCCCTAGTATTTATAGTTGAAAATTGAAGGCAAAATCTCCACCACTTCCGATGTGGGACTAATGTAGTAAGGCTAAATCTAAAACCTTCATTGTCTTGCGTTGCTTCTTGACTTCATGCGGCTGCCTTCAATTTCATGTTCCATTTCCACCTTTTCTTCCTTTTTATTACGAGTCTGTCTCTTGAAATACGGTCTTTCCATAAGTCATGGAAATATTATGGTTTAAAATGCAAACTAGAAGAAATGAAGATAAAATTTATGGGTTGAATGAATCGGGTTATAAACTTTATAACTACTACACGTTGCATAATAAAATTTTAATATTGCAACTAAGACCTTTTACTTTGTATTATTATAATTAAACTCTATCTTTCCATAAGCCTACGGAATAATGGAAACACGGTATTGATATGAATCTCCTTGCAAAGACTCACGATTTGCGGAATTATATCTTTGATCTAGTGAAGGGATCTGCAAACCCGCACTATCTCGCACGAAATTCAGGAGTCTAGCCCTCGGGGTACGCCTAACTTCGACTTGCTCTCTAACTAGCCCTCAGGATTAGATTACAAGGTTTATTGATACTTAACTAGCCCTCGGGGTTAAGCAACAATGGAATAGCTCGCAAGCAAAGAGTATGAACTCAAAATGTTGTATATTTGATTGATGAAAGGTTGTTAAATTCGTCCATAAGGCCTCCCCTTTTATAGGGTTACAATCTTGCCTCAAACCCTAATCACAAATGGAAACGGAATCGACTTATGGCAGCTTTAAGAAGCTAAAACCATATCAAACTAAAATACCTAAAATAAATGGCAATCTAAGGTAATCAGGTTGAATTCTTCAAGAAGTAACCTTGAAGAATATTACCTTATCTAATCTTACCAAATATAATTCTAATCAGAATAAAACTGAATATACTAAACCTTAATGGACTGTATTTTCAAAATTCAGCTCTTCAAAGCCCACATGGCCGAGCTATCAGTCCAATAAATCCAAAATGACATTATTTTACAGTGATCACACTACCTCATTAAAAACCCAGTGGGAAAAAAGAGTATAGTGTTCTTCATGATGTATTCAGTTCGTCGACAATCTTGAATAATGAATCCAAGATGTCGATGGTAACTCCTTCTTCAATTCTTCATCATAAAGGCGATCAATCAAAGCATTTAAAGAAGCATCTCTAAGCTTAGTTCTTGACCTAGTCATCGGCCCTGCCATGTCACTTAGAGGATCTCGAACATATCCTTTAAATGTTTGATCAAGTCGTGGAATGTCTTCATTTATGGTGGTAGTCGTCTTGGCATCTCCATCATTCTCTCCGTGGTCGAAAGGTTTCGCCCTCGAAACTGAATCGTCTTCAAATGTAAATGGAGATAAATCAGCAACATTGAAGGTCACACTAACACCATAATGATCTGGTAACTCAATCTTGTAAGCATTGTCGTTCACACGATCCAACACTCTAAAAGGACCATCTCCACGTGAACTCAACTTAGATTTCCGAGCATTTGGAAACCTCTCTTTCCGCAGATGAACCCAAACATAATCTCCCACGTTGAACCTCATCAACTTACGGATTTGATTAGCTTTATCAGCATTCTGTACATCAAAGCATTTGATATTCGTATCATGTATTTTCCAAGATTTTTCCATTTATTATTTCATTATTTAATTTGAGGAGTATTTTGTGACTAGGGATTATTTAATACCGTTTGATCTCAAATCCTTTTTATTATTATTACCCTATTAATTTGACTTATGTTTTTACCTTTTCCATACATGATGAATGTGTTTATAATATATTTTGGCAAAGTCTTGGGAAAGACTGTCTTTCTATATGTTTATGGAAAGACGGGATTTAATTAGAATAATAAAAGGTAAAAGGTCTTAGTTGCAATATTAAAATTTTAGTATGCAACATATAGTAGTTATAAATTTATAACCTGGTTCATGCTACCCAGAAATTTTATCTTCATTTTTTCTAATTTATAGTCTAAACCTTGGTCTTTCCATAACTTATGGAAAGACCGTTTTTCAAGAGACGGACTCATATATTTTTATGATTTCTTTCTCTTCTATTTATATAAGTAATTTAAATACATTTAGAGGGTGATACAAAAATTCCACTATTAAATTAACACAACGTCCTGTTTTAGACTGACAAATCATTATACAATATTATTTTATAATTGATATAACTAATAAGCTGATTTGATATTTGTTTTTATTTATTGCAACAAATTTCTTATAACTTTTAAAATGTATGGTAATGTATAAATAATTATAATTGACCCTAATAGTTATTGAAACGAGATTTTTCATGATTAGTCTAACATTTAGATGGTCTAATAGGAGACGTTCTCCTAAATTAACTATGATATTTATATATTACTGTCTTCATCTCTTCACCAAGTAATCTCACCGTCTTCATCACTTCACCAAGTAATCTCACCGTCTTCATCTCTTCACCAAGTAATCTCTTCTGAGTCCATTGTAGTTTGTTAATTTTTTAGAGCAGAGGAAAATGTCCATTGTTTGAGGAATGCTTTAGTGTAGTGAAAGTTTACTATTGAAGAATCAATTATTCGTGCACCTTATCACTGTGATTACTAAGAGCACTGTAGTTTAGATATGGATATTTATTGATTATAGTTAATACTTTCCATTTATGTTCATGCCAATAAGAATTTATAAGAATATATATGCTTGTTTTTAAAATTTATAATAAATTTAAACTAACCAATTTATTAAACTTGTTTATAATAAATATGGATTATAAAATACTTGAATATCAGTCTTTTATCTATTTGATCCATTTAATGTTAAGATGTTTGGGGTAATTTTTTAAAATTTATAGATTAGTCCTCCCACTTTTATTTACTTATAAATTTAGTTTTGTAGTTTTAAAATTTATTTATTATTATATATATTTAATTAATTATAATTCGGTATTCGGTTCGGGTTTCGATTTGAGTTTTAATATCCAAAACCAAACCAAAAACCGTATTCAAAAATCGGTTTATACAATTCGGGTATCCAAAAACCGTATATTAAATTCGGTTCGGGCTATTCGAATTCGGATAATTTGATTTTTGGTTCGGTTTTTGGTTTTTTTGCCCGCCCCTAATCTCACCTCTCCTTAGCTCTAATAATCTTAGGTCAATTATAATAATTCCAGCTCAACTCCAATAATTTCATGTCAACTCTCCTCAGTTCCAATAGTTTTAACCCAGATCTAATAATCTCAACTCATCTCAGTTTAACCCCGTTTCACCTCAAGATCTAAGGTATTCCCTCCTTCCAAACTGAACTTGCACTCTTGCTTTTAACACGCTGTCCAAGAAGCATGTTTAACTGTTAATATATCTACCTACGAAAAATGAAAAGTTAATTAGAAACTACTTGTTACGAACAATTCAACATTATCATATATAATAATATCGTTGTTCATATATCTATTTAATTATATATCTATTTAATTATATGATCAAACTTTGATAGAGAATAGTGTAAAAAAAAAGTAAATGTGTAAGTTCACCTTGTACAAAGGCTAGAGGGAGTACTTCATCTGTTTTTTCAGATTTGACGCACTTTATTTTTAAAATTATTCATTCCATTTGTAGGTTTGACACACTTTTTTTTAGCAAGATTTCTTCATTTTCAACCACTCATTTTACTTTTCTTTTCTAAACTCAATTTTGTTTCACTCATTTCATTCACCTAAATTCAAACATATAAGGTTATAATGTCAAATCCACTTCAAATAGCACAGGATCTTTTTTACGCTCATGAAGAAACTTATTTAATCGTTAATATGTTTAACTATGTGTAATAATGGTAAACAAAAAGTTATTTTTGTGAAACTACTTCCTACAATAAATTTAACCATATATCATATGATAATATTATTATTTATATATTTATTCAAATATGTGATTAAAATTGATCACTAAACAGTAATATAAATTGAACCGCGCAGATCGATGCGGGACGGAGTGAGTATGAATTGAAATGATATAAGAGTGGGGCCGTGCCGACATCAGAGACAGGGTCGCACGTGAGGAGAATTGCATGGTTGGACTGATTCCCCGGTGGATGGGGCCCTCTCTCATAAGTCAAATCAAAAGTCCCATCAGATTGACTACAGAGAGTGCGAAATTCTCGTACCACCACCTGCTTTCCTCTTCAATTTTTTTAACCTATCGCTCCTATTCCCACGCGCCGCGTCTCACCGACAAAGATGCACGCGCCACCATCCTTCCTTCTTCTCCTTTTTCTTTCTTTACTTCTTTCCCGTTTACCGTGGTCAACGAAAGTCAACTTAATCAATAGTCATTCGAACTTAAGAAATGGGAATCTTCAAATAGAATAACAATACCCATAATACATTAATACCGATTAGAGATGCTTAAGTAAAAGAGGAATTAAAATTCTTGGCCCGTCTTTTCATAGACTTATGGAAAAATGAGATTAATTAGAATAATAAAAGGTAAAAGGTAAAAGGTGTTAGTTGTAATATTAAAATTTTATTATGCAATATGTAGTAGTTATAAGGTTTATAATCCGATTCATGCAATCTGAAAATTTTATGTTCATTTCTTCCAATTTGCACTTTAAACCTTGGTCTTTCCATGACTTATGGAAACAACGTCTTTCAAGAGATGAACTCAAGAATAAAAGGTATTTTGATGATATATATTAAGGCAAAATCTTGGGAAATACCGTTTTCCCATAAACTTATGGAAAGACGGGGTTTAATTAGAATAATAAAATATAAAGGGTCTTCGTTGCAATATTAAATATTTATTATGCAACGTGTAGTAGCTATAAAGTTTATAACCTGATTCATGCAACCTAAAAATTGTATCTTCATTTTTTTATAATTTACACTTTAAACCTTGATTTTTCCATGACTTATGAAAAGATCGTGTTTCAATAGACACTATGTATTAATCATGTTAAGCTATTTGAATGTGAAATAGTTGAAATTAAAATAAGGTAGAAAGAATGACATAATGTTCAATAGTCACTTAGCTATTTTGGTTCACATTGTTTGTCATATTCGTTTGTCCCAATTTAATCAGCCACTTTGATTTCATAATTAAAAAATACATGCTTGCTGTGTTTATTTATATTTGACACACTATAGCACTAGATTATGACCGGCTAATTATTTTCATATTACTAACGGATTTATTCCCACGGATTTAGATGTTTATTTGTCTTTCACATAAAACCTTGATGGGTTTATTTCCATGAACTAACTCAATTATTTACGTATCAACAACGGATTTATAAACCCGTTAAATTCATGTTGAGTTCGTACTCCTTACTGCTATTCTGACTTGATAATATATGAAATTGTCACAGTACTGACTTGATTTTTTATAAAAGAAAGGAAGGAAGCCGGTCAAAAAACACGTACAGGTGTATTCATTCACATTGTCCTGCTAACTTGATAATAGTATGATGAAAGATGTTGGAGCATGTGTTTGCAGATAATTTGGATACATGCTGCTTTTCTTGGAACGGAAATCCGTGGATGACCCGACTTTTATTGTTCTTCCATTTATATGGTAAAAATAAAAATGTGTGAGAGACGGTTTCATTTAATCTTATGGTAAAACGATGATTTGTTTAGAAATAGGAGAAGACATGTAGTACTTTTTGTAATTCTTAAAGGTTTACTTAGACCTTAGTATCCGGTCTCGTATAGTCTTTATTTTCTTTAAAATTGTCACCTTTTTATTTTGAGTCAGTCTCATCACTTATGGAAAGACTATCTCTTAGGAGACAGATTCTTTTGAAAAAAGCGAAATTATATTATAAAAATTATAATATACTATATATTAAATTTCACATTCAACTTATTTTGGGTGAACAAATTAAATTAAATATTAATAATCAAAATTAATAAGTATGATAGAGAAAATCAAGTGTAATCTACGAACAGTAAAAAGTAATTTTTTATTATTATAAAAAAATATTTTTTAAAAATAAATTAAAAAATAAGATAAATAATATATTTAATTACACTCGATCTAAAGCGGCAGATCCTGCTCCCAAAATAATGGTCATGAAATGATGCCCATATTTTCTCTCTCTTTGCTTTAATATTTCCCCTTCCGAAGTTCAAGGTCGAGGTGTTTGCCGCAATGTGTTTACGACTGGCAGAAACGTTAGGAGAGACTGATGTGAGATTGTACGTCATAATTTATACGTAGACAAGTTACAAAGTAAAATATAGGAATTATAGAAAGTACTTTATATCATGACTACCTTTATATAATTGTACTTAAATCTTCCGTCTTAACATAAAATTAGGTGAGACATTCTTATTCAAGTCTTTATAAAATGTTAATACGCACCTTGTTAATATTGTTGATTGACTATTTTCTTTCAGATTTTTTTTGAGATAAATGCTTATATAACCCTACTCTCTCCGTCCCAAAATAAATTATATGAAAGAGAAAATTAGTTTAAAAAATTAACAATAAAAAATAGCAAGCTTTTCGGTACAAGAAGCTGAAACTTATCATGTGATGGGACAGAAAAGTTATTGTACACAATGGGTTTAACAACTGATTATCCCTGACAGAAATAGTAAATATTCCCTTCCTTTTTTTTCTAACTTTTGGCTCCAAAATTTCACTTTTGGAGCCAATTGTTCAATTTCAAGCAACTGTTCATGAAATTGAAAATTCCACCCTTACATCTATAAATAGGGGCATTTATTACAGCACCCAAAATCAAACAAAAACCAAACAAAAGCTCTCAGAAAATTTTTGGCCAGTTCTTACAAAAACCACATTCCCTCCTTCAGTTTTTATTCATCATCGAGCAACGCTGTGATGGTTGGGGAAAACCTAACAAATGATCAGAGGTAGGACATAGCTCATTTTCTGCTTCAACACGTCAAGAATGGGCAGATTGAGCGGCAGCACAGAGTCGAGGCAGCACAGAGATGGTCATGTTCAGTGCGGACCATCTCTACAATCTGGGTGCGGGTGAAGCAGGAGCTTCAAAATGGAGAAGTTGTGAATGTCCCTCACAAAGACATGGGCAGTGTGGCAGAATCAAGAAACCAATCGACTTGGAGGCCAATGTGCGCATAAGGTACTTGCGAACCTGCCGGAGCACAGCAACACAAATGCATGTTGGAAAAAGCATCATACAGAGGGCTATAGCAAGCAAGGATATCAGAAGCCACACTAATGCAGTACATCTGCAACTAATATTAGCATGCAAAGAATCAAGGCTAGAATGGTGCCTAAGTAAACTGGAGTGCACCATGCAGTTCAAGCCCATGGAAAATGTCATACACATCGATGAAAAGTGGTTCTACTTGACAGAGGCAACAACAGGGTATATTCTAGGTCCCAGTGAACTCGAACCCTATAGAATCACTCAAAGCAAGCATTACGTTCCAAAACTCATGTTTTTATGTGTTGTGTGTAGACCATTACTTGACTTAGAGGGTAATGTAATGTTTGATGAGAAAATAGGGGTGTTTCCATCTGTGGATTATGCAGCAGCCAAGTACACGATTGTAAATAGACCTAGGGGAACTATGATGCTCACACCCATATCATCCATAACTAGAGACATCATAAGACACAAGCTGATTCAGTAGCTCATACCAGCAATCAAGGCAAAATGGCCAATTTGGGCAAGCAAAAATATTTTCATATAGCAAGATAATGCCCCTTGCCACATATTTGCAAATGACCCTGGATTTCGAGCTGCAGCCACCTCAGATGGGTTTAATATACATTTAATGTGCCAACCATCAAAATCACCAAATCTAAACATTCTAGATTTGGGGTTTTTTTACCTCAATTCAAAGTATACAACAGCAAAATTCTAGTCAAAACCTAGCTGAGTTACTGGAGGTTGTGTATGATGCATTTCAGAGATATGATCCTAGGCTTATTGACAATATTTTCCTAAGTCTAAAATGTGTCATTGTGGAAATCATGAAATGCAGAAGTGGGAATGAGTTTAAATTGCCACATATGGAAAAAGACAGGTTAAGAAGGCTTGGTATGCTGCCCCATAATTTAATTGTGGACTCTGAGCTAGTAAGGGGTTGTTTGGAACACATAGTGTCCATTGGGAGAACAAGGCCCATTTAAGACCCGCTGATCAGTATGGAGCTGGTTAGATATGCAAGGGATATGTGCTTTTGTAAGGTTGTGCTTCTAGATTCATGTCTAGGGTAAACATACCAGTTAGTTTTGGTAAAGGTATGTTTATAGGGTAACCTCGTAAAAGCTGGGAGGCCTAAACTCCCTTCTGTATGCATGAAATTTGAAAAACATTATTTTTAAAATTTAGGTTTCAGACCCGAGATAAACAAACATTAACCAGAATGTAATGGATGGCATGACACACACAGTAATTTCTAGGCAATAAACACTACAAGGCTGTCATCCGTGTGTTTTTAAAAAACACGATTGCTGCCTAAGTGTTCAAAAAATATCATCATAGGTGTCCAACAACTAATACATGGTTGAGTAGGAAAATAATTTCAGAGCTGGGTTTAATCACATCATGCACCGCCAAGATCAAATCAGTTTCATAACTGATAGGCATGACTGCATGTTTTAATCATTCATCATAGCTACATCATTAATCATGGGTTCAACCAACACATAAACATGCCATCATAAACAATTTCAGAAGCTATAATATCTCATATAAAATGCAGTTAATATATGTCCAGCCAAGGTCAGGCAGTTGGGGAAACAACACTGCATGGCTGCATATAAGAACCACAAACACATACATGTGCATCCACTTTTACTGCTTCACTATTACCCTTGATGTGAAACATGCCTTACCTGAATCAGGTTCAACATCAGATTTAGATGAAAAATGGGGAACACCCACCCAGGTTTCAACTGAATCTGAGTTTCAATCTAAGTGGTTGCACATTTGAACATAAAAAACACACATATTCAACTACCTAGCATAGAAAAGTTGCACACGGGATATCACAAACAAGTAGCACACAAGATATAACAGACAAACACAGCACCAAGTAGTTGCTGTAAAAAGCAAACCTACAGTAAAAGGTAAACTGTTAGTAAGTAAATAATTTTAAATTACAAAGCTGCAACAAAATTGAAAAGGATCATTCATTACAAACCTGTGAGTAATAAAACTATTTTCCATCATCACAATCACCACGACGCATATATCCACTCCAGTTACCGGGATATTGACAAGCCCCAGTTTCCCAGAAATTTGGCTCACCATACTTAGGGAATTCATTAACCTTGAAGTACACTGGAGGATGTGGATCACACCAGGATTAAGAATCAGATTCATCATAATCAAGGGCTTGGGTTTCATCAAAATTAGGGGGCTGTATTTCATCAGAATCAGGGGGTTGTGATTCATATGGATCAAGGGGCTGTGTTTTATCTGAATTAGGATCTAAATCTGAGTGGTAGAGGACAACTTCAAGTACATGGCTAAAATGTGTGGCCATGGGGGTATCCCAAGATTCAAATGAATCAGTATAAAAAATAGGGTACCGGGGTGGGATAACTTTACCGAGCTTCGTTTGTGACTCAATATCATCAAGCCTAGTAAATAATATGGGATCAATACTCGCCTCAAACTGAGAGTCATACACGGATTCACTCAAGGATTGGCAGGAGCAGACTTGCCCTGCGCAGCCATGGCCCTATAACCATTATCCATCAATTAAGGGTAGACACAATGGGTGGGGATTAGGTTTCATATGCAAACAATGACAAGGGAAAAAATTAGTTATCTATAACAAGGGGTGGGACTAGGGTTTCAGATGCAAACAAGCACAAGGGAGAAATAATACAGTACTAGTAAGGGGAAAGTTAGACATAGCTAAATGGTTAGAAAATCAAGAACTACAATAAACGAGGGCTTAAGACATCACAGATGAACATGAATAAGTGTAGACAGCTTTCAAAACACCCTAATTGAACACCACATCAGAATTAAAAGGCTTAGAATAGGAAGAACAGAAAGAAGCATGCATTTCCCAACTATATCATGATTGAGCATCGGAAATAATCAAACTACCAAATATACATCGCATGCAAACAGATTTTAGATCATATGTGTTTTAAAAAAGAGGTCCAAAATATCATTGGAAACCCTAATCGAGTCAAAAGGATTTCAAAAATTCAATACAGAAAGAACACCACAGGTAGGGGCATTACGGTCATAGATCTGGAAACAAGGTTCAACAAATCTACCAATCGTCACAAAATAGACAAGGTCTTCTTGTCAAAAAAACTCAAAAACACAAAAAAAAACATGGACACATAAAACCTAGAACATCATGAACACCACTGAAGAGATGTTTGAATCTCGGGTTGTTGTTAATGTTTGAAGTGACAAACATTAACAGATCACAGATCGTGTCAATTTTCAAAACCCCCAAACAATCGAAGAAAAGTTTAGAAACCCATAAGGCTATGATAACAACATCTCGGGATTCTAATCATAGAGAATCATCGAAAGCATCATAAAATCGAGAGAGATAGACCATGGAATAGACAGAAATCAAAGGAGGAGAGGCTAGGGTTTTATGTGTTTTAGAGAGTTGAGAGAAAATAGCTGTGAGTTTGAAGTGTGAAAAGATAAATGGGAGAGTAAAGGAGAGCATTAAGGAGTGAATGTCAGCATTGGGAAACAATAATGGACCTCAGGAAGATCAAAAGTTAGGCATGTGAATAATCTGACCGCTTTTCAAAATACAAACGCGTTCCTCGACAGGCGTCCCAGCCTGGCCCAACAAGCCTAATTAATCAGTTTTAACCCATGTAAATTTTCCAACTTCCAGGGCATTTCATCTTTTCACAATCGGTTAACTTGGATGGTTCAGGAATTTTCTGACCCATTGCAATTTAATTGGGAACAGTCAAATAAGGAAAATATGTAGTGTATTCCGGGACGGAGGGTGTACTTAATTCACATAAGTGTCAATGTCACCTTTTGATAATTGAACGTGCTAATATCACCCTAGATAGTTTATGTAAGTGCAAATGTACCCATTCCGATAACTTTTGGCCAGAATTTTGTAAAAAAGACTTTTTTGCCCCCATAAAAATTGAAAATAAAGTAATATTACTATCATACCCCTTATATTTCTTACGTCGCCTTTTTCATTTGTTTCTTCTCCAGCTACTTTTTTCTTCTGTCGTTTCTCTCTTCAGCCTTCCTAGTTTGAACCCCGTCATTAGAAGCTTTACGGCGGTGGCTGGCTGGCTTCTGGGTGGAGGTATGGGGTGGCATTAGGCAGGGTAGGCTAGGGTTTAATGGGGGTGTTAGCGGGTTAGCGTCAGGCGTGGGTGGCATCGGCCATAATGGGTTAGGTTTAATGGGGGGTGCAGCGAGGTGGCATCGAGCGTGGGCGGCGTCAGGCGGCATCGGGGTGGGCTAGGGATTAATGGAGATGTTGGCAAGGAGGTGTTGGGTGGGGTGGCATCGAGGGGGGGGGAGACAACCATCTCTACCATCATAGGTGGGGATATACAGTTGCGGTGGCGTGGGGCGTGGGTGGCATCAGTGAAAGCCATGATTAACCGTACGGGGTTAGGTGGTGTGGGTGTCATTGATAGCATCGGTGAAAACAACAATTAACCTCATGGGGCTGGGTGGCGCCTGAGGTGTTGGTGACATCGCAGCAGAAAATGAAGGCAGAATAAGAGGGTCTTTATTAAAGGCGAAGAGATGAGCTTGAAGCTAGTGGTGCTGAAATTGGGGCACCATTGGTGGTGGTGATGGAATCGATCCTCTGATGGTTGGTGGTGATGAACTCGAGGGTCGAAAGTGGTCGTGGTGGGGCTGACTGGTCGTGGTGGGGCTGACTGGTGGTGGCGATGTCATTTGAAAGTGCTGGGGCTGACTGGTGGTGGCGACGACATTTGAAAGTGGTGGGGCTGGCTAGAGGGCGCTATGGTGGGTGTTGGTGAGGCGACGACAGGCGGTGGTGGTGGTGAATTTCAGGTGAACCTAATTCTTATTCTTTGACATATGATTCCTTTTGAGTCGTTATTTGTGCAATGAATTATAACATTGTATGTGAGGGGTTATTAGTACACTGGTGGAGACATGGATAATTAAAGGCAGTTCTATCGAATTGCAGAAGACACTTTTTAGGTGTCTTTTCTGCCTCAATTCTGAATTTAAAATATATATCAAAGTGCATATGTAACCCTACATAATTCACGAAAGTGCACATATAATTCTGTGATAAATGGAAGTGCAAATATAACCCTATATAGTTAGTTATTGTGCAAATATAACTTTTTTTAGAAGTTTGAGGCCAGATTATGATGAAAAGACAATTTACCCCTCTGAAAAAATATGTAACAAAAGCACTAAAATGACATTCATACCCTGAAACCCTAACTCTTTCATCTTTAAATTACCTTCCACCCGCAGCAATCTTCATTTTCATTCTCTGAGCCGCCAGAGAGCAACCCCGCTGGAGAGCAAATCGCTACCCCGCAGGAGAGCCTTTGAATTCAAATTTCCACCTAGCCTGATTGGCAAAAGGGAGCTTGTGGAAGAAGAAAATCCACCAAATTCATGCATTTATCGAGAAGAAGATCTCTAGTGCCCAATAAGGCTAGGGCAGAGGAGGCGGCGGTAGGAGGCTCGGGAAGAGGAGGAGGCGGTGGGAGGCTAGAGCAGAGGAGGCGGTGGTGGAAGGCTATGGCGGAGAAGGGGGCAACGATGGGAGGCTATGGCAGAGGGGGATGCAGCAAGGGACTGGGGTAAAGCAGAAGGCGACGAAGGGCTAGGGCAGGAGGTGGTGGTTTGGAGGAATCAAATCCGCTGGAGGGGTGGGGTGGCCAGGAGGTGGTGGACTAGTAGCTGGCGGCGGGAGGTGGTGGACTGGTAGCTGGCGGCGGGAGGTGGTGGTCTTGGTCGACGTGGTAGTGGGCTGGAGGGGGTGGGGGTAGAAGGTGGTGGTGGGGCTGGCTGGAAGGTGGTGGTGGATCTGTGGCGGCAGAGCAGCGGACAGGTGGTCTGGTGGTGGTGTTCAGCGGCTGAGGGTAGTGGATGGAGGGCATTTATGTCTTTCAAATTTTTGTTTTAGGTAGAAAGGGCATTTTGGTCATTTACAACCAGTCAATGGCCAGAATGGATAGTCAATGACAAAAAATAGTCATTAGGGTTATATGTGCACTTATGTAAAGTAGTTAGGGTTATTTTTGCATTAAAAATTATATCATGGTTATATTTGCACTTTCTCAAGTATATAGGGTTGTATGTGTATATTTCCCTTCTAAATAAAGCTGCCATAAGCCTTGATGCACATCATGGAGGCAACGAACAACAAACATTTAAATCAACATCATCTGTCTCACATCAAACAAACCCTAGAAAACAACAATCAAAGCTTACGAATCAAAGTTTGAAATAAAACCCTAGTACAAACATTATAAAATCAAAGCTTAAATTCAAACCCTAGAACATACCTAGATCTGGGTGTTGCTAATGGTGCCAGTGGAAGTGACCAGTGGTGCCAAAGTGGGGGCATGGTGGCAATTGGTCGATGCCGGTGAGGACCGGTGATCAACGTAAGAAGCGAGTGGTGAAGGATGAAGACGGAGAGCGACAATCGGCGGAGGCTTCTCCAGGTGGTGCAACGCAGCGGTCTGACAAGTGCAAAAGTGGAGGAGATTGCAGGGAGGTTCCGAGGCGGTGCTATGGCGCGGGATGGTGGAGGGAGATGGTGGAGGCAGCATGCGAGATGGTGGTGGCATACCAGTGGAGGGAGGTAGAAGCGTGAGAGGAAGAAAACGTTGGTTCTAAAAAAACCCAAGGCTGGGGGATTTTAAATATATAGTAGGACAAAAAGCCCAACAAAGACAGCCTATTATAGGCGGTTCTACAATAAAACTACCTTTAATCCATTCATTAAAGCTAAAACCGCGCTTAATCGATTTAAAACTACTTTTAAAATAAAAGGGTGTCTTTGGAAGGTAGTTCTGAAGCCGGAACTCATTTCGTACCCAAATTAAAGGCGATTACTCAAAAAATCAAAGGAACCACCTTTGATTGCTGCATTTAATCACCGTTTTTTCACTAATGGTAGAACTGCCTTAAAAATCAATTGAGCCACCTTTAAAAGTGGTTCCAGATTTGAAAGTGCTATCGAAAGCCTTTTAAAGGAGTTTTAACTATGAACCATCTTATATTATATTAGAACTGCCTTAAAAGGGGGTTCGCTAGCAGAATCTTATAGAATGTAGCTCTCAAAAAATGCAGAATCACCTTTTGATTGCATAATTGCCCCTTTCTCCATTAGTAATTCCCACGATGATTGCGGACTAAATTATATTGATACAAGATCACAACCATCAAATTTCAAATGAGAAATTTCATTTTATACTTCCCTGTTGCATTAGCCGGAGACGGTGGCGTTTCCTCATGCCCATTCCCCCACTATGGCTTCTTCCAAGCTTCCTCACATCCTCTCCTCTTCCCATCAATGATGAAAAAAGAAGGCGATGGCGGCGGTGAAGCTCCCCCACATTCTCTCTGACTCGAGCTTCACCTTCTCCCCGAAACCCCACCATGATTTCTTCACTACAAAGCGAAACCCACTCAAACTATTCCAGCACTCCCTCAGAAACCTCCACCCTGTGGAACTGGGATGATTTCTACCCTCCCTCTCCTCCTAATTTTGAATATTCGATTTGCTGAAATTTGAAACTTTATCTTATGTGAGTTTTAGAATTTTGGCGGGCTCGGCGGCAGAAACCCAATTCTGGGTTTGGAGATGGGCTTTCTCAATAAGACTTGTTGAAGGGGAAAGGAAAAAGGGTTAAAAGAAAATGAAAATGACTATTTTACCCTTAAAACTGATATTTTGAAAGAACTTGACGTTTTGACCTGATGGAATGGCCACACTCAACAGTTTTGTAAGTTGATGATCATAAGTATTTTTTAAAAGGGGTCAAGGCTGAACAATGGAGATAGTTCAGGGGTTACTGAAATCGTTTACACAATCTAAAATGAAAACTCTTTACTCTAATATCGAATACCCGTACACTCTATTTTCTCAACAAACTCTCAAACCGGGTATATCATGCATGAACTATATAGTTTCGGTAGCTTAAGATATCATCTAACCACTTGGGCTAGCTCAATTGGCTAGGGCTTCGCTCAGGTGCAAGCAATGTTCAATCCCCCCTTCCCCGTGAGTTGCATTATTATGGGTATTTTTTTTATGAAAAAAAAATCTAATACATAGTTCATTGTCTTTTTCTTTTTTAAAAAAGGGGAAAAAAAGAGAGCTTAAGATATCATCTCTAACCTAATCGATATATAATCTGAATTCACTATTTCCACTAAAATGACCTCTTTTTTGCTGTACACGTGTTTCATTTTTCTGATGTTTTATATGATGATTTGAAAACTAGTGGAACCTGTCACTCAATCCATACATAGAGCTTATGCTTGCCCATATACGGTCCGACTGACTCCTGTCTCACGAGTCATGATGACCGTGTGTGTATCTATATTCGTTCTGAGCCTTCACAGAAATGGGTGAAAGATGATTGCATAAGTCAGCTTATTGGTTTGTCGTAACCCCAAGTATCCTTTCATTAATTCTTTTATAATGCACAATATTCGTTATCAATCATGTGTATTGCAAAACAAACTAAACCGTTCAAATCTCTTACAAAGGGTTTGAACAATTGAACTGCTCCATTCAAAGGTTTGATATGAGGGCATTAGGGGCACCACATGCATGCAAAATAGAAATATTAATACGATTCAAAAACTGAGAGAACGTATGCACACATACGAGTGTTAACGCAGATAATAAGCATCGATTTCATTGTTTCAACGACTATTAATTTTCGCCATAATGCGAATGATTAAGTATGAATTATTTGAACTATGTATTTGGATACTGCAGGCTGGGACAAATGAGGTTTAAGGTTACTATCAGCAGCGGCGGAGTCAGAAAATATGTATGACATGAGCTGATATGATGGTGTTTTTAGACAAAAATCATCATTCTATCCCTTGTTACAGGGGCTAATAGTTTTTTTTTTTCAAAATTACTCAGTAAATTATTGTAAATTTTTTCTTGCCGAAGTGAACATGTGGTCCTATCCCTAATTACCAGATGGCTCAGAATCTTCTGTTACACTTTTGTGTACCACTGTGTTTTACACCAATAAGATTATGTCATGTGTCTGTCCTAAATTAGCTAAATTAGTTTAATGACTTTTATCTTAGTATAGTTTCTATATGATGGACACATGGCAGAATTTTATTGGTGTAACACACAGTGGTACACAAAAGTGCAAAAGATCATGAGCTCTATTAGATTGTATTACTCCCTCCGTCCCAGATTAAACTGCATATTTTACTATTTGACACTATTTACTGTCGAATTTTGATCACAAATTTAAATAGGTATATAAGCAACAATATTATCGTATGTGATATTGTTGGATTCGTCATAATGAGTAGTTTCTAAAAAGTAACTCTTTGTTTGCCAATATTATACGTAGTTAAATATATTGACGGTCAAACATATTTCTTGATAACTGTGAATAAGATTCTATGTAATTTAATCCGGGACGGAGGGAGTAATAAAACATATCTCCGCAAGTTCAAGAAAACATAAAGTATCATATTGCTGGGATTCCTTACTCATTATAATTAGCAACAAGGCAGTTGTGACTACTTTAATAGAATGTAAGGGAATGGTTATGTGGCCATCACTAATTAATTAATTAATTAATTATATCATAATAATATGAGAAAACGAACAACAGCAACAAAAGGACACCTGATTAGTTTAATTTAATGAACTAATACCACAAAGAATCCAATTGCATATCTTCATAGGGCCAATGAATGAGGCCATGGGTATCACATTTGTCTGCCAATTTCCTAAACACTTTCACTGAAATGACACCACTATATACAAAAATATGCATGAATTAAGACCAAATTATTCAATCTGAAAGAGCAAAATGTTGCTAAAAAAATTGTAAATAAATTATGTTCACGGATGCACTAATAATTTAGTTGGAAAGTTGTACATACTAGCAGGTAACTTCACAAGATACAATAAATAAATAAATAGTATAATTATTATATATTGTATATTTTTAAATATTAAATAACCATCTTTTATATATGAGCACATCTCTTGAAACACAGTGTTTTCATAAGTCATAGAAAGACTAAGATTTAAAGCGTAAATTAGAATAAATGAAGTTTTTTTCCTAGTTGCATAAATCGGATTATAAACTTTGTAACTACTAAACGTTGCATAATAAAATTTTAATATTGCTACTAAGACCTTTTAGTTTTTATTATTATAAATAAATCTCATATTTCCATAAGCATATGAAAAGACCATTTTTCCTAACACTTTGTCTTTAGGTATATAACTAAAATATTAATAATCGAACAAAAATTTAAATTTGTGTCTTTTAAAACTATATTGTAAGATAGAAAAAGTAACTGATCAGCTCAAGGATCCATTAATTAATTAATTAAGAGTAAAAGAGAACATCATACAAGTGTTTTTAGTTAAGAAAATGTGAGAAAATACGACATTTCTATAAATTTTTTAACACTTTATATGACTTTTACTTTAAATGTTGTAATTTTTTAAAAAAATTTAAATATTACATTTTATAAGTTAAGATAAGTAATAATATGTATTTAAATGTGAAAATATAAAAAATATAATATAAAAAAATTTTAAATTTTAAATTTTATATGTAATTTAACAAATAAATTATATAATATAAGAAATAAATTATCTGTCAATAAACTTATGAACAAATTATATATCAGAATACCTACTCTTTAGTTAAATATCATGATCAAATTAAAGCTGTTAAAAACTTAAAAGTACAGTCTTCGTCTTACGTAGCAATATTGTCAACTGTTATCGTTATAATTTATATTTCCCATTGACTTTTTAAAATTATCATAACACAAACAAATTTTCCCATTGATATTTCTTTTCCCATTAGTTCATACATTTACTCTTTCTAAATTTTAACTCAACATTCATACTGTACCGACCGTGACAGTGGGAGTAACACAATAATTAAAAATGTCAGACGAAAGAACAATGTAATAGAAATTTGTCATACTACATACTAACACACATTATTACTGGAAATTTGTACTCCTTCCATTTCTCTTATAATGGCACACTTTTAATTTAGAAATATTTCTATTTATTTAACATTTATTATTAAAAATAAAATTTATGTTAATTTCAGTCACTGATTAATTCAATTTTATTTACTTATTTTCCATTCAAATAATCCTTGTGCCAAAACCATATTATTAGTGAA
The DNA here is from genome assembly GCA_037428765.1 of Rubia yunnanensis. Lineage (NCBI taxonomy): Eukaryota > Viridiplantae > Streptophyta > Magnoliopsida > Gentianales > Rubiaceae > Rubia > Rubia yunnanensis. Next base: position 10,058,576 of record CM075062.1, on the reverse strand, counting down.
AGAGAGACGGAGGAAGTACATATATACACACATGTGGCCAAGGATTAAAAAAATTAAAAAAATAAAATATGACAATTAAAAAAATAAACTAAAATAGGATAGAGCGAGTATTTATTCTATTTGACAATTAATTTCCCATTTCCCATTCACATGTAAGGTAAAATCTTGGAAAAAATGGTCATTCTATAAACTTATAAAGATATGGGGTTTGATTCAAATAATAAAAAATAAAAGATCTTAGTTGCAATATTAAAATTTTAGCATGCAACACGTAATAGTTATAAAATTTATAATCCGCTTCATGCAACCCGAGTCTTTTATAAAATTTCTTCTAATTTACGATTTAAACCTTAATCTTTCCATAGCTCATGAAAAAAAGACCGTCTTTCAAGAGACGGACTCCAACTCTGAACATCAGTTTTCACATAGCACACAAACAATCTTTATTTCGTAAAATTCACATATCTATAGCGCTAAAATTATCAACAAACAAAAGTTGATAGAAAAGTGAGAGATCATCTCTGATCTTCGCACGACCTCCCCTGTTATATTTAACACAATATGTGGTTTCAAACATAACACATACTACCACATTCTAAACTAGTGGGAGATCAAATAATTCCAAATAGATACTCTCTCCATACCAAGTTAAATTACAGTCTAATCACTGTATACCGTTCATAAAATATAATTAACCGTTAATATGTTTAGGTACGTAATAACTACAAACAAAAACTTATTTTCTAGAAAACACGACGAATTCAATTGTATCACATACGATAATATTATGTCCCTTATATCTATTTAAATATGCAATCAAAATTTAATAGAAAATAGTGTCGGATAGGAGGTGTATTATCTGACTCATAAATAACATTTAGAAGTGCTAGTACATCCATTAATGTCTTAACTTTAAGCTGCACTTCCAACAACTGAAACTGTTACACCAAAAGATTCACATATTTCAAAACAAATAGACAACTTTTTCATAAACCAGTAGTAGTACAACATAAGATAACAAATTAACTAACCCTAATGATCCATTAATCGAGCGAGATTATTACAGACACGGGCTATAATCACCAGTTAGAAGAACATAATTGGAGGAACTAACACGATTAAGATTATAATAAATGGCTCTTAAGCTTCACCTGAAGATGAAGGTGGGCCCAGGCACGGCATCCCCGGCGCAGGCAACTGCTGCGGTCCCGACGTCGGACGCTTGCGTTTCTTCTTCTCGTAACTGATCCCCCTCGCTTTCGACTGCAGATCTCGAACTTCGCGTAAATACAGCCTCACGGCCCGAGCTCCGAACGGGTTCGCCTCCGGCCGGCCGCCGTTTTCCTCGAACGCCGCCCGAAGCCGCCCGATGAGGGCGTCCAAGCTGCCCCACGCCTGCTTCAGAGGGCACGGGCACGGCGCCGGAGGGTTAGGGTGCCCGTAGAAAGGGCATATAGGAGTGTGAACCTTAGTTTTCCCGAACTGGTCGAGGTACCGGAGGAACTCGAGCACATGGGCGCCGCTGCAGCGGGAGAGCGCGAGCGGCGGCCGGTGGTTCTTGAGGTACTGCCCGAAGGTGTTCCAGTCGCGGCGCTTCTGGTTCTCGTAACGGCTCGGGGTCACCGAAGCCGGCGATGAGGATGAAGTTCCGGCGGAGGATGACGAGATGCCGGTGGTTAGGCTGCACGCGTTCTCCGATATCGGAGACACTTGCATATCCGCGAACGGATCCATGGGAGCAAATTCAATGGTTTTCTCTATTTTTCAGCTGCGAGGAAGGTTTTGGACTAGGGTTTCATATCATTTCATTTGATGCTGGTGCATATATAGGGCAAAAAAGGGGTGTGAAAATGAATTGAGCTACGAAGAGGGGAGAAGTTTGGAGATTTGTGAATGATGGATCAGAAGATTTACCATATATGTTTGAAGGGATGGGACTAAAGAAGAGATTGATGGGAGACTGGTGAAATGAAAGAAGAGTGGGGGGAATATATATATGGTAAGAGGGGGGTTTCTTAGTTTGAGCAAATACTAAGAAAATCTATGGGAAAATAGTGTGGATTTGGTTTCTGAGAATGCGAAAGTAACTGAGCTTTTTAGCCCAAAATGGGGGAAACAAAACAGCCGAGATGACCTTCCTACTAACCATTCATTTTTCTTGATCGTGAATTATTGCTTCCTAGCTAGGGTTTCTGTGGCAACGGAAGAAGAAAGAGAGGAGAGGAGGAGAGAATTAGAGAGTAGGTTGAGATGGGGACATCAAAAGTTGCGTGAATGAAGTAGTACACAGTGTATCAGAATAATAAATAGCGAGTGAAATTGATGTTTATTTTATCTCTTTATCTGTCATGTCTCTTTATCTGTCATGTCTCTTTAAAAACTATATTTCCTAAATTATGCCTAAATTATGGGATAAAATATTGGAAAATGTCATCTTCTTATAGTTTTATGGAAAGATAAAGTTTTATTTGAATAATAGAAATATAAAAGGTCTTAGTTGCAATATTAAAAAATTATTTTACAACGTGTAGTAGTTATAAAACTTATAACCCAATTCATGAAACCCAAAATTTTTATCTTCATTTCTTTTGATTTGCACTTTAAACCTTGGTCTATCCATGACTTATGGAAAGACCGTCTTTCAAAAGGCGAACTCAAATTCTGGAAAGATCAACCTTTAAACTACGAATTAGAATAAATCAAGGTAAAATTATTGGGTTGCATTAATCGGATAATAAACCTATAACCACTGCATGTTGCATAATAATTTTTTTATATTGCTACTAAAACATTTTACCTTTGGATAATTTTAATTAAACTCCATCTTTCCTTAAGTTTATGAAAAGATAGTCTATCTCAAGACTTTGTCTTTAAAATTATCTAAAATGACAAGAAAAATGTGTTGATAAATTTTTACAATGTCTTCTTTAACTTCGATAACTTTCAACTTCGGCTCATTACTTTCATAAAATATTCTTACTTTTCAACAATAAGCCCAACCACATCGGTTTACCTGACAAGAAAAATGTGCTGATAAATTTTTACAATGTCTTCTTTAACTTCTATAACTTTCAACTTCGACTCATTTCTTTCCCAAAATATTATTTTCAACATTAAGTTCTACCACATCGATTTACCTAAAAGAACCAATACTACAAACTAAAACTAATGTAATGATTTGAAAGTGTTGCTTTAGGTGTTAATCATACTAGTGAATTGGTCATGGTTTAGTGGTAAGCTACACTCTCTATAACTGAGAGGTCCGGGGTTCAAAACACACCACCATCAAGAATTGTGAATATTAGAACAATTTCTTGATGAGGATTACCAAACATCATCGGACCATGTCGGTGGCTCCCGTTGTGATTTCTCAACTTGCAGGTGGTCAATGATTGTGAGATCGTGGTGGTTTCGGCTTAGGTGGCGGTGGTTCGTTGGTGGTGCAACGTTTGAGTGTTTTCAGGAGGGCGTCTCTAGCTATTCAAATGGATGGAGTTTCAGGCCCCACTAAGCTTCAATAGATTCAATGGTGGTATCCCTTAGTTGGGTCCTAGATTAGGATGTTAATATGTAATTTGGTTGCTTGTATTAAAAAAAAGGTGTTAATAATAATAAGTTTAACCTATTGCAACACTTTTACATGTATTAACTTCTTAAGTAATTTCCATTATATCTAGCGCAACACTTTTCAAATTTTTAGTAGTACTTTTTAAAAGTTTAAGTAACATTATATAAGCTATTATAACAATTTAATAAGTTTTGCAAGAAAAGTATTAAGAACGTAACACTTTTTAAAATTTATTAGATCCAACGTACTTATTCGGTATAACACTTTTTAACATTAGATCCAACGTAACACTTTTTAAAATTTAGGTATCACTTTTGTAACACTTTTCAAAAGTGAAAGTAACACTTTATAAGCTATTAACATTTTAAATAAGTGTTGCAAGGAAAGTGTCACAATAGCTCTAATTCGTACTCCCCCCGTCCCAGCTATTTTTATGGAGAGAGAAAGATAATTTTTTTTAAGAATTCATTATTAAATATTTTTTTCCATGTATTGGTGGGGTACCTTCATTTTATTTTCTTTTTCCATTTAATTCATCATTTTTCAACATAAAAATGAATAAAAGCATAAAAAAATAATAAAGTGAAGAGTGCAAAAACAGATGGAACGTCCCAAAAAGGAAAGAGTGCAAAAATAGGTGGGACGGAGGGAATAGTAGTGAACGATTCTGGACGATTTCCATAATCCATAAATAAAATTACTTTGTATTTTTTTTTAGTCAATATTACTTCCTATGTCCCATTTTAACCTGCATATTTTGATTTTCAACAATTGATTTGAAAAATGTTTGATCATTAATATCTTTCATCTAGTATAATTTAAATTTATGAGAAATTGATATTTTGAAAATATATGTTATACCGAATCTAACAAGGTATCACACAATAGTATTTGTATTGAAGCACCAATTCAATTTCAAAAATCAAGAAGTTTTAACTAAATTAATAGTTAAATTGCAGATTGAACTCTACTACAAACTAAGACTAATGTAACACTTTCCTTGCAACACTTATTTAAAATGTTACAATAACATATAAAATGTTACTTGAACATTTGAAAAGTGTTACATAAATATTGAAAAGTGTCACCAAAATTTTAAAATGTGTTACAGTACGTTAGATCTAATGCAACATCCCGAAGGTAATACTTGTAAAAGTGTTGCATTAGCTTCAACTTAGACCCTATCCAGTTTGGTATAAAATCAACAAATTTCAGCACCAATAAACTAAATTTAATACTAATAAATTAAATTCAGCACTATTATAATAAATTCAGCAACAATAAAATCAGTACTGAAAAAATTAATAAATAAATATTTATTTGGGCTCTCGGTAAACATTGGTTGAATAATTTGTCTAAAAGTAATATATGTTACGAGTACAACATCATTTTGGCAGTCATTATTTTCATTTTTTGAAAAGTAAACTACCAACAAATTCAATTAATCACCAATAAACTCAATTCATCACTAATAAACTAAATTTAGCACCAATAAATTCAATTTAGCACCAATAAATTAATTCAGCACCAAGTAAGTTCAACTGGACAGGGCCTTAGTATTATTAGCACCTAATGTACCACTTTTACAAGTATTACCTTAGGCAATGTTGCATTAGATAAAACGAAATACGTTTTAAAACTTAGGTAACACTTTTCAATATTTATAACAATTTTCAAAGGTTTAAGTAACACTTTATAAGCTATTGTAACATTTTAATAATTGTTGCGAGGAAAGTGTTACAATAACTCTACTTTGTAGCAGTGGAAATAGAATGGAGGGAGTAATACATTTATATATTATGACGAGAGTTTGTCTCTTGAAAGACGGTATTTTCATAAGTCATGGAAAGACCAAAGTTTAAAGTGCAAATAAGAAATGAAGATAAAATTTGCAGGATGCATGAATCGGGTTATAAACTTTATAACTACTGTACATTGCATAATAAATTTTTAATATTACAATTAAGACTTTTTCCCTTTATTTATTCTAATTAAATTTTGTCTTTCTATAATTTTATATAAAGACGGTGGTTGGCAAAATTTTACCTTACGACAATATAATAGGCGGAGAAAATAAAACAGAACGTACAGACTTTTCTTGATTTTTTATTTTATTTATTTTTCAAAAATAATCCATTTTATACTTAATAAAGTTTTGGGAAATATTGTCTTTCCATAAACTTACGAAAATATGAAGTTTAATTAAAATAATAAAAGATAAAAGATCTTAGTTACAATATTATGCAACATGTAGTAGTTATAAAGTTTATAACCTAATTTATGCAACCCAAAATTTTTATCTTCATTTCTTATAATTTACACTTAATATTTCTATAACTTATGGAAAGACTGCCGTTCGAGACTCCTTATACTGTTGCTATAAGTATTATTATTATTAAAGTAATGAGCGAGTGGCAGACCTTTCTGCCCAGGCCCCATCTAACACTACTTCAGTTTTGAGTTTTCACCTTCCACTGGGAATTGAATGACAGTTCCTTGGGAGAAATGTCTAAGGGCATGGGCAGTGGTGGTCTCTTAAAATTAAAAGACCGCTTAAGAGACCAAAAACCACCACAGTGGTGGTCTTTTAAGCGGTCTCTTGTTAAGAGACCGCTGACCGGGCTCTTGCTAAGAGCCCGGCCTCTTGCCAAAAGCCACTGACCAAGGCACATGTCCACTGACACGGCCCATGGCCTTCGCCCGCAATTTTTGACATTTTCAACGGGTGGGACACGTGTCGCCACCTGAGTGGGCCACGTGTCCCACTCAGCCTCTGGTTTTTTTTTTTTAAAATTTTCCGTTGCTGACACGTGGCACCCACTGGTTGGGCCACGTGTCAACAACGGTAATTTTTTCAACGGCTATCAGCTGGGTTTTCTGGGGGACACGTGGCCCAATACGGAGGCGACACGTGTCCCCCCCAACGGCTGTTTAACGGATATATTTTTGAATGGGACACGTGTCCCATTCTGGTGGCGACACGTGTCCCGGACGAATTTTTGCCTGAATTTTTTTTTTTTTTAAAATTTCTGTTACAATTTTTAAATTTCATTCTCCCACTTTTTTTGCCTATAAATATGGACCATTTCAACTCATTTCACCACACCACTTCCAAATCAAATTCTCTTATCCCACAAATTCATCTTCTAAATTGTTATTCATTTTTCGTGATGGATCCACGAAGAACGTCGAAAGGCAAAGATCGGGTAATCCCAAATTCTTCCGATACGGAGAATTTTTCGCAAATTCCGAATTATCGTCCATTTCCATATTCGGAATTTAGTGAAAATTCTCCAAACATGCCTCCCCACTTTTATTTCAATTCTCAACATTCATACATGAATTTTCAAAATCAATGCCACTCTTCCCGAAACGCATACATGAACCCTCCTTACCTGAACCACTCCCGAAATGCGAACACCCAATCGCAAAATTCGTACCAAAATTTGTATGGCCAAGGCTTTCAAGCTCCACATCTTGATGCTGTAAACGAATCGGGTGCATTTTCACCCCGAGTAGGTCGCGGTTCCCCGGGCCAAAATTTTGGGGGTGAAGATGGGCGACAATATGGAGGTCACGATGTTACGGACGGTAAGCCCTATTTTAATGTGTTTTATTTCAATTATGAAGATTGTAATTTATAAATCATTTATATGCATATATTATATGCATTTTAATATGCAATCTAGTACGTCATCTAATATGTTCGTTTATTTTAACATGTCATGAACATAATTTGAAAAATAATATATATTTGAGATTTGTTTTGCTTTGAAAAAATGATTTATTCTTCTAGGAAATGATGTAGGTGAAGGAAATGATGAAGTTGCAATAGTGTCTGGGAGTAAGGTTACGAAGACGAGAAGTAGCCGGGACAAATGGAGTGTAGAGGATGATAAAATCCTATGTGGCGCATGGTTCGAGCATTCCACCGACTGCGTGTTGGGTACGGGTCAAAATGCGGGCGTGTTTTGGACTAAAATTATGCACGATGTGAACCTTTATGCACATTCCAACCGGTCAATGAAGTCGTGCAAGTGTCGGTGGTCAAAAATGGCTCACGATATTGGCAAATATGTGGGGTGTGAAAGCAAAGCCGCACGTCACTTTAGTCGGGCCGGGAGTGGGTCAAGCCAAGGAGACATGAAGGCATGGACCCTGAACTTGTTTGCAGATGAAAACGACGGACAACAATTTTTGTTCTTCCATTGCTATGACGATTGCAGGAGGAACCCCAAATTCATAGCACAATATGGCCCAAAGGATACCGATGGAGAAGAATATTCACTACGGGGGGTGCCATTGACACCCCGTGGTGGCGACGATCCTGAAGCTATGCAATATCCATCCAGGCCTATTGGTGTTAAAGCCGCTAAATGCAAGGCAAGGGGGAAAGGAAAGGCCAGGGCAACAGCAACAAATGATGAAAAAGAATCCGCTAGAATGCAGTGTGCGGCCGCAATTGAAGCAGCTACGAAAAAGGCTGAAATACTTGCGGAGAGTGAAAGAGCTAGAATGGAGTACAACATAGCACAGCGGGAGTTCGTTGAAAAACAATCAGATCGGGAGCACCTGATAGCTAACACTAAACTCCTTGATGGTTTGATTCGAAAGGGAGAGTTGTCTGCAGCAGAGGAAGAACTACGAGATAAATTAATTGGGGTAGTCTACGGTGGAAATTAATTGTAATATTTATTTTTTGGTCAGACTAGATCAATATTTATTTCTTTCCTATTATTAATTTGGTCAGACTAGATCAATATTTATTTATTTCATCATTTCTTTTTAACCGGTTCAGTTCCCGGGCTCATTTCATCATTTCCAAGCCACAAGACCAAAATTGTAGCACTTGTCATGGACACATCCCATCCACTCACATGGGTTAATTTCATCATTTCCAAGCCACAAGACCAAAATTGTAGCACTTGTCATGGACACATCCCATCCACTCACATGGGTTAATTTCATCATTTCCAAGCCACAAGACCAAAATTGTAGCACTTGTCATGGACACATCCCATCCACTCACATGGGTTCATTTCATCATTTCCAAGCCACAAGACCAAAATTGTAGCACTTGTCATGGACACATCCCATCCACTCACATGGGTTCATTTCATCATTTCCAAGCCACAAGACCAAAATTGTAGCACTTGTCATGGACACATCCCATCCACTCACATGGGTTCATTTCATCATTTCCAAGCCACAAGACCAAAATTGTAGCACTTGTCATGGACACATCCCATCCACTCACATGGGTTCATTTCATCATTTCCAAGCCACAAGACCAAAATTGTAGCACTTGTCATGGACACATCCCATCCACTCACATGGGTTCATTTCATCATTTCCAAGCCACAAGACCAAAATTGTAGCACTTGTCATCTATATAAATGGGTCATTTGTTTACCTTTCATTCCAACCCCGAATTTCAATTCTTCTACCAATTCCCTTCTTCATCCCAACCATGACCTCTTCTAATTCCCATAACAACGATGATGAGCTTCACTTTGGAGAATCATCAAACCCATCAACCTACGATATTCCCGGTTTCCTACCTGACCCCGATCCTGAGACAATGAACTTCTTCTTAAATTTGCCAGAAATGGCTAAACAATGGTACGCAGCCATAGAGGACGAGAGTGCTCAAACTTCTCCAACCTTACCCAAGAAAAACAGGAATCATATCAGAAGGGATCGTGTTCGAGCACAGGAATTACTCCAGAGGCAATATTTTGCTCAACCTCCTGAAAGAATGTACGACGACCGACACTTTCGTCAAAGGTTTCGCATGCGGCGAACTGTATTCGAACGTATAGTGGGAGATGTCACCAACTACGATCCTTATTTCATACAAAGGCCTGATGCAACCGGTAATCAAGGATTTTCACCACTTCACAAGTGCACGGTGGCAATGCGGCATTTGGCATATGGTTGTGGATACGACCAACTGGATGAATGCTTACAGATGGGCAAAACGACGGTTAGAGAAACGGTGTCTCATTTTGTGAATGCAATCATTGCCGTATACCGTCCCACATTCCTCAGACCAACAAATCAGGAGGACATTGCTCGCCTGATGCACGTGGCACGTGGACGTGGATTTCCAGGTATGCTTGGTAGTATTGATTGCATGCACTGGGAATGGAAAAATTGTCCTGTAGGTTGGAAGGGGCAATTTCAGGGTAGGAGTGGACGTGCCTCAATTATTTTGGAAGCCGTCGCCTCCTACGATACATGGATATGGCATGCATTTTTTGGTATGGCCGGGTCAAATAATGATATCAACGTTCTGGACAAGTCACCATTGTTTGACGACGTATGTGAGGGGAGAGCTCCACGTTTTCCATACGAAGTCAATGGTCGGACCTACGATCAAGGGTTCTATCTTACAGATGGAATCTATCCTAAGTGGGCGACTTTCATGCCAGCCTATACGGCTCCAAATGACCCCAAGAAGCAACTATTCACAAAGCGTCAAGAAAGTTACCGTAAAGACGTCGAACGTGCTTTCGGTATTTTACAAGCTCGATTTTCCGTGATTCGCAACCCAGCCCGATACTGGAATGTGGAAACGTTGGGCAACATTATGATAGCTTGTATCATACTGCACAACATGATAGTCGAAGATGAAAGAGACACATATGGGTTGCAAGTTCAACCAAATGATTATGACCAAATCGACGACTCTCCTTGGCATTATAATGCCGAGCGGCATGCTGATCTTCCGACTTTCAGGCAAAACTGGAGGGATGTGCGCAATAGAGCTAAACATGACCAGTTGAAAAATGACCTTACAGAACATCTTTACCAGCATCTGGGTGGTCAAGATTAGGGTTACGACATAGTTTCGTCATCCGTGTTTTTTTGGTCAGGCTAGATCAATATTTATGTGTTACCTATTTTTAATAATTGGTTGGATTAGACCAATATTTTGATTTCTAAATTGTAATATTAGGATGGAGATGATCAAAATTTTATTTAGTATCGGAAGTTATTTTCATAGTTGTTACAATTGGTTTCGCGCACTTTTTATGTTTTCCATAATTATTTTATTGGTGAAGATTTAAAAAACGAATTTAAATTTAAATTTTTAAACATTGTATTAAATTTATATTTAAAAATGAATTTAAGTTTAAAAACGAATTTAAGTTTAAAATTAAAAACGAATTTAAATTTAAGAACGACTTTAAGTTTAATTTTAAAAATGCATTTTAATTTAAAATCGAATTTAAGTTTAAAAAGAATTTAAATTTAAGAATAAATTTAAATTTAAAAATGAATTTAAATTTAACACGAATTTAAATTTAAAAACGAATTTAAATTTAAATATTTAAACTTATTTTTGGTGGTCAAATTAATGAGTAGGATAGAGAAAATCAAGTGGGTTCCATGAATAGTGTACAGTGGTCTCTTAACCATTGTGGAGAAAAAAAGGGGGTGTCTCTTAAGTGGTCTCTTAAGCTGAGGTGGAAGAGAGAGAGGGAGAAAAATAATATATTTAATTGGTAAGAGACCGGTAGCGGTCTCTACCACTGCCCATGGCCTAAACTACCCTTCCCCTTTTTTTCTATCAAAACCCACGTCATTTTCTCCCGGAAAAGACCCTTCACTCATAGGTCACCTGGTGGTTCAGGTACTCCATCCATTCACTTAGGGCCTGTAACAAGTTACTCCCTCCGCGCTATACGTGACACATTTTTTTTTTAAATTTTTATTGAGAAAAGTATATATATAACCCTATATAATTGATAAAAGTGTAGATATAATTTTGAAACATTTGAAAATACAAATATAACCCTAAATATTTAGCTTATGCGCAAATATAACATTTTCAGACAGTTTGAGGTTGGATTTAATTGAAAAGACTATTTTACCCTTCAAAAAATAAAAGAAAACAATAAAAAAGAAAATTGACTATCTCCGTCTCCAATCTTCTTCTCCGTTTTCAATCTCTGCCCCTCCATTTTACAAAACCTCTTCTTCTTCTTCTTTCTTCCGCCCAAATCCCCTCGTAGTCTGCTAATTCGACGTCCGAATCGCAGAACCCATCTGGGGTTTCTCGTGATTTAGCTTCTCGAGCCCTGAATTCTTCGTTCTAGTGCTTAAAGTTGCAAACTTTGCACCAAAAGTGCATTTTGAGTAAAATGGACGGCGCTTACAATTCTCAGACAGTCGAATAAGTTTTCAGGGATTTTAAGGGCCGTAGGACTGGCCTCGATTAAAGCTCTTTCTACTGGTAATCTATTTCTCCGACATTTCTTTTGCTATGATTTTTTCTGAAGTTTTTGTACAAAATTTAGTGAGTTCTTACCTGTTTTCCCTTTGTTTTCTTGTTGGGTTCTTGTAGATGTGGATAGGATCTATCAGCATTGTGACCCAGGTAAGATTTTTTTTTTAAAAAAAATTGGTTTTTGTTTTTCTTCTGAACTCAATGGTGTGTGTGCTCAATTTTGTTGTTTGTGTTGAAGTTGGATTCGTGTTTATAAGAAGTTAGAAGGAAATGTGGATTTGTGGATTTTTGTTTTTGGTACTATGTTTGAGGTTTAATTGGGTTGTATTGGTGATGTGTTGATGTAAGAAAGCTGCTGTTTGAATTCTGTTGCTGGGAAATATGAGGTTCAAGTCGAAATTTGTTAGGGTTTAAGGAGGAAATTATATGGCTGAATGATGTTTTGTAGGGTTTGATGTCTGTCGAACATGAGTGGAGAATTCCAGGATGGAGGTGGTGGTTTGGAGGATTCCGGGATGGAGATGGTGGTTTGGAGGATTCTGGGGCAAGAGGTTGTGGTGGGTCAAATGGCATGTTTTGTTTTACTTATTTTTTTAGGATGAAAGGGCATTTTGATCATTTTCAGTCGGCCAATGGTCAGAAATGGTCAGTCAAGGCCGAAAATGTCATCAGAAGGTTAGATTTGCACTTTTGTTAAGGAATTAGAGTTATATTTGCATTAATAATTATCTCTGGGTTATATTTTCACTTTCTCAATTACATAGGATTATATTTGCATATTACCCTTACTTATTTTGTATAGTGAAGTGCATTTTAACCCCATATTTTAGTCGAAAGTGCAGAAATAGCCTAGTAAAATTTGAAAGTGCAGAAATAACCCTGGATTCCGTTGACATTTCTGTCAACGGTCAAATTGGTTGGAAATCATTTAAATGGCCGTTTTACCCTTCTATTAAAAAAAATAAAAATCCAAAAAACATAAAAATGCAAATTTTCCCATTCATTTTTTCCTTTCTTCATCAATTCTTCCTCCGCCACCGATGCCATTTCTTCTCCAAAATATCATTGCTATTTCTCCGCCATTGTTATTCTTCTCCAAAACAACAAAATACGATTCAAACTTTACTTTGTTCACCTCATTTATTCCTCTTCTCCACAACACCACCAATTATCTCCACTGCACCACCAATTCCATTGCTCGCTGGGTAGGGTTACGAGAAGGGCAGGGTTTAGGGTTGAGTGGTTATGTCGAGGTAGTGCAGCACGACGTTGAGGCAGCGAAGCGCGACATTGAGGCATGATGGTGTTGCATCGTGGCAGAGCGCAGGAGGATTTGAGGTGGGCCTGGGGTTGCGTCGCAGTGGAGCGGAGGAGGCAGGCTGGGGTTACATTGCGGCGGAGCGGAGGAGGTGTGGCTAGGGTTAAGCAGTGGCGGCAGGGTAGGAAGCAGCGGGGAAAGGTGGTTGTGGTGGAACTAGGGTTTAGCGGTGGGGAGGGGTGGTGGCGGCGGTGCTCGTCGGAACTAGGATTTGCTTATGTTTACGATTATTAAACCCACCAACACTCTGATGGCGAAAATGCCATTTGATCCCTCCCGGACGATAAGGATGTCAGAGAATTCCTCAAAACCCAGTAATCCCACAATTGCAGAAATCCTTCATAATCAAGCCCTAACAGGTGAGTAAAACCCAGTAATCCCAGAACCATCTAATGCTTGGATGATTTTTGTTTTATGATACTACGAATAGGGCATTCTGTAGTAGTGGTTATTTAGAATCGAAATAAGGAATTCCAGTGTTTGTGGATGTAGTTCTGTTGGAATTGAACAGGGCATTACGTCGGAATAAGGAATTCCAGGAATTTCAGTTATTTAGAATATAGTCCTGCCACCATCATTGTTTGTGGATGTGTATTTTTTTGGGTTCTGCCCATTTTAGAACACGTTGTGCTGAGAAATGGGTAATGGACCACCCTGTCATTTTTTTGTTTGATTCTTCTCATTATCAGCCCCATATAAAGAATCGGAGCTCGGCGGCGGCGACGGCTCAGGTTTAGGGTGTTTAAAGTTGGAGAAGAAGAAGTTTAGAGGGTATAATGGTCATCAAGATTTTAATTTTAAGTACAGGGGTATTTTTGTCTTTTCGGTGTATGTCAATATCTTAATTATATTAGTCAACATCGAAATAGTGCAATTTGGGTAAAATTGCACAATTTGACCAAAAGATAGGGTTAATTTTGCACTTTCAGATTATAGAAGGTTATATCTGCACTTTCTCAATTTAATATGGTCATTTTTTAAAATTTCCCCTATTTTATATTATCACACTGTCTATTTTTATGAAGATTCTTTCAATTTCATCCACTCATTCTCGTTTTTACTTTTTAAATTTGTTTTTATCCACTCATTAATTTCATTTAACTAAATCCAAACACATAAACATATATAGTCCAAACACATAAACATATGATGCCAATACCATATACAGATAAAATGAAGGGAATACTTTACTTATAAATTTTATTTTAGAAGAAATAAATTATTATTTTACTTTCAAATTAAGTAAACTTTACTAACTTAAATATGAAATTAACACATATATGAGTTAAATGCAAAAACATATGTGTTAATAATAAATACTATTCCTTCCGTTCCAGTGGAATATGCACACTTTTCTTTTTGGGTTATCTCAAGTAAATCTACACAGTTTCCTTTTAAAGTAAACTTTCACATATGATAAGACACGATTGCCTTAAAACATTAATATTTTGCACACAAAACCAACACCCTCATGAGTCCTCACCAAACCTCAACTCCCCAAAACTCCTCTACCACCACTTTCTCCAACGCCGCCGTCTGATGCCAAACTCCTCCACCACTCACCTCTCCTGTGTCTCCGCCACCAACTCCGCCTCCTCCTATTTCACCCCATCTCCACCACCCCATTTGCACCTCCCCTTGCCTCCTGATCCACCAGACCCACCGCCTCTTGCTTTCCTTGCCTTCGTCTCCGTCTCCACCTCCGCGCCACCCCTCCCTCCGCCTCCGCCATGCTCACCCATCATACCCACCTGACTCATCCAGTAGACCCACCACCTCCGCAAGACTCACTCACCAGACTCACCACTGAAGATGCAGGGAAGACGGCTCTCTAGGTAGGGATGGCAGTGGGGCGGGTTTTGGTGAAGGTCTAACCCGCATCCGCCCCAATGAGGTGAGTATGGATGTAGTTTTGGTGGGGGTGAGTGGGTATGTGTATGGAGATTAATACCCACCATGGGTAGTGGGTCGGGCATAGATATTGGTACATAACCACCCCACCCCGACCCCACTATACCCGCTATGTACACACTAATTTATTATATAATAAACTATTATTTGTCCATAATGCACATATTTTAGTTACAATACTTTCATGTAAATATTATTAAAATTTTAATGTTAAAATTATTAATTTGAAAGTAAAATTTTAGGTATTTTTTGGAGATATAGATGGGTGGATAAAATGGATTTGAAATTGGTATGTAGACTCAAGTGGGTAATGAGGTGCAGGTGGATTTTAGACAATACCCGATAGGGAGGGGTGGATTTTAATGTTGTACCCGCCATGGGTGATGGGGCGGGAATGAGTATGAATTTTAGGTGGACATGAGTGTGGAGGTAACAAATTCGTACCCGCTCCACCCCATTGCCATCCCTATCTGTAGGTGATGCAGAGAAATTTTGCCAGAGAGGCGACGCGGGGAAGCCAAATCTGGAGGCGAGTTCGTCGAAGAGAGCAGGGTTTTAGGAAAGGGGAGAGAGGGGAAAGTGGAGGTGACGGAGGTGGGAGGTGATGTGGCGGAGGAGGGAGGAGAGAGGCACAGGCGGGAGGTGAAGGTTGGAGGCACAGGAGAGAGATCAGATCGGGAGGAAGATTGGGGAAGACAGGGGCAATCTCGTTTTTCACATGGGGCAAATCTGAAGAGAGGTTTTCTCTCTTCACGTTTCCCTGGGACAAGGGAGTATGATGTTTCACTATCGGTGTCTTACCGAACATTTTTCTAGTGTAATGAGATTTTATATCTTATTCATTCTCTTCGTTCATTCATCCACATCACTTTATACACTCTAATTCTCACACTAATTCTCTTTCAACTATTTGATAAATTTTAAATGAGATAGAAATTGTACTCTCTCTATAGTGTTGCCCCTAAATTTTTAAGAGTTTGAGGCAAATTTGAAAAATGAGCCTCACATAAATTATTTAGTGTATCACTACTGCAGGACAGGGGAAATTTGATCGGTAAACCACCTCATTCGCACTGGTATTTTGGCCCTCTGAAATACTGGTGCGTAAGTATAGCGGTATACCATGGAAAGTTATAGGCACCGATATACTCTACTCGTTTAGATGGGGTGTTTTACCGGTGCAATTGCCCCTGGTGGTCAGTAAAAAAATAATTTCCCCTGGTGGTCAGTAAAAAAATGAACACCGATTTTACCGGTGCTCATATTAGAAATCAAAATATTTATTAGAACACAAAAAATGCACAAAAATATATATAAAAAACGTAAATTGAATTCAATGAATATTCAATACTATTATTCAACTAAGGTATCTAAAAATAACTCGTATCAACCTACACTAATATAAAAAAAAAGTGCTTATAACCAAGGTAGCTACATCGATTAGAAAAAGTAAATTGCTCCGTAGCAAGCAGTGTTCGAGAAAGTTGGAGACTTGCTTCTGTCTTGATGTCCATATCCACCCTACTTACCAAAAAGGCCAACACTCCAAGTTTATTAAAAACTTGCTCGACAAAATTTAAAGGAGTAACACCTTGATATTGTTGGAAAATGATGGTTAAAAGGTTGAAATTCGTCAACTTTTTGGGCTTCGTTTAGAGTGGGACCCGAACGGATTTTGGGTCAATGGATGTCATTTTTGGGTTCTCCTCCGTGAGTACTATAAAATTGACTATTTAAACTCTCAAAACGGATCAAGGGTGAATGAGATATGAATGTTTTAAATATCACTCTTGAAAGAGGAAAAAATGGGAGAAAATTGGCTTAGGTAATTTTCTCTGGACTGTCCAAAATGCGTATGGACCGCATGGAAGTCTCTGGAAGGCTCAACCGCATAGTATATATGGAATTGCTTGTGTGTAATTCTTAAGAGATAAACAAAATACTTCCATATTTTGTGAGATATCTTGTCTTAAATAAATATGCGATTTACCATGTTTAATATGATGAAGAATATTTGTACAAATATTTGTACAAATATTTCTTCCTTTTCCAGCAGATTTGATTCGAGTATTCATGGAATGTCTCGGATTTGGTGAGTTGGTAATTGGAGATTATTCTTCTCTAATTACAGAAAATCAGAATATCATGTTTCCATGATTAGGGTCTCTTAGAGCAATATAAATAGAGCCTCTAAGTCAGTCAGAAAATACACACCATTTCTCAAGTCCCTCCATATTCTAAACTTGAGTCTTCTATCTGTCTTTCTCGAAGTGTACATTTGGTGCTCTGTCGAGGTGATAGTCCTTCGGGCCTTGCGTGAATCCAAGGTAACTCTTACGTGTTAATTGTTACCTTCGATGGTTTTATCCTAGGGAACGATGTCCACGACGGGACTCATTCGTTTCAAGGGCAGCGAGTGTTACTCGTGACTCCATCATTACTTGAAACATGATTTATGCTTTGATTATTTATAATTTAAGCTTTTCGATTGTATGCTTGAATAATTAATAAAAGTATATTATTCTTGTATATATTAATTGTTCGTTCAATTTTGTTATTTGATTTTCCGTATGATATAATCAATATATGTCCAACAGTCTTGAAACGAATGATATTTGTTGATTTATATTGATTTGGTCAAAAGATGCATGCGTGAAGAATCATGATGTAGTCAAAATAATCATGCGGTAATAATGCTTCCATAAATATGGTACGCATATATTACTTGCAGAATATTTATGTAAGGTAATAATGCATATATTACTTGCTCGACTTGCCTGATATATTCATTAATCGGCATACCATCTGCATGCCATATTTATTGAAAATATGCATATGATTTGTAATTCTGCGCAAATCACATGGGATTGCATGCTTTATGGAAATTGTATGTTTGCAAAATTATGCATGATAATGGTTTTGGTTATTTACAACAAAATCATATTGAGCAATTTGTTATGTATAATTATTTAAAATATTATACTACGATATTTGAGATTTTTACATATATTTAACGATGGAAATCTTTTGTATGTACGCATTGGTGAATCCGAGTATACACGGTTGTATATCTCTTATGGAAGGGAAACTAGGCATGGAGATACGACAGGATTTGCTTGGCAACATGAAAGAATCAAGAGTCTAACCACGGTTTTGCAAACTATGGTACGTATACACGTTAATTAAAGTGAATCATGGCATATGCTATATATACATATATTGCTTGAATTATATTTGATAACCATTTGCGTGAATCTGGACGTGAACATGATTTTGTTACAAAGAGAGTTGTGTGAATAATATGTGCACATATATGTCCAGTACACTAAGGCTATCGAATTTGATAGTAAATGGATTTGGTTATATTAATCCCTGAATTATGTGGGAAAATGAGTTGAGCATGTATGGCGTAATTATGGAAATATGTTAATTCCATGATATTCATGCTTATGAGATTAAATGTTGGTATGGTAAGAAATCATATTTGATTCTTTGCATGAAAGATTGGATTAAATTTGAAAAAAAAAATATGCCATGAGTTTAGAATATGGGATCAGACATTATTATTCAATTACATGAAAGCAGTACATATGTTTGGAAATTATGAGACATGTTTAATTTCCAAAGCCCTTGAAATACTATAGTATTTGTTTAAGTACTTGATCAAATGTTGAAATACCTATTTTGCATGGTATAATAATTTGGTGATGTGGGCTGCTCATGTTGGTTAAAGATTTAAACCATATTTGTGTGAGAATGTGCTGCTAGTGATTCATGACTTTTATATGCTTGGTATGAGAATCGCATGCACAAGAGTGTAATATATTCGTGCATGAATGAAGTATATGTCATTGGGTTATTTGATCATGATGTGTTCTCGTTCATTTAGGGACTTGATTTAGCTGCATATACAAAAAATTTTAGATCTATGTTGTGTCTTAAATTGGGTTATGCTTTTATATGCTATGATTGTATTAATTGTTTGGGAAAGTGCCCTTTTTATGCAATGAAAGGTTTGACAAGGCTTGTCCCAATAATTGGCTATCTTGATTGATCGTTTACGAGCATATGGCTCACGAGTGACAATTGTTAGATTGTACAGATCGAGCATATGGGCTCGAAGTTCAACATATTCTGGTTATTTTGTATGACCTGAAAAATGTGAATATGAAGACATTAGTTTAAGACTATGTCTAGGGTATAGGTTCTTGTGAACCATGGTATAAACCCTAAAGCATGAGTTATCATGACTATGCTAAAAACCTTTGATTATTTGTAATCAAAGAATTCAGGGGAAAATCTCAAGATTTTGGTTGGAAAGCCTAAGAATCCTGAGAATGGGAATCCCAAGACTTTTGGTCAAATCTCTTGATTTATGGTTGAAAAATCTAAGAATCATGAGATAGGGAATCCCAAGACAGTTGGTCAATTCTCTAGATTTTTTGTTGGAAAACCTTAGAATTATGAGATGAGGAGACATTCAGTCTAGAAACCCCAAAACACGAGGTTTTGAGAAACTTAACACGTGTGAGGATGTTTAATAAAACCAGCCCAATGTGGGGGGTAGACAAAAACCTAAAAATTCAACGACGATATGAATTTTGATAGGTACTTGAGGTGAAAAGTTGTCACGAGAGATTTGAATCAAGTTGATCAAGTCGGGAGGACTTTAACTCGAACCAAAAAGGTAAACCCAAAATTGAGTCAAGCAATGCACTCAAACTTGAGTCGAGCAATGAACTTGAATGTGTTTCGAGCATAAAGGCACTCAAGTTTGATTTGAGTTGTCTGAAAGTAAAGTGCAGTTGTACTGAAACTTGGCTTTAAAATGGGCATGAAACTGTGTGGAGTTGGTAAACTCACACTGCGCCCTAGTGAGAGTTAATCGAATCCTCGATTGATTGATACTACATTGGTGGTGGTATTGGTAATGCGAGGAAGAACGATTAATTGAGATCGGGAAGTTTAGTTATCTCTAATCCCAAGGGAGTTGAAGGAATAAGAGAGACTTTCACGATAAAAGATCAATACATGAAGGTGTTTTGATTGTTGAAATGATCTAGCCCTAAAAGAAATTTGATGGGTAAGAACCTAGTGTTCGATTCATTATTGAATACACGGACTTTTAGTAAGTTGTATTAACGAAACCACTTACGTGATGCACAGAAAACATATGAGGTTATCTGTGACCATGATGTGAATACATAGAATCCTTTGGGGGAATGTGATTCACACTGTAGACATTTGCAAGGTCATTTGGTGATTGAAGGAAATTGCTAGAAATGGTCAAGCGTTATGGGGGAGCCTTTAAGTTGGCTGGCGATCTTTTAAATAAGATACCCCAAGAAGGAGGAAAATAAAGCTCCTTATAGAGCTATCCTAAAAGTTGTTTCAAATGTGTGGGTTGGCGTATTGCGAATGTAGTAAAAGGAATACTTAAATAGTATCTTTACTAGATATGCACAATGTTGAAGTGCTATCAATTTCTTGAAATTCACAAGAAATATTATGCAGAAACTAGAAATATATCTTGATGGAAAGTGTATTTTGTGGAAGTTTCTGTTAAAGATCCTGATTTATCTTAAATGGACTTAAGAGTCAATAGATGAAATCATTAAGGATCAGGGATA
This sequence comes from Rubia yunnanensis, assembly GCA_037428765.1. Classification (NCBI taxonomy): domain Eukaryota; kingdom Viridiplantae; phylum Streptophyta; class Magnoliopsida; order Gentianales; family Rubiaceae; genus Rubia; species Rubia yunnanensis. Next base: position 10,037,913 of record CM075062.1, on the reverse strand, counting down.
AACCCACGAGGAAACGAGATTCCATGAAATAATTTTTGTGGAAAATGGTGATCAATAGAGAGATTGATCTACCATGAGTGCAAGTCACTAGAGTACTAGTAGATTTGAACAATTAGTAAGTATATTTGTGTACTTGATGGGCATTCTCTAGACATGAGAATGAGTCCAAGGGTGATGGTACTTGCTATCAAGGTTTTGTGAAAGCTAGAAGTACATCTAATGGACCTAAATGGTTATTTGGAGACTTAGATATTAAAATCTGAATAGAGCAAAAATGAAAAGCTCAATGCTCCTAAATGACCCATCATGTGACCAAACTAATTGTTGTTTAGCCAGTGTTATTGAATCAATGAGTTTGATGAAGGCAGATATGCTAAGGAACACGAAAAATGATCATGTCATTTATGTCTTTGAATTGATGGTTTTCTCATTGATAGTAAAATTGATACGATGATTGAGTCTCTAGGAGATATGTCGTATTCAATGGAATGACTCTAAACATTATGAGTTACCTTTTTGTAAAGGTGAGGTGTCTCTTAAGAAGAGAACTCAAGAGTCATTGATAGTCTGTTGTACTTATTAAAGTGCACATTAGACAATTCTTACAATGGATAGTAAGATGATACACAAGTAATCTAGAAAAGATCAGTGGAAACTAGCTGTGTGTGAGACTTGTGGATATGGCTTGAGTTGTGTAGAAAAATGGTTCTCTCTTGCTAGATTCATAGAGGAATCTAAGTCCATCGTGTTGGAAAAAAAAGTGGGAAATATATACCCTAGGATGACCAAAGCACTTTTATGCGTATTGGTGTAGCGTAAAGCTTGTAGCTTAAAGCCATATCGATGATGGTGTGTCTCGACAAAGACACTTTACCATTGGATGACTACTCTCTACGAGAATTATCGAAGTTGACTACGTAAGGTCAATATGATAAGAGTTGTTATTCTTTGACGAAAGGATTCAATCGATTTCTTGACGAAGAAATTGAATCGAGAGTTAGTTGAGAACTCATCGAAAGGAATATGACTAAGTCCAATAAATGGTGGGTTACGTACGTGGACACCCAACCTATGTGACTGGAGATCCCAAGATCTAGGTTCAAAGGGACAACTAAACTGCAAAGACCCATCGCGATCACTGTGGGGGTTTCATACCTCCTGTCTTATTCCTATGATGAAGAAACGGTGATGTGAATAGAGGTTAAGCATTAAATTGCTTTTAATGATTCAAGACATCGAGTATGTAGTACTCGAAAGAGCTCAATAGTTTACGGAACTGCTCTTACGCCAAGAATCACCTATGTAAGCGAGAAGTGTGGCCGCTTCGAAAGGGAATTATTGGGACGCAATTCCTTAGAAACCTTACAGAACTAGGCGTGTGCCATGGCCTGATTAATGGACACAACCGAGGAAAGCGCAAGGGCTAGGAAAGATGTCTGTGGGAAGTGCATTGTCGTTCACACAAGCGGTAGGGGAAGTTCAAGGACATCGCGTCTACTTTCTAACAAGTGGGCTAAGTGTACTCTCTCAAGGGAAAGTTCAAAGGGTGACACCTACTTATCCTATGCAGCATCTATGCCGTCGAAATGAATCTATCACCAAGTCAAACTCTGTGTCTAACGTGATTGTTCTGATTCCTACATCAATATCTATTCATGTGGGGGATTGTTGGAAAATGATGGTTAAAAGGTTGAAATTCGTCAACTTTTTGGGCTTCGTTTAGAGTGGGACCCAAACGGATTTTGGGTCAATGGATGTCATTTTTGGGTTCTCCTCCGCGAGTACTATAAAATTGACTATTTAAACTCTCAAAACGGATCAAGGGTGAATGAGATATGAATGTTTTAAATATCACTCTTGAAAGAGGAAAAAATGGGCGAAAATTGGCCTAGGTAATTTTCTCTGGACTGTCCAAAATGCGTATGGACCGCATGGAAGTCTCTGGAAGGCTCAACCGCATAGTATATATGGAATTGCTTGTGTGTAATTCTTAAGAGATAAACAAAATACTTCCATATTTTGTGAGATATCTTGTCTTAAATAAATATGCGATTTACCATGTTTAATATGATGAAGAATATTTGTACAAATATTTGTACAAATATTTCTTCCTTTTCCAGCAGATTTGATTCGAGTATTCATGGAATGTCTCGGATTTGGTGAGTTGGTAATTGGAGATTATTCTTCTCTAATTACAGAAAATCAGAATATCATGTTTCCATGATTAGGGTCTCTTAGAGCAATATAAATAGAGCCTCTAAGTCAGTCAGAAAATACACACCATTTCTCAAGTCCCTCCATATTCTAAACTTGAGTCTTCTATCTGTCTTTCTCGAAGTGTACATTTGGTGCTCTGTCGAGGTGATAGTCGTTCGGGCCTTGCGTGAATCCAAGGTAACTCTTACGTGTTAATTGTTACCTTCGATGGTTTTATCCTATGGAACGATGTCCACGACGGGACTCATTCGTTTCAAGGGCAGCGAGTGTTACTCGTGACTCCATCATTACTTGAAACATGATTTATGCTTTGATTATTTATAATTTAAGCTTTTCGATTGTATACTTGAATAATTAATAAAAGTATATTATTCTTGTATATATTAATTGTTCGTTCAATTTTGTTATTTGATTTTCCGTATGATATAATCAATATATGTCCAACAGATATAAAATTAAAAGAAGATAGTTGAAATTCCCACACAAAAAATATATCCAGACTTCAAATAAGAAAGACTTACTAGTGAAGAGCACGCCCATGAAGTAATTAAAGCTTCTAAAAATGTTTGAACTCATATTGATAACGGATGAATCCTACAAGAACATGTTCTGTGCGCATTGAGTCCCTGAATCCAAGCTTAATCCACCTATCACCAATCCCCTCAATTCATCACCAATTCAACCTCTCCCACACCACTCTACCCATTTTTCGACCCTCTCTGTTCCCGTTATCCACCAGCCGGAAATTTCTCTTCTTGATCATCATCTCCCACAGCCTCCTCAATCTCAATCTTCATTTAAAAAAAAAAATTAATGTTGCCATGAAAATTCACTCATTATGTCTGCTATATAATAACTTCTTCTTTACCAGCCATTTCCAACGGAATAAGTAATGCCCAATAATTGGTGATAATAAGCCAAATAAACCCATTTAACTGAAACCTATGATCGGTGTTTATACCTCCCTCTCGGGGGTAATCTCAACACAGTATGAAGAATTAAGGGGATTTATTGGTTATGATATAGAGCTAAAGCAGCAAACTAATAAACGAAAAGAAGTACTCAAAAAATAGCAACCCAAATCAAAATAAGAATCACAATAGCTCACCTCTGTTTGTCTCCTGGAAAAATCAACGAGATATGGCTCAGGGGCTTAGGGAGTTTTCAGTTTAGCGAGTACTCCCCCTTTTCTGGTCAACTATCCCCATGCTCGGTAGGGATGAAGAGGGTGGAGGTCACCGGGGGTGGAGGTCTCTGGAGTTGGGTGGAGATGGAGGTCGTCTGGGACATGGTGGTGGAGGTGGAGAGAGTGTACGGTGGTGAAGGGTGGGAGGGATGATGAGGCGGGAATAGAATTAGGGTTTCAGATTTTATATATATAGCAATAAGTTTTTACAAAGATTTGGGTGAAACCGTCTCACCCAATCTTATGATGAGACCATGGGTCTCACCATAAATTAAATATTTTCAGGGGCATGGAAGATATTTTAGTTATTTTCAATTTTCAGTATTTAAATTCAACCGCCCAACTAAATCCTCCCTTTCTCTCTCTCACACGCGCATTAACCCTTTCTCAAACCTCTGAAAGTCGCTGCCATAAATTCCCAATTCAACTGCTCAAATCCGTTCAAATTTGCAATTTCTGAGTTGCATTACATTGCCTTCTTCAATCCGGTTCTATAGAGGTTAGAATTTCTTATTTTCGCTGGATTTGGGGTTTATATTTAGGGTTTTTTGTTTTTCTTCTTCGTCTCCGATGATTCCTATATCATTCCGGTGCTTATCTCTGTAAATCCAGTTGTGCATGTTTTTTTTATTAATATATTGCGTGTTTCTGAGTTTTGTTTCGGCATTTTGTAGATATGATGAAGTCCAGCGAAGATGGCCTGGAGGTGGTTGATGTTGTTCGTTCCTCATCTGTGCTTGAATCTAAAGGTTTTTTCTATGTTTTTGTTGATTTTTTTATCATTAGGGTTTTTTGTTCGTTGTCATTGAATTTGCTCTATTTTTTGTGTTGTGTTGCTCTGTTTTATATATGAAACAGTGTACAACAAATTATTTAGGATGTTCATGTGTTTAGTTAGGCAGTTCATGTGGTTGGTTCGGGCTTTGTTGTGCCTCTTTTGTGGTTTATTTTATGCTCTGTTTACTTTGTATGTTTTCTGTTTGAATTGTCTTTATATTGGGATATTAATGTGTTTAGTTTTCATGTTTATGTGTTTAGTTTAGGCTCGGTTTAGTTTGCATTATCTTTCTGTTAGGTTGTTCATGTGTTTAATTAGGTTGTTTATGTATTTAGTTCAGGCTTTGTTGTACATCTGTTGTTGTTTAGTTTAGGATCTGTTTAGTTTGCATCTTATTTGTTTGCACTTTTTTAGTTAGCCTATTTTTGTGTTTAGGTCGCATGTTAGTGTGTTTTCTGTTTGCACTGCCTTTGTGTATGTGTATATACACAGTTATGTTGGTTTGTGTACTTTAGGTGTTTTAGTTTTTACCTTAAGTTTTTATGTGATTACTTTTCAAATGTAAGCGATGGAATTTGCTTGAGGAAATCAAGTAGATTGCAGTCTAAGTTGCTGGATGGTATGTATATTGGTAGTTTGTAAAAAAAATTAATCGTTATGTTTTTATTTAATTGATTGTGTAATTGTCAGGTTCTAAACCTCCTTAGCATAAAACGAAAAAAAACCAGAAGAAAACTACTAGTACAGGTATTTAAATATGATTGAATTTTATTCGAATTTTTTGTTGGTTTTTAATTTATTGCTTTATGTATTGCTGATAATTTCTTTTTGTTTATAGCTGATATTGTGAGGAGGTTGCGTAAAAGTGCTAGTAAATCTGATGTGGATAGGTCACATAGAGTTGCTGGTTCGAATTCTAATTTTCTTTGTTTTACTTTGATTGTTTAGTGATTTTTTTATGTGTTTAGTGTGTTGCCTTTGGTATTTCTGCATTTTGTTTCGTTATTATAGATGCATGTGATGTGATTAGCATGCATTAACACATTATTTGTCCTATTGCTTCAACTAATATTGAACATATTGGTTAGCATTTGAATTATTAGTTCATATTTATTGTTGTTTAGTTTTGCTATTAAACTCATTAGTTTTTACATTTTTTTGCACCAGAGCCTGAAAATGTTTCAGCTGAAAGAAATGAGGGTTCTGTTGAAAGAAATAAGGATTCTACTGAAACAAATGTTGATGGTACGTTTAAATATAATTGTTATCGTGTATCTTTCATTACTTTATGATTTATTTAGAATCTGTTAATTTTTTAAATTTGTAGGTTCTACTTGTGTAGCTGCAAGTCCCATAAGTGCCCAGATAAATGTTGTTATTGAAGGTTTGAGATGTGAAACCAATTCTGGTATGTATTGATTTCTCTGCTTCTAATTTTGTGTTTTTGATTTAGTATTTAATTTTCATTTGTGTGTTGTAGGTCAGAAAATTTGTCAAAAGAAAGGTGTTAGGAAGAAGGTTAAAGTTAAATGAATCATTAGTGATGAAGATTATATGGAAGATGATGATTTTATTGATCTGCCTCCTGTTGTGGTGAATGCAAATGAAGAGGGCAAACAAAAGGTTTGTGAAGGGAAAGGAAATGAGCCGATTGCGATGAAGGTGGCTCCAAAGAAGCCGGTTACGATGAAGGTGGCTCCAAAGAAGCCCGCTGCAAATGAGTCATTTGTGAACGAGCCCGCTGCAAAGGAGCCAGTTGTGAAAGAGCCGGCTGTGAAGCCTGCAGCGAAGAAGCCCGCTCCAAAGAAGCCTGCTGCAAATGAGTCGGCTGTGAACGAGCCTGCTGCAAAGGAGCCAGTTGTGAAAGAGCCGGCTGCGAAGACTGCAGCTAAGAAGCCTGCTGCAAATGAGCCTGCTGTAGTGGAGCCAGTTGTGAAGGGGCCAGTTGTGAAGCCCACAACGAAGAATCCTGCAGTGAAGAAGCTCGCTCCAAAGAAGCCTGCTGCAAACAAAGCGACTATGAACCAGCCTGCTGCAATCGAGCCAGTTGTGAATAGGTCGACTGTGAAGCCCGCAGCTAAGAAGCCTGCAGTGAAGAAGGCCACATTGAAGCCTGCAGCGAAGAATCTTGTTGAGAAGAAGTCATCTGGAAACAATAATAAGGATGATGTTGCAGATGGGAGTGGGCCATCGAAGAATTCTTCTACTACGAGAAAGCGCAAGCTTGATGGAGATGGTGTTTCTGGACCTGCCTCAAAGAGAAATGTTTATACTCAATGTTCAGTGGGGAAAACTAATGATGGCACGGAAGTGACACGGAAAATTAAACAAGTCTATGAAATTTAGCTTCCTGGTGGTTCTAGGTACATTTTATTACTTAAGTATTTGTGATTTTACTTTATGTGTGTATGTATACTTTGAATATTTCAGTTTTAATATTTTTGCATAATAACTTGAATGGTTTAGAATTTATTAGTTTAGGTATGTTGTCCTTTACCTTTGGTTTTTGAGTGTTTTATTTCACTATACTTTTAATTGTTTATGTGTAAAGTTAGAGTATAAATAGTTTATGTACTTGTTGATTTTATTCATGTGTTTACCTATTTAGTTTTATTAAAAAATAAGTTGCTTTTTTTATTAATTTCATATTGATTTTGCTATTTATTAATAAAACTTTCTTTTTAAAATTACTGTATGTTTACTTGATGTATTTTATCTCTTAGTTTGGGTGTTTGTATGCACAATTGTTATATTTACTAACTTGTGTTATATTGTTTTCTAGGTTTTTAAAGTTTATGCCTGGAAGCCAGCATGTAAAGATCATAGATTTGTGCGCTGATCTCAGTGCTAAGCAGAAGGCTGATGTTGAAGCCATTGGTTTTGGGGGCATTTTGAAACTAAGATTGGAGATTGCACTTCCCTCGGGTATTGTGCTTTGGTTGGTGGGTAATTTTAACCCTGGTACATGTGTTCAGCTGGTTGGGGTAGATAGATACTTTGTTACTGTTGATGATGTTTATGATGTTTTGTGCTTGCCTCGAAACCCTGGTAGGGAAGTTGTGGAGAAGAGAAATTCTGGTATGTAATTGAAGGATAGTTACAAGTCTAGGTTTGGTAGGGAGAATGAACATGATATACCCCTTCACTTGATTTTAGATAGGATAAATGAACTTAAGGAGGGAGGGGATGAGTTTAAGAGGCTTTTTGTGATCTATTGTTCTTCATACTTTTTAGCTCCTATAGCTACTGGGAAGGTAGATATGAAAATTCTTGAAGCTATTGAAAATGTTGATGAGATTAAGAATATCGACTGGTGTACTTTTGTGTTAGACAAAATGGCTTCAATGATTAGGAGGTATAAGAACAATGTAGAATACCAAACTTGTAGTGCTTGTGTCCTTATTCTTTTGATTCTATATTTGCACCGATTTCCTGTTCATGGTGTGTTGGAGCCAACATGCCTTCCTCTAGTCCAACATTGGACTGATGCGAAGTTGAGGGAGAAAGTGAAGATGTTGTACATTGGAGGAGGTTTTGACAAGACAATCATGGTGAAGGGTTATCCAATCAGTTGTGTCGGAAAAGTGAAAGAGGGTCATAAAGGTAAGAGTGATGTTGGAGCTCAGCCTGAGATTGGAGCTGATTCTGTTCCTGAAGGTGATGAAGTGTTGCAGTTCAAAATCCCACGTGGAGTTTTGACTGAATCCAAGATTAAAAGTCTTACTAAGAATGTAAGTGTTTAAAATTTTACCTGATGTCTTTGCTTTGTTAGTTATGTGGTTAGCATGATTTCTTATGTGTTTCTGTATTTAGTTTAAATTTTGATGTGTTTATTTAGGTTTTTAGTTTCATTATTTTATATTGTTGACTTTTAGTATAGTTAGTTCATGTGCTTAATCTTTCTGTTTGGGTGTTTAATAGTTTGGTTAGGTTTATATATGAATTGTTTATGGTTAGTTGATTGTGCTTTCATTGGCTATTTAATATTTTTTTTAGTTTTCTATATAAACTTATAGATTTTTTTTCTTGTGTAGGCTTATGATGAGGCCTTAATGATCGTGAAGCGTAACTTTGAATTTGTTACCACTGATATGTATCAGAGGTTGGAGATGGTGAAGGCTGATGTTGGGGATGAATCATTACAAGACTTGCCACCTATTGTTGGGACTAGTGCAGAACTTCCGAATCAGCAAGATGACTCGCCACCAATTGAAGAATCACCAATCGAATGGAATGACAAGTTGGTTGCTATGTTTGATGAAGCATGCTACCAATGGAGGAGAAGGAAACAGTACCAGGCTCAGAATGAGCCTCTTTCGTCTTTTAACTTGTTTAAAGATGGTGAATTGGATGGCATGGGAGGAACGTCCACAAAACAACGTAGGTATGAATTGATTTGAATGATGTGATTTGGATTTGTTATGTAGTGATTTGAATGTTTGAATTTGTTGAAATGATGTTGTGGATGATTTTGAATGGTCCATTTGCTAGGTTGTTGGATTGATTGATTCTGAATGATGTTTTTTAGATGATTCTGAATGATGTTTTTTAGATGATTTTAGAATGGATTGAAACTTTAAATTTTGTTATAATGATTCCAGTATGAGTTTAGTTCTTATGTTTATCTATTTAGTTACATTGTTTATCTCTTTTGTTTCTATTATAGTTTAACAGTTTGTCTAGTAATTATATTTTGTATGTTCAAAGCCATGTGTCCTTTAGGTAAATTGTTCGGTTATTTAGGTATATAGTTCGGCTTAACCTCCTGCCTCGAGCCCTCGATCCCTCGAAGCTCCTACCTCAAGCCCTCGAACCTCCTGCCTCGATCCTCAGGCCTCCTGCCTCGAGCCCTCGATCCCTTGAACATCCTACCTCAGCCCTCGAGCCCTCGAACCCTCGAACAATTTAGTCTTCAATTTTTGACACTTATATTTTTATTTACTTTTTCTATCATTAGTTCATGTATATTTCAATTTAGCTCATCTGTTAGAATCATTAGTTTCAGACACAGTTTACTTGATGAATATATTTTTGTTTAATTAACCAGCACTCGTTAGTTCAGGTGTTTCAAGCATTTGAAGGGCAATTTAAATGATTTGTTCATGTACATAATGTTAATATAAATAAATCCCCAATTGGAACTCATAGGTCTAGACTTGTTGCTTTGGTGTCTTGGTACCAAACTCCTTTGTTTTTGGATTCTTTTTGTGCTTCCATCCTTCAATTCTCTTGCTTCTTCCTTTTGTCTTTGTGGGAGATGGATCTTGGATTGTTGGCGGTTTAGTGATAGAAGATTCTGCTATGCTGCTTGAATTTTCATGTTCTTTTGTACTTTTTTAGACAAGATTTTGGTCTACCTTTTTCATTGTATTTCTTGCAGCTTTCTTCAAGAATTTTCCAGGTTTCTATGCCACCTTCACATTTTAGTACTAGATTGTAGTTGTTTCTTGCCATTTGGTGTCGCCATGGAACTTTGTCTTTGGTTTTGTCTACTTCTTGATTTTCTTGTGCTGCTTTCAGTTTGTCTCATACTTGTATTTTAGCAAGCTTTGTTCATCGCTTCAGAATGTATTGTGATGGTATCTCGCTGATTGAGTTGATGTGCAATATACGGATATAGTGAAAGCAGAGCATTCCTTGCATAAAAAGATAACCATGCATACATTCAAGTTAATTAGATAAACATCCAAACCCTAAGTCATATAATTAGCTCTAAAGCATATAATGTCCTGCATTTTAAAGTTAAATATGCGAATGAAGAACTAATGACATGTATATAAGATGTATTATCAGATTCTTGCTATGAAACATGCCTACAAAAAGATGAACCTTAATATTTAACCAAAAGTTAATGATCCAAACTAAAAAAACTAAACATATTAACATATAAGGTAACATGTAAATCGTATTTCATCAGTACATACCTGTTTCTTCAAAAGTTTTGCAAGAGCAGTTAACTTCCACCATTCCACTTTGTTGTGTGAAGGTGACAATTTCAACTTTTGTATCATCTTTTTTTGGACTTACTTCATACTTTGTTGCCGATCCTAGGGTGAAAACTCTACATGCTTTTGTTGCTTGTGCAATCTTGTATTCCTTCTCAAACTTATAGTACATTGATAATGTGTATTCTTGAGCTGCATGTTTGAGTAGTTTTGATCCATGTATTGCTGACTTTAGCACTGATTTTGAGCATTGATTTTCCTTAGCTATTTCCTTTGCCCTCCAACGATCAATAGTCTCATTAAAGATGGTTAAGAACCTTCTTAGTGTTGTCATTTTGGTAGCATTGAATGACAAAGCTTTGTTTGTGTTCTCACTTCGTTGTACTGAACGAGTTCCTGCGGAGTAAAAGTCTTTGCTCATTACAGGGCACCACTTATCTCTAATAGAATATAGCCTCTTGAACCATTCCTTGTCTTCAAGCTGAAAATTCTTGATCATATTGTTCCACGCCATTTCAAATTCTTCTTCTTTTTTTACAATATTTCAAACAATGCTCAAATGCTTCCTTGAAGGGACCATCATTTTTTAATTCACCAAAATGACTGATGGCATTTTGTGTAATGTGCCACAGGCACAATCTATGCCTCGTGTTTGTGAAAACCTGTAAAATTTCATGAATAATTTTATTCAAAACAAGTTCATGTATAAACATATGATCTAAAAGCAATTAAACACGAACTAAAATGTAAACTTTAAATGTAATTGTTCCTGATTTTGTTTCCAATTATCAAGTTTTTTTGTATATTGACAGTGATTACGGAAATTACATTAGATGTTGTGAACATACACAAGAACTATTAAACTAAATACTAAATGTAAGTACATAAACATATCAACCAATTATATACCAGATTAATCAAATTAAAGAATGGTTACCTTTTCGATTGCTTTGGCCATGGCCGGATCTTGGTCTGTAAATATTGTTACTGGCTCTTTACCACCCATTGATTTTCTGAAAATATCAAGAAGCCATTCGAAAGTTGAAGCTTTTTCGTCAGCAATGAAAGCACATCCAAACATCACTATATTGCCGTGGTTGTTCATTCCGACTATTGGAGCACAGATCAAGTTGTATTTGTTGGTCATGTATGTTGACAGATCACTTAACAAAGTTAGATCATGTTAACTCATGTGTTAATGAAGTTACACTATTTATTTAGTATGTTACTTAGTACGATTCAACAAACTTTAAAATACCTAAATTTTCTCAATAAAATACATATAGGCCAATTTTAGACTTTTGTGAATTATCAAGTTGAATTATATCACTTTTATTCATGTGTTTATACTTTAATGAATCTACATCGTGTATAACATACTACTAAATGTGTTCCAGAAGTTACTTCATGTGTTTAAATGTATTTTACGAAATATAAATCACACATGTATGTGGTGTCAAATACCATTAGATCACCAAAGAGGGAGTAGTCTTCCTTCATCATTGAGTCCCTCCAAAATAATGTTGTCAGCCTACCATTATCATCCAATTTAACTCTAAAGAAGAAATCTTCCTCTTCGGTACACTTCTGTGAGAGTCTTTCAATTACTTGTTGAGCATCGCCTCCTTCAATCTCCTTCATGCGCAACCTGTTCATGTAGTTTAGATGATCCTTAATCGTGTGTCCTAGATTCTGAATACCACCCACTTCAAAAACCATAAACTTGAATCCATAACTAGGTTTTGATCATGCACCTTCCATTCCTTCTATAGTTTTCCCCTTTTCTTCGGTAATTTTCCTTTCACTTCTCTGTAAATACTGTCATTCGACTCGAGTAAAAGGATGATTGTGAGATGTCACATGATGCAAAACTTCATAGGCGCCATTGATAAATTTAACCCGAATTCCAGCCTTGCATCCAATTCTCGTAACCACACTTTCCCTTGTTTTTCTTCTTTTCTTCTCAGAGCCCTCTTCAATGATATTGTTATTGGAAGGTGTGTCGGGTTTTTCATTCTTCAATTTTGTGTTTCCCTGATTTGAGCAAACAAAATACTTCTCTAGGATGGTTCCGTCCTTTTTACTTCTTTGGGTTGAACATCGCACCTCAAATCCCAATGCATTTGAGTGTTTTCTGTATAAATCATGGAATTCTGACAGTGTTTTTGCTCTCAAACCTTTGAAGCAATCTATGACATCAACTTTCGATATGTCACTTAAATTGGTGACAGAATCTGATCCTGCAAAATTGTATCTTTTCAGTAACTCCTTACATCAACTATTATATTAGTTTGTTCGTATATTTCACACTTTAGTTTGGCCTTCATTAATAGTTGTTAAGTCACTGATATATTTGTACAATTCTAAATATTTTGATAATATATCCTAGTAATTAAATTTCAGACATTAATCACAACATATTATATTTTTATTAAGTTACATCGTGTATTTAACATATTACTTGTTGTGATAAAGTAGCTTTGAAAATATGAAAATAGTCTTAACAAAATGAATGTAAATGATTTTTGTTCATGTGTTCATGCAGTCACATCATTGATTTACTATGTTACTTCAAACATTTCAGAAAATTTAAAAACACCTACATTTTCCCAACAATTTGCATATGACCATATTTTAGACCTTGGGGAGTTGTCAATCAGATAATTGTCACGTTACTTCATGTGTTCATGCAGTTACATCCAGTGTTCATCGTATTACCTCATGTGTTTCGGAAAATTATAAAACACCTACATTTTCTCAACAAAATCATAATAACATCACGTTACTTCATGTGTTTATGCAGCTACATCGTTTGTTCATCATATTACCTCATATATTTCAGAAAATTTAAAAACATCAACATTTTCCCAACAAATTGTCTATAACCAAATTTCAGCCTTTGGGGAATTGTCTATTAGAATATTATTACGTTACTTCATGTGTTCATGCAATTACATCCAATTATATTACCTAATATGTTTCAGAAAATTGTAAAACACCAACGTTTTAATTCCATATCTGTCAAAATAAAATTCAGAACAAATAAACATTACTTCGTGTGTTCATGCAACTACATGCGTTTAACTATATATACAAAATCAAAACCTAACCTGGATGTAAACTAGTTGAATTTTCAGATTGAACATAATCGTTGCTTTCTCCTTCATACAGAACAATGTCATTGCCTTGAATTGCTTCGTCTTCCATAGTTTATACCAGCAATACCTTAGATTGTAGATTTCAACCGTTAAAACTGAGATTTTAAACTGTAAAACTAAGATCTTAAAATTCCAGATCTCACCTTCGTAGATGTAGAAGCTTTCTTTGATGTTTTTGTCACAAAGTTTTGTCTCTAAATCTGATTCCGGTGCAAATCCGAAGCAAATCCGATGTAATTCTGTTGCAATTCTGTTGCAAAATTGCAGATCTGAGTTTGGAGATCACGAGCTTCAACCTAAGCTCAATCCAATGTGAATTTGAAGCAAATCCGATGCAGATCTAAAAATCTGAGGACAATCCATTGATTTCAGAGGATTGATTGGCGATTTGCGACATTAAATCCATTTTGATCGGATTGAATATCATAGGGATTCAGATTCCTTGGGGATTTTGTTTCCAAAATATGGCAGTTGGTTATAAAACAGATTGGTGACCCATTTCCCTTATAACCCGAATTTAGACCCATTTTCTTCAGCCCTCATTTTCTGTATATTTGCAGTCTGATCCCATTTTTTAGTTCCTCTCCTATTTATTGCAATTTGATCCCCGGTCTCACCATTTCCTATGGTGAGATGGTCTCACAGGATTTTTTCTCATAAGTTTTAATGATTAAGATTAGATCAACAAAAGAAATGAATGGTTCAGATGAAACTAAGTTCGACTTTTTTTAAAGTACCTAGTACCGGTATGAATTGGACAATACCGGTGCAAATGTTTATGAAAAGCAGCAGGGCTACTTTAAATGGCTTTTTTTTCTTTCTTTTTGGAACTTGAGAGGAAACCCGCAATATTTTTTCTAAGTACCTAGAACCGGTGCAAATACCGGTGCCTAAGTAACAAATACCGGTGCTAACTCCAATATTTCAAATGTTTAATCAATCCCTCCAAAATTTGGAATGAAATTTTGGAAAATTCATTTTCCCACCATAACTTGGAGGCGGAAAATCACAAAATTGAAGATATGAATACACAATTAAATAAGATAAGATTGTGTGTTCAAAATTTGGGCTGCGATGGGTGAACCTCTAACATATTTATAGAAAATTACGCTATGGCTAAAAAAATCGTTACAACATTATCCTTCTCTAAAAAATACACGATTTTTGTTATTCTTGCATAAATATATAAATGGAAAGTAAATTATTTTTTTGGTGAAATGTTGGAAAGCGCTAGTGCATGTTCAAGAGTAAGTTAAAGTTGATTACTTAGAAGTAAGAAAGGAAAAATGTAAAGGATTACAGATATGTTCTTGTGCCCAATTGTTGATAAATATTCTGTAACGGACTTGGAAAATAAAATTGGGTGTATAGGGTAGCATCAGTTCGAGCGGATTTCAATTTGGAGTTACGAGTAAAGTTTTACTTTTTGCACTTAGGTCCCTCCAAAAAAGTTGGAGTTGTCGAATCACAAATTTGGCGACACCAAAATGCAATTCAATAATATACTATTGCAAATTTGTGATTTGGGCATGTATGGGTGAACGAAAGGGTATCTAAAGTCAACATTGATTACTTTTACACAATCTTAGAAAGTTACACTAAGGCCCAAAATTGTGTTACCCTATCATCCATTGCTCCAAAATATATGATTTTTGTTATTCTTGCCAAAATATAGAAATGTTAAATAAATGTTTTTTTTGGCGAATTGTTGGAAAGCGCTAGTACATGTTCTAAAGTAACTCAGAGTTGATTACTTAGAAGTAAGAAGGGAAAATCGGAAAGGAATGCTGATATATTCCTGTGCTCGATTGTTGATAAATATTCTTGACGGACTTGGAAAATACAATGGGAGTGTATAGAGTAGCATCACGTTTGAGCAGATTTGAATTTCAAGTTATGAGTAAAGTTTTTTTTTGCACTTAGGTCCCTCCAAGAAAGTTAGAGTTTTCGAATCACGAAATTAACGACACCAAAATGCAATTCAATAATATACGATTGCAAATTTGCAATTTGGGCACGTATAGGTGACTGAAAGGGTCTCTAATATCAACATTGATTACTTCTACAAAGTCTATGAAAATTAGAATCACACTATGGCCCAAATTTGTGTTACCCTTTCATCCATTATTCCAAAATATATGGTTTTTGTTAGTATTGCTAAAATATAGAAATATTAAATAAATAAAATTTTTGGTGAAATGTTGGAAACATCTAGTACGTGTTCTAGAGTAATTTAGAGTTGGTTACTTATAATTGCATTTAACGCAGTTCTGGCACCAATATATGTCATTTATCTCTATGCTGGTGCTGAAAAATTACCCACCCAGACACATTTCCTTCTTAGGCACCGGTAATCTGAGTGTCGGTGCTGGATTTATTCATAAGCACTAGTATTTTGGTTTATTATCACCTTACCGTTGCTTATGTTATCTATAGCATCGGTATTGCCCTGCCAACAATAAATATTGGTGCCTATGTACCTGTTTTCTAGTTGTATATGTAATATTTGTATGATGGGGCTTCACTTAAAGAAATAAAAAAATATTGAAAAAACTAGTTGAGACTTGTAATATTTCTTTTTTTTTCTATGTACATTATACTTTTCTTTTTTGAAAAATTGAGACCCATATATAATTAATAATTAAATTGGGAGTCTAGGCAAACCCTTCACTTTCCTTACAGTAGGGCCAGCCCTATCCCTCTGTTCAACTAATATTGACATTTTTCAATCAACTTTCTCAAGTAGCATTTGATCATAATCTCAAGCACCATATATTATAAATTATTTGCTTTGGATCGTTCTTCAACCAGAGATATTGGAGTCATTTTGACTAAACTAAACCCATGAAGTTGTCTAAATATAACATACTAATATTTTAATATGTTACAGATTTTAATTCTTTACTATATAATCAATCATAACTTGTTAACATACTAATATTATAATTTGTTACTGGTTTTAATTCTTTACTATATATAATCAATCATAACTTGTTAAAATATATAGCTTCTAAAGATATACTTTCTCTGTCCCGCCATTAATTGCTTAATTACTTTTTGAGGAGTCCAACTTTTTTGAACTTTAACCGTAAATATCTATAGTTGCATGTAATAATGCTGCATAAAATATTTATATTTGAAAATTAGATATTAAGATGAATCTAATTATATCCCACGTGATATTTTTTATTATATATATATATATTAATTCATGTTTACGGTCAAAGTTGGCAAAGTTAGACTCCCTAAAAAGTAATTAAGCAATTAATGGTGGGACAAAGAGAGTATTTAATTGTATTCAATATTAACGGTTTTTCCCAAGTACTGTATAATAGAAATTCTTTGCTTTGGATGGTTCTTCAACCAGGGATATTGAAGTCATTTAAACCCATGAAGCTGTCTAAGAATAACATACTAATATTTTAATATGTTACATATTTTAATTATTTACTATATATAATCAATCATAACTTGTTAACATACAATTTGTTATTGGTTTTAATTATTACTATATATAATCAATCATAACTTGTTAACATACAATTTGTTATTGGTTTTAATTATTACTATATATAATCAATCATAACTTGTTAAAATATATAACTTCTAAAGATATCTTAAATTGTAAAGTCTTGGGAAATACCATCTTTCCATAAGCATATGGAAAGACGGGGTTGAATTAGAATTATAGAAAGGTAAAAGATTTTCATTACAATATTAAATATTTATTATGCAACGTGCAGTGGTTATAAAGTTATGACCCGATTAATGTAAACCGGAAATTTTATCTTGATTTCTTCTAGTTTATAGTTTAAACATTAATATTTCCATAACTTTTGGAAAGACCGTCTTTCAAGAGATGGGCTCTTCAATAATTAATGGTTTCTAACTAAATTAATTATTTCACTTCATAACTCATGCAATTTTTCCTATATGACTAAACTTTAAACTAAGAATAAAACTTAATCTCAATATCTTAATTAATGATATCGCGCAACACGCGATGGTGCCCCACTATTTCTTATAATAGGAGTAATATATACTCCCCCTGTCCCATCCGTTTTGGCCTATTTACTTTTTCCAGGTTAAGTTTGGTAAAATTTGACCCTAAATATAAATTAATATATTTATAATAAGCATATCATGTGAGATGTTGTTGGAATCATCTTAACATCTAATTTCTAAATGTCATTTTTTTTATGCGGAATTGTTATGCTCCATGTATGTAGAGATAATGACGGTCATCATTAATGACCATGAAAAGTAAGTATGTCAAAACTGATGGGACGAATGGAGTAAGTAGTAATATTATCATGCAATGCATTGTTAGATTATTCGTAATATATACATTTTAAATATTAAAATTTTACATGTTGAACGGGAGGGGTATCAAATAGTATTCCAAATGAAAAAACATTAATTGTCTCTGACATGTATGAAACAGTAGTGTGGAGACATCCTAATTTGTGTAGTTGTGGCAGTGAGGAAAGGTAAACCAGAAGGATAGTAAACTGAGTGCAGTCTGTTGCCCATAAGACCAAACACTACAGATATCAGAAGGCAGAGCCATGTTGGTGATGCACTTCATCGATCAGTGCAATATTATTACCACCTTGTGATCGATCGATCACTCACACATGCCATGAACAGTGTTTGATTATAAAAGTAACTCCCTTCATCTTGGATCTTATTTTATGGTTTCTGATTAACTTTTATCGGATCCATCGCTATATTACACCTAGTATTTTACTTGATTATTTCATGTATTTATATTATTTAGTATATAATATGTATTTTAAATTTAATGTAATTAATTAAAACATATTTAATTTAATATTAAATTAAATTTATTATTTACCACCACCAGCCGCCGTCCGCCGCCATCTGCTGCCGTCCGCCGTTGTCGCCGTCTGCTGCCTCCGTTTGCCGCTGCCTCCGTCCATTGCCGTCGCCGCCGATATTCTCTTCTTTTCCGGTCTTCTTCTCCGGCCTTCTTCTTCTCTGGCCCGTTTTTTTCTTCTCTTCTTCTCCCCGTTCTCCTCTTTTTCTCCGACCCGGTCTTCTTCTTCTCCGGCCCGTTCTCTTCTTCTCTGGTCACCTTCTCTTCTTCTCTTCTTCTCCCCGTTCTCCTCTTCTTCTCCTCCGGCCCGGTCTCCTCTTCTTCTCAGGCGACCGGTCTTCTTCCCTTCTCCAGCTCCGGCTCTCCTTCCCTTCCCCGGCCCCCGCTCTCCTCTCCTTCTCGGCTCCGGCTCTCCTCTTCTTCTCCCGGCCCCGTTCTCCTCTTTTTCTCCCGGCCTCGTTCTCCACTTCTTCTCCCAGCTCCGGCTCTCATCTTCTTCTCCCCGCTCTCCACTTCTTCTCCCAGCTCCGGCTCTCATCTTCTTCTCCCCGCTCTCCACTTCTTCTCCCAGCTCCGGCTCTCATCTTCTTCTCCCGGCTCTCCTCTTCTTCTCCGGCTCCTTGACTGCTTCTCCTTCCCAAGATCCGAACCGGGTGGCGGTGGTGGCGGTGGTGGCAGTGGGGGCGGTGGTCCGGCGCCGGCGGTGGCGGTCTGGTGAAAATGTAACATTTGCGGTGGAGGTGGTCCGGCGCCTGCGGTGGTTTTTTTGAGGGAATATCAATTTTTGTTTTTTTGTTTTGTTTTTTGATTTTTTTTTATTTTTGTTTTATTTTGAAAAATTAGTATTATACATGTATATTGTATTTGGGCGTAAACTAGTAAAATACAGGGCGTGATATAGCAACACCCGACACATTTGACCACCGATAATTAATTTCAATTATATACTCCGTATTACCTTTGTTCCAATTAAAATTTCTTACTCCCTCCGTCTCTGAATAAACTGCACACTTTCTATTTGGATATGTCCCTGATTAAATTGCAAGTAATTAGACATTGCCATTTTTAGCAAAGTTGGCTGCCAGTGAAAGAACCAAAATGCCCCTGAATCGTGTAAAATTTACAGCCATTAAGGCTGATTAATTAGGGAATTGGTAAAGTCTCTGGACACGTGTCCAGAGACTGGTGGTTGGCATGAGATTAATTGTTTTAATCTCCTAACCACCTGCACTGCTCCACATGCGTCTCATTTATGCTCCCAATGCTCCATTATTGCTCTTCCCACGCTCCCATTTACGCTCTCAAACGCTCCATTATCTTCTTCATTTCTCTCATGTCTCACAGAATCTTCACAGCTTATCTTCTCCTCTCTCTCTCAAATCTGAAAACCATAGCCGCTCAACCTCTCTTCTGCCATCGTTCTTACTTGGAAACCTGTGTTTTTGTTTTGGTTTACTTGGTTAAATGATATTTTATCACATCTTGTTGTTTTGGATCTAAGGTTTTCTTGATTTGGTTTGGGATTTTGAAAACGAAATCGACTTCTTCACTTTTTCGAACTGAAATCACAGCATTTTAAGCCTCGGTTTTATGTTTGGCTGGTGGATTTAGGGTTTATTGAACATAAAAAAATGTTGTTTATGTACTTGCTTCAGATCTAAGGTATTTCTCGTGCTGGATCTGTGGTATTTCCCATTGTTCTTGGGTTTTTCTTGTTGAAAACTGAATGCATGTTTCTGATTCTTGGCTTTCGTATTATTTTTTGAGGTAAATGAACATGGGTTCGTCATTTTTGAACTGAAATTCATGCTCTTTGGGGTCTGGGTTCCGATCTAAGTTATTTCTGGTGTTGTAACTGTGATATTTGCCATTGCTCTTCAGTTTTTGTTGTTGAAAATCGACGGCATGTTTTTTATTTTAATTTTTATGTTATCTTCCGAGGTCAATAATTTTCTTCTCATCTTTTTTTAACTGAAATTCATGCTATTTGTGGTCTGGGGTCCAATCTGAGTTTCTCCTTAGGTTGGATATGTGATATTAGTCAATGATCTTCGTTTTTGTTGTTTGAAACTGAATGCATCCGTATATTAAAAACTGATAATGGTGTTCTTTGCTTGCTTGGTTCATATATAGAGTTTTTCGTTGTGTTGGATATGCTATATTAGCCACTGCATGTTATTGTGTTGACAATTTCTTTTTGAACTGCCTCTAATGTGCATTGTGACCTGATTGCGATAATAATGTGAACTTATTCCGATCATACTGTGAGCCTTTTCTGATTATACTGTGAGTTTTTTCTAATTATACTGTGAGCCTTTTCAGATTATACTGTGAACCTAATCTGATTATATTGTGACTTGATTCTCATTATAGTTTACTGATATCTACTGGTTGTTTGCATCTGAAACTGATGGATCATGGTGATAGGGTCATGGCTGGTCAGGGTAAGTCTGTCCCTTGCCAACCCTTGAGTGAATCCGAGTTTGACTCTCAGTTTCAATCTAGTTTTGATCCCACATTATTAACTGGGCTTGATGACATTAAGCCACAACCAAAGACCAGTACAGTTATCCCACCCCAGTACCCTGTCCTTGATACTGATTCAGTTGAGTCTTGGGATACCTATATAGCCACACATTTTAGCCCTGTACCTGAATTTGTCCTATACCACTCAGGATCGGATGATGATTCAGATGAAACCCAACCCCCTGATTCTGATGAAACCCAACCCCCTGATTCTGATGAAACCCAACCCCCTAATTTCGATGAAACCCTACCCCCTGATACTGATCTTGATAAAACACAGCCCCCGATCCTGACATTGATTATGGTAAAACCGAACCCCCTAATTTTTATAAATCTAATTCATCTTAATCTTGGTGTGATCCACATCCTTCAGTGTATTTCAAGGGTAATGAATTCCCTAAGTATGGAGAGCCAGGTTTCTGGGAAACTGGGGCTTGTATTTATCCTGGTAACTGTCCAAAAAATGTGCCTAAAAGTGATCTTGATGTTGGAAAATAGTGTCATTATCAACAGGTTTGAATTTTTGGCTTCTTTTCAGTTTTGATCTAACTTTGTAATTTCAAATTGTTGTACATATACTAAATGTCTGTCTATTAATGCATTGTTTATATAGTGTGGGTGTTGTTGGCTTTTACAACAACTACTTTATTCTATGTTTGTCTGTGGTTACATGTTTGCTACTTGACTGTGATAGAACATGTGCTGCTTGTTATATGTTGGGTTTTTTTTAAAATCTGGGTGATGTTTAACTTCAAACATGCAACCACTCAGATTTTGGCTCAGATTCAGTTGAAACCTTAGGTGATTGTTCCCCATTTTTCAACTGAATCTGAAGCAGAACTTGAGTCAGGCAAGGCATGTTTCAGATCAAAGGCGATAATGGGAGCAGTAAATTGTGATGCATGTTCATATGGTTTATATATGCAGTCACTCAGTGTTAGTCAGACTTACATGATCTTGGCATGCATTTGTTTATTTATGTCATAGCTAATATGTGTGATAGTTGGGTATGTGCTGGTTGGACCCATAATTTATAATGTAGCTATGATTAATGAATAAACTTGCAGCCATGCTTATTAGTTTCTAAACTGATTTGATCTTGGTGGGGCATGATGTGATTAAACCCAGCACTGAAATTATTTTCTAAGTTGACCATGTTGTAGATGTTAGCCACCTATGATGATACCTTGCATGAACACTTTGGCAACAACTATGTTTTAACAAACATTAGGATGGCAACTTTATAATGTTTTTCACTTTGTTGTTATATGTGCTACTTGTCATTCATCCCGGTTTTAATGGTTTATCATTCTGGACTAACCTGTTTTGCCTCATACTTAGAAACATATTTTTAAACACAAGCTCATTTTAAAAAGCTTCAAACAAAAGGGAGTATAGCCCTCACATGTTTTACAAGGTTTCCCTATAAACATACCTTATCAAAATAACTTGTATGTTTACCCTAGACCTAAATCTAGAAGCACAACCCTACAAAAGTACATCAGCTGCATGCCTACACTAACTCCATCATGATCATCAGATCCTGTATGTTCCTGGTTCTGCCAATGGACACCAATGTGTTCCAAATAAGCCCTTACTAACTCAGAATCTACAATCAGATTGTGGAGTAGCAAACCAAGCCTTCTTAGCCTTTCCTTTCCCATATGTGGTAGTTTGAACTCATTAACACCCCCGCATTTCATAATTTCTACCATAACACTTTGCAAGCTTAGGAATATCTTGTTTATGACCCTAGAATTCTCCCTGTCAAAAGCATCATGCACAGCTTGTAGTAGTCCATCTAGGTTTTGGCTAGGGCTTTGCTGTTGTAAACTTTGAATTGAGGCAAAAAAAACCCATGTCCAGAATGTTTAAATCGGGTGATTTAGCTGGTTGGCAAACTAACTGAAGGTTAAATCCATTTGAGGTGCTTGCAGCTAAAAATTCAAGGTCATTTGCAAATATGTGGGTAGGGGCATTATCTTGTTGTATGAGAATTTTTTTGCTTGCACAAACTGGCAATTTTTCCTTGATAGCTGGTATGAGTTCATTGATAAGCTTGTGTCTAATGACATCTCGGGTGATGGATGTTATGGGTTGTGGCATCATGGTTCCCCTAGGTCTATTTACGGTTGTATACTTGGCTGCTACATACTCAACTTAAGGAAACACACATATTTTTCCATCAAACATTACATTACCCTCTATGTCAAATATATGTCTACGCACAACACATAGAAACATGAGCTTTAGTATGTAATGCTTGCTTTGGGTGATCTATATGTTTCTGGTTCATTGAGACCAAGAATATACCTCGTTGTAGCCTCTATGATGTAGAACCACTTTTCATCGATGTGTATGATGTTGTGCATGGTCTTGAACTGCATGTTGCACTCCAGTTTGCTTAAACACCAATCCAGCATTGATTCTTTCTGGGCTGTTGTTAGGCATGGATGAACTGCATTTGTGTGGATTCTTATCTCCTTGCTTGTTATTGCTCTATGTATGCTACTTTTACTAACATGTAGCTTGGTAGTTGTGCTTCGACATGTACGCTTGAACTTGAGTGGTAATCCCATTAAAGCCTACAGGTCGATTGGCTTCTTGCTTCTTCCACAACGCACGTGTCTTCTCGAACGAGAGCACACAACCTCACCATTTTGAAGTTGTTGTCTAACTCGCGCCCAGATTGTGCTGATGGTCCTTACTGAGCATGACCATTTTTCTGCAGTTCAAGTCCATTTGTTGGCAATCCCAACAATAAACCTAAAATGAATTCTATGAATGTCATAAATGCCATAATGAGTGAGGTTTAGAGATTGTCTAGGAAGGTAAATAAGTTATCAAATCCAACGACATCTCGTTCTACAAGAAAAGTTGAATCTGCTTGTGACATTGAAGGTTTGAAGTATGATATTCCTAGATTTGATGGTCGACACAATCCTGTGAAATACTTGGATTTGGAGAGGCAGATCGAGAACCTATTTGATCTTTACAACTACCGTGAGAAAGAGAAGATCAAGATCGCACAGTATTCTTTCACCCATTATGCTACAGAATGGTGGGAGGATTTGAAAGAATCAAGACAGCTAGCTGGTAAAAGGCCTATCTCCACTTGGGAGAGATTCAAAACCAAGCTTCGATTACATCATGTTCAACATTCATATCTCAACAATATGAAGCAAGGAAACCGCATTGTAGATGAATGCTGGCAAGATCTTGAATTAGCTATGAGAAGAGTCATGGGAGAAAATGATGCATTTATAAAGAATCGGTTTATTGAAGGTTTAAGAGAAAATCTGAAAGCTCTGGCTAAGCTCCAGTATTATGTTTCCATTCAAGATTTATTGTTCAAGATCGGGATGTTTGAGTCGACATTAAGGCCCAGTGGAAGCTCTAATTTTTGCTCTAATCAAGACAGTCAAAGGCAATTCTCTTATTTCAGAAGCCCAAATTCGACCAGGGGTTGTAGCAATTCAAACATGGGTGGCTGAGGAAACTCTAATTCGACCAAAACCTACTCAAATCCACCATTGGAACCTATTGATCAAAGAATGATCGCAACCAATCAGTCTCTTAGCCAAGATACAGGTAAATCAATTTCTACTTTGTCAGATACAGTTTCTTCTAACACTCTTACATGTTCATAATAATGGATGAATTATAACAACAATGGAGGAGGACACCGAAGAAGAACAAATAGATGATGATATGCCTGCACGGTATGACACCGAAGAAGAACAAATAGATGATGAAATCATCATTGTTGACATAGGTGAGAAAGGTCCTGAAACACAAGATGTTTTTGAGCCGTATTCCACATATGTTACCAAAATTACTCCCCTACAAGGAGCAAGTAATTTCAACCAAAATAGTGTCAATTCCACCAAAATGACAGTAAATGTCACCATAGACAAGTTTCACGTCGATCCTAAGGTAGGTAAGACAGGTAAGTTGCTGAATGATCATGAAAAGACGCATAAAGTCTTGTCATCACATCTCAGTCCTTTACTTTCTATTTATATAATGAGGCATGAACTATCTACTGACTCTGGTAAATCATTATATGCTTCAGTAAGAGATGTGAATCGATCTTTGACTAATCATTCTTTTGTTCTTATAATGCCCTTTAAAGAAAGTTACTATTCCAAAGAAGATATTCCTGTGGATATGTTTTCACGGTTTGTTAAGTTGTTACAGGAATTCAAAGATGCCTTTATAGGTTATATGCTTCCCGTTTCGAGGATGAAACTTTTCGATCTGGGAGGGAATGTTACAAATATCAAATGCTTTGATGTTTTTTAAATGCTTTGATGGATCAACTTTATGATGAAGAATTGAAGAAGGAGTCATCATTGACATCTTGGATTTATTGTTCAAGACTGTCGACGAACTGAAAACATCATAAAGAACACTATACTTTTTTCCCACTGGGTTTTTAATGAGGTAGTGTGATTACTGTAAAATATTGTAAAATAATTTTATTTTGGGTTTATTGGATTGATAGCTCAGCCATGTGGGCTTTGAAGAGCTGAATTTTGAAATAGGTATTTTAGTTAGATGTGATTTTAGCTTCTTAAAGCTGCCAAAAGTCAATTCAGTTTCCAGTTGTGTTTAGGGTTTATGGCCAAAATCTACCCTATAAATAGGGGAGGCATTTGGACGAATTTCATACTGTTTTTATGAATACAAATACAACATTTTGAGTTCACATCATTTATTTGCGAGCTATTACATTGTTGCTTAACCCCGAGGGCTAGTTAAGTGTCAATAAACCTTGTAATCTGATCATGAGGGCTGGTTAGAGAGCTAGTCAAAATTGAGTGTACCCCAAGGACTAGACCTTGAATTTCGTGCGACATTGAAGGGTTTGCGAGTTCCCTTATTTTGTCAAATATCTTAATTCCGCAATCCAGATTCTTCGCAATGAGATTCATATCAAAAAGTCATCTTTCTCCATCAAGATAAAAATCAAGGTAATGAAAAGCTAAGAATAGTTTTATAAGTTGGCTGTTGGCCTTTTAGTTTAATCATTATATTTTAATAATCCAGTCAATAATTTACAGTTATTTACCAAATATAATCAGAAAAATTAATAATTAATAAAAATAAATAGGTCTTGTTCTATAGAGTTTATTTGATCTAAATTGAATTGGACTGAACTGAACTGAACTAATATAAGTTTAATGAAAATAATACTCTTAGTTCCCTCTGTTTCACTAAGAGTGACACACTTGCATTGTTGGATTTTTTTTAAATGGCACATTTTTCATTTTTGGCAAGATTCCTACTACCTCATCCAATCATTCTACTTTTTACTTTCTACACTCAATTTCAACCTCTTATTTTCTTAGTGAAAATGAGAGGTTGAAATGGAGGGAGTAGTAATGTGACTAAACTAAACGAAATTCCATCAACTAAAATTTTATTAAATTGAACAAAATTAATTTGAATTGAATTACAACATAACTGTGGAGAATAGAGTCTTACTCAAACTAGTTAGATGAAGCGGCCAACAGTTAGTCGTCTGCCAAACATATGACCGATATCATTGTTTATATACATATTAAAATAATTGGTCCTACTTATATTGAAAAATTGACCAAAAACTGTTGGAGTTCAACTTCATCTTTTATACTCCCTCCGTTTTTTTTTCAATGGCACACTTGCCAAAAATGGTGTTTTTTTTTGTGTGGCACACCTGCAGAAATTACCCAAAATGGAAAGGACCAAATTTGTATTTTACCATCTTACCCCCTTGACCTTTCATAATTTCCCATGATTAACTTGGCAATTACCAGCTATTATGTACTGAACTAATAATATTCACTAACCATTCCCGCTCCATATTTCCCGTCAAGATTTCATTCCATGGATTGAGCCCAATTTGTTGGCCCAAATTTGAAACAACAACCCTTGTTGCTGCCACCATATAAAAGGTGGAATGTGTGGAAACCCTAGATCTACTTTGGCCTCTTCAATAATGGAGTACTTCAGCAAGCTCCGTTTTCCCTCTAATCCATGAAAACTGAAACCTTGCCTTACCCAATAATCGAATTGTCGTTCCCTCCTCCCCGTACCAACATCCAAACAAGCAAATGTCCTCTGGATCAGATTTGAGTTGGCCTCTTCCCGGCGAATCCGAACATCAGATCCCCTTTGTGTCCCAGCCCGATGACACCTTCGTGGAGGAGACGGAATGGCCCGACGAAGGTATCACGGTGACGATGCTCCCCGGCCGACGAGCTTCTCCTCCCGACGACGGTGTTCTGCCGACGAACGTCCGGTGCCGAGGAAGGTCCACCGCCGACGGAGGTCCCCCTCCGACGACGCTTTCCAGCCGACGACGGTGCTCTGCCGATGACGCCCTACAGCCACCGTCAAACATCCGGCAACGTCTCCCGGCCGGCGAAGGTCTACAACCGGCGACCTTCTCCTGCCGACGAAGGTCCCAGGTCGACGACGGCGTCCGGTGTCGTGATGGTCTCTGGCCGACGGCGTCCGAAAGATCACCAAGCTCTTCCGCGGCGGCGCAGTTAGCCACGCCATCGACCTCTCGGTCAACAGCCCCTTGCTTCGAGAGGTCGAGGTCAGGTGCGAAAATGCGGGTTAGGTTGACCCCCCGTGACTTCATTGATGCCGAAGGATGGCCCGGGGTGGCCGACACATACGAGTCCGACGAAGCGGCTGACTCCGACTCGCTGGCGGACGACGCTACATTTGCCCCTGAAGAAAATAGGGCAGGGACAGAGGTGCAAACATCCATACCTGAGAAGTACGTGTACGATCTGAATGGAGTGCCCCTCGACTTGTCGGAGGTAACAGCTCTCACCGTTACTTGTACGTTCATGGAATTTTTCTGCCAAGTTTTGCCAATTTTGTAACTAACTCTGCCAATTTCTGCTTCCGGCACCATGTCAGGTACATCCTTGGGTTCACAAGCTTTTATTGTCCCAATTCCGGAGTGACGAGTCCGGAAAAATGCCTCCCAAATATTTAATGGAGATGTGGAAGGTTTGGTTCCCTGTCTAGGTACGTTCATGGAAACTGATATGTAGGAACATTAATGTGTTAAATCTTACTGTGCGCTAGTTGTGGAAGTTTGAGTGTCATAGTTTGGCAAGAGTTGCTGTAAGTTGTGAGAATTGTTGCTGTAATAGTTGTGTTAAATGTTGCTGTCTGAGTTGTGGTTTATGTGTGGAATGTTGGTGTATGTGTGGAATGTTGGTGTATGTGTGTGAACTCTTGCTGTGCGTGTTGCGTGATATGTTGCAGTAACAGTTGTGTGACCTGTTGCTGTCACCTTCTGTGTGAATTCTGGCTGTACGAATTGGTTTGGAAATATTGCTGTAACAGTTTTGCAAAAGTACAAATGCACATATTTTATAAGCTTCTCATGCACATTTAACAATTTACAACTGTGGTTGGATTGCAAACACAGCATCAAAACCTGGCATTGTGTTTGCATGTTAGGCAACCCTATCCAACCACTACGTAGAACCACATGTTACTGAAACATCATTGGTTTCACAGAAGTTGCTGAATAATGTACTCTAGACCCGTAGCTTTGTCGGCCGACATTAGGCATCGTAAACCCTCCCTAACTACATCTGTGTCAACCTCTATGTCAGTTGGTAGCATACCTTGTCCTTTAAGTGCATCTTTCTTCATATGTGGTAGTTTGTAACCGTTGGACCCCTTGCATTTGATTATCTCCACCATCACACATTGGAGTGTCAAAAACACTTTGTTGAGTTTTTCTGGTTGTAATTCTTGGAAAGCAGCTTCTGTGGCTGATATGAGCTGATCCAAATTATGTGATTTTGTCTTGTGCTGTAAACTTTGAATTGAATTGAAGAACCCCAAATCCAAAACATTCAAGTCCGGGCTTCTCGGTGGCTGAAAACCCAATTTAATGTTGAAGCCGTCCGAACTTGCAACCATTCTAAATTCAGCATCGTCATCACATATATGAGGTCTTGCATTGTCTTGTCTAATTGTTATATTTGTGCTAGCTAGTAAAGGCCATTTTCTTTTGATTGCCGGGACCAACTTTGTCAACATGAATGCTTTAGTAACAGCCCGGTCGATTGATGGAATTGGTTTGGTTTCTAGAGTACCCGCTGGCCTGTTCTTGCTTGTCTTCTTTGCTGGCTCTTCATGTGTGAATGGCCAAATCCCAATTTTCCCGTCAAACATGACCTCCCCCTCATTGTTGATGATAGGTCGACATACGGCACAAAGGAACATTATCTTCTGTATGTACTTCTTGTTCTGAACAGTCCGGTGAGGCTCCTCCTCATCCGGGAGTAGATAGTACTTCTCCGAAGCTCTAGTTATATAAAACCATTTCTCGTCTATATGAATAATGTGATGCATATCCATGAAAGAGGTTTTCCCTGAATTTGTATCATGCCTCAAGTGAGATATTGAGTAGTATAACCTGTGTAGCTGATTAGTTGCTGAAAGTTGTGGTTTTATTGCATTTGAATGGCTTCGTATTTGTCCCTCCTTCATCCAGCGACGCATGGTGCAAGTGCTAACCCCAAGTGCTGCGGCATATCCCCTTTGTGTTGTGCGCAATGGGAGGGGGACAGCCTTGGCTATCTCTTTATTCATCTCAACTTTCTTCCTTCCCTGTTTTCCTTTTTCCTTCCTCCTCCAGTCTGTACATAACCCTTGCCGCCCTTGCTTTTTGTGCAGATTTGCAAGGCGACTGATGGTGCGTACCGAAGTGTTCCATCGTTGGGCAGCCTCCTTCCGGCGATGGGGTGCGATTTTGCCTTCTTGTAAATTCTGGAGGATGAACTCCCCAATTTGACAGCGTTGGAATTCAGTCAAGCGAACCTGTTCCGCCATGACGTTATCGCTGCTAAGTGGGTTTCAGGTTTCTGATGGTAGCTTATGAAGTGATCATTTGCTGAAGTGAAGAGCAGCTGATGTGAAAAGAAGATGAAGAGAGTTGAAGTTGAAGAGAGAAAGAAATGTGTATGAAAGCTGCTGTTGTTTTTTTCCAGTAATCAAACACTTCTTGTCATTTCATTTGCTGTGTTCTTGGCCATTGGGCCACAAGTGGCCTCATTTTGAATTAAAGTGTGTAAATTCCCACTCTTTTGGGTTTTTGGAGGGAATTGTTAAGAAATGGGTTTACAGGGATTTTCTGCCACCATACCAGTTGCTGTGCCCAATCACTCAATTGCTGTTTACTTTATGTCTATTCATAGCATTGCCAATTATCCTTGTGCCAATATTTAGGGGTCACTCAAAAAAAAACGGAGGGAGTACAATTAAAAAAATATTATTTAAATTAAAAGATATAGTTTTTATTTAAAAATACACTAAATATTCCATAACTTGAAAATATTCACTGTTCATTAAATATTTCCTTTATTTGTGTTTAGTAGATTTAATTCCTTGGTCGAAGCGGAGTTTATCGTCAGAAGAAGGCGTTTTGAATGGTAGAATTCTACTTTTTATTTTGAAACTGGTAGTAGTACAGGCTGCATAGTGCATGTACTCCAGTAATGTTGCCACACTTGTGTTTCAGTTTTCCAAAAGATATTTAGCACCATTTCTGTTGTGCTAAATTTTGACCATGGATTAATATTAGCATATGTGGTAGTGTTGAATTCATCGTAAGCACTAGTTTTTGAATACCAACTTTTTATCTATCATTACATAGCTAAACATACTAACGGTAAAACATGTTTTTCGTACCGTGTACAAAAATTGAAGAGTAATTTGGGCCGGGACAGGGGAGTACACCTATTCATCATCTACTGATTCAAAATCAAGTTAAGAACACCCGCAAAATGATCGGTTAGTTTGACGAAACAAACTTTCTCGATCGCATAATTAGGGTTTTGTTCTCCATGAATGAACAATGCCAACCAATTGCTGTCTCAACCTTTTTGTGTTCTCATCATTTTAAAACTCTCTCTTTGAGCTGTCCGTATCTCCCACCGCATGAATCTTGTAGCAGGATGACTCGATCGATGGTTTTTCCAACTCGGCTGTTTGAAAAGGCATTAACAGACCAGTGAAAAGGGATTAAGGCCATCAGATTTGTTCTGATTGAGTTTGTGATTTAACTAAAGTTTGTGATGCTGCTGACGGCAAAAGGCAAAACAACGTTAAATTTGAAACCGTGTAATCATTGCGCGATCATCAAGCATTAAAGGGGTGCGCTGTACCGGTCCGAAACTCGTCTTTTCATACTACTACAAATATTTGTACTGCTGTACAATACCAAGTCTTAGTGAAGGCAATTTGTATTGTTTGTACCAGGTTAACTTTCAGAAAAAAATGATATTTTTAAAATTGAACAAAATGAGTTTTTAACCCTGTATTTTTGTCAAAAATGTCAATATAACCTTTAAAATTCGAATGTGCAGATTTAACCTTAAGTTTTGCACGAAAGTGTCAATCTAACTCTGACAACATGAAATTAGCCGGAATTCAGTAAGCTTCATTATACCCATGATTAAAAAATTGAAAGAATAAATAAATAGGAAAAGTCTAATTTTCCCTCTCATCGTTTTCTTCTTTCTCCTTTTCTTTTCTTCTTCCTCCATCAAGATCGCCGCCACCGCTGTCGGAGAATCAAAACCCTTGTCGCACCACCTCTTTCCGTTCAAAACCCTTGCGGAGAATCGAAACATTCTTCCTCCGTCCACTGCGACTTCGATTCGCTGGAGATGGCCATCTCCGGCCACCTGGATGCGAAGGCGGGGCGAAGGTCGATGCTAAGGCTCCTACCACTTGGATTAAATTCGCGAAGGCGAGGCCTCGGTGCGACCGATTGTGGTGCATTGGACGAAGACAGTGCTGGAGGGCCAGAGAGAGAAAGAGTGGGGGTTTTCTGTTGATTTCTTGGTAGGGGAGGACATGGCGGAAACAATGGTGGTGGCTGACGAGGTGGGGACAACGAATCTCCAAATTCTGACGCGTGGCACGACAAAGGTGTTTATAAAGATGATGAAGAAGTAGAAGTCTAGGGTAGAATGGTCATTAAAATTTTAGTTCTTCAGGGGTTTTCGAATAATAGTCAAGGTAAAACCCCTTGAAAATTCGAGGTAAAAGGTCCATTTTCTTGTAAACGGGTGTCTAAAGTGTCCACCGGAGGCAGTTTTGACGTCAAAATCTGTGTCTAACTACATTTCAATAATAAATCCTAAAATATATTTCACCTTTATTATAACCTTCCTCCCAACCAGTGGTCGTTTTTCTTATCATTTGTTTTTTTCTTCTTCCATCCTTCCTTCTTTCTTCCTCCTTCACTCCATCCGTCCCCAAATCTAACAATTCCTCCAATTCTTTTTAAATACATTGTAAAAACATTATTATTTACTAATAGAAATAAGATCATCGTAGCCTGAACTTTTAAAATATAAAATATTTTATAAATTTTAGTTGTACACTGCTACAAAAAATCACTAATTGAACAATTTATAATCAACTGTAAAAATTTACAGTGTGCAATTTATAATGGAACGAAGGGATCAAAATTTCCTTTTTCTTTGATAATCGAATTCTCTTATATTTCTGCATTGGAGTAACTAACGTGAAGGCAAAAAAAATTGGATTAATTTTTAAAAAGGCTTTGAAAAAGGATGATGCTGTCCAAATCTATTCAAAGAGACGAAGGGTATTAAACATCAAGAATGCATATAGTCTAGAGCTAAGGGGTCCCTTAGTACTTGAACTTGGCCACTGAATGTTGGGAACTGCACGAGTGGAAATTCATCACTACAGTCCTCTACAAAGGGTC
This sequence comes from Rubia yunnanensis, assembly GCA_037428765.1. Lineage (NCBI taxonomy): Eukaryota > Viridiplantae > Streptophyta > Magnoliopsida > Gentianales > Rubiaceae > Rubia > Rubia yunnanensis. The sequence continues at coordinate 10,005,493 of CM075062.1, read as the reverse complement.
TTTGCTACTATTTTGTTGGTATTTAAGCAAAGGTCCCAAGAACCGTAATTTCAAAACAATGTAGTTTTCAAAAGGCGATCAAACGGCTCGCCCTCAGCCGCACCACAGTCAAAACAATGTAGTTTCCAGGAACCATCTTTTCTTGCATCGATCTAATGATTACTTTCATTTCCTCAAGTCTAAAATCATCGCATTATTTTCTTTTGAACGTGCAAGTAGTGTTTATATGTGAAAAAACTCATTTTGATGTCCCGATAACTTGTCTACCCCAGAAATATGATAGATGTTCATAAACATGCATGCCTAATTGAAATTTCCTTCTTTCAAATATCGACAAGTCGTACCAAAGCTGTAGTTGTGACGGTAGAATTGAAAATGAAAATTCAACAGACATCAGTCAATTTACTTTGTTCATACCCAGATGAAATTCTAAATGAAACATGACGTGGGAAACAACAAACCCATATGGTAAAATGAACTCTTCGGTTGAAGATGCTCAACCCCAGAGTATTGACAAAAGTCTAGTACTTACGCTCGTGGCGATCACGTGATTTGAATCATACTCCCTCCGGTTTTTTTTCATTGACACCTCTCTTTTGGTGTTAAAATTGAGGAGATGCTAAATGAGTGGATGAAATTGAATTGAAAGAAGAGAAAGTAAAATGAGTGGATGTAAAAACCTTAAACTTGCCCAAAATAGTAAGTGTCAATTAAAAAAAATACCACTTTTAGTAAGTATGCCAATAAAAAAAAATGGATGGAGTACCATGGATCCTAGATAGGCATGACGTAATTCATACAATCAATCTCATACAGTAACAAAACTTGACGGTAGACGGTTAATTGCAACCCAACTTCCTCTTGTTTAAGGTCCCACGTGTAATTAAGATGAAATGACTGTTCAACACTTTGTTCTGTCGACTGGCATTATGCAACTACTAGACTATGTAGTAGTAGTTGAAGTACCGAAGGGGGTTCAGTTGAGCTTCACTGGCAAAAGGCGATCATCGCTCGCTCTCAGCGATCCATACCAGCTCACACCCAATCCATCGTATGAAATGTAAATTACGGTAGCCCAGCGCCAAGATCCATGGGTTCGGCATTGCCTCGGTGCGCACAAGGGAGCCCTTGCAAAGCAAGCACTCCCCATACTGCCACTGCCGAGGATTGAACCTGGGAACACTGGCAATCCCACTCATGTCCCAACCGCTGGGGTACACCCGTGAGTGTTTCAGTTGAGCTTCACTATCACACGAAAGGTGGGTAAGACAACTCAAGGAACACTCCATGTGTGCTTTACATGGCCTCGTCCTTAACCCAAACATGCGCCTTTGACTAGTATTCAGCCTAACCCAAACATGCGCCTTTGACTAGTATTCAGCCTAACCCAAACGTGCCAATAATTCCTACCTCTCATTAACTGCTACATCAACCTCCCCCAGTTCTACCACACGGATTTGTAAACTGCACACGTGAAATGCTCTCAGGCGGTGGATTACATACTGCAATTTTCGTAAGCATTATCGAATTAAAAAGCTCGCAATGCCTAGCTCTCATTAACTACTAGATCAACTTCCTCGTCGTTTTACTACACGGGTCTGCAAGCTGCACACGTGAAATGCTCTCATGCGGTGGATTTGCCTGCTGCAACTTTCGTAAAATATTATCTTGCAATTTTCAAAAATGAACTTAATCTGGTACATTTCCATCGAGTGTGTCGGCTTGCCAGCTATAGGCATTGAATGCTTTAATGGCAGCTGCAATTTTCCTAAATATGGACAGGTTAAGAAAACTATCCTCTTAACGTATTACGTTTTCATTGAGCACGGTCCCAATACAAAATGTAAAGTTCAGATGAAACAAGGGAAAAGCCGAGCCATAATATGGCCCATTTTGGAAGAGAATGTGTCAACTATTAACAACGTTTCTGGGTTCTGAAAAGAAACCTAGGTTGAGCTTTTGCCTTTTGTGTGGCTAAGGTTCTTTACAAAACTGAAACGCACAGTCTAAAACTGTGTTGGGCTGCACAAAACTAGAGCAATTACACTAATTTAGATTAAGATTACAAAAGATTGCCATCTCAGCATTCTTTGCTTAGAAAAGTTCAGAATCTGATTTTGCTAACTAATCACATTTGGGCATGGAGAAACCACCAGAAACATGCAAACAAGAAGATGCCAGTCCTAACATTAAAATATCAAAACCAGATGATATGCTTAGGCTTCAGGCATTCTTCCATTTCCTACCGAGTAATTACAGACTGGTTCGACCTTCAAAATCCCGCTTTCAGGTAAACGTTCCAGTAGCACCGTATCCTTCTAAATGTATCGTCTGAATAGTGGTACAGAGTAATAGGAATGGAGAATCTGAACTGGTATCTGTGTTCTATAACGCGTAGTCACGAGGCATATTGGATGTTTTTTCTAGTCTAAACTCATGAAAAAACACACAACTTTTCAACTATGACTTTGTTCAATCTACATATATCTTTACTCATTTCGGAAATGGCCATAATCTTATTAGATCTTCGACAATGTCCAAAAAAGTCTTTATTCTTCTCTCTTTTGTTGGTACTAGGACGAGGTTACTTGTACCTTTACCCTTAAAGCAGAAATCTAGTGATAAAGCTTTCTTACTCACATCGCATCCCAGAGTGTGAAAAACTAACTGTTGATATCAAGCAACATGTACAAATTGAAATACTCTGCTAGATCACGAAAAGGACAACAGGAACAAATAGTTATAACATGATCTACAGCCAACCATTTTGTAGAAAGTACCAACTAAAAGTCTAAAACAGCGAGTTGAATTAAGCAAATAAAGGAAAACAAAACCTCTCCTCCACAATTACTTACAAAGATGCTACAGCAGATGACAACCATATACTGATAGGAGGATACTTCCTACGACTTTCACCTACCCATAGCACCCTCTCGCTGGCTACGAAAATGACTGAGAAGTTGTTGCGCCTGCACCAGTTTAAGACAAGCCTCATTTCAGTTCCAATACCTAGCAAAATTATATAATCGTGGAAAAGAAAAAAGATCGTTCCTTTCATTGAATAACACACGTGATTAACATGTTAACGCATGCAAGTAACATTTAAGACACAAGCTGGCCTTAATAAAGAGAGCTGACATTTTAAATATCGACAGTAATCTTGGAATGTATCGATAAGGATATAAAGGGGTATAAGCTGACTGGAAATGGTAAGTGAAGATAAAAGAGGTAGAATGTTAACCTTCTCTTTTGCTCTAGTAGTGCCAGACTGAGACAATGCTACAAGAGGCGGTACTGCTCCTTCCTGCAATACAAGCCGACAGTGCTTGGAACTGTTTATGCAGAGTTGCAACAAGATTGAGGCAGAATTTTCCTTTCCCCGGGAAGATCCTGTCTCAACAATTTCAACCAACATCGGTATGCCACCCTCTCGAACAATGGCCGAGCATCCCTCATTAACAGTTGACAAATTTGCAAGAAGGGCAACAGCTTTGTCAACCATTACTTTCTCGGGGTCCAACAACTGGACTAGGTGTTTAACAGCTCCAGCTTGGACTACACGAGTCTTATTTTCGTGGAATATTGATAAGTTGAACAAGGCAGTTGCAGCATCTTTTTTCCCTCTGATAGTTCCTGATCCAAGAAGATCAACTAAGCCTTTAACTGCTGCTGAACGGCCAATTTTTGTTCGGTACTCTTCCAAAACTGAGAGACTGAAAAGGCATGCAGCAGCATTCTCTTTTGAAACATCGTTTCCAGTCCTCAGAACGTGTATTAGTGGTTCAAGAGCTCCACATTCTGCAATTTTAGCTTTCAACTTTTCATTTATTGATAAGTTAAGAAGTGCTGTAACAGCATGTTCTTGGATCTGTTTCACGTCCGAGAGTAACAGCGATATCAATGGTTCAATAGCTCCACAATTTCCAATAATAACACGATTCTCATTAATATGCTTAGCCAAAAACCGCAATTCTGCTGCTGCTTTACTTTGCAAATCAGGCATCTCACTCTTCAAATCTTTTATTAGGCTTTCCACATGAGCAGCTGTGGTTAGATCATTAAACTCAGACTCCGAAGGTAGCGGAAGTGATCTAGAGATGTGAGATTGTCTTCCACTCAGAGTCGGAGGACAGCCATTATTATCAGTAGACAGCATTTCTACGGCCTTGGTTGTATCGGGAGATACTGGTGGTAAATACTCAATGCTAGAAACCGCACTTGATGTTGATCCACTCCTACTATGGACATACGAGTGTGTAGGTGAGTTGTCAGACTTTTCAGCCTCCTTGACCTGACCCACAAGCAATTGTTCACCTGAGAGTCCAAAAGCACGATCAATCCTTTTATCAGAACCATATCCAACTGCAGTGGAAGTCCCTAATGGTGAATTCCCAAGTGGTGAATCATCAGACTTCGACCGAATCAACACACCCCCAGGGCAATCAAGAGTTTTACAGACCTGTTTGTTGTTCTCTTCACACCAATTTGATATCAGAGCTTTAACTGTATAGTTGGGAATAAGGTTACTGTGTGAAAGGTTTTGCCGGGTATTAGGGCATACATTTAGGCCTTGATCCACCCATTTCTGAATGAATCGCCGGTCATAGGTTTGCCCGGAAGCCACAATTACTGGATCCTCCATTAATTCTAAAGATAGAGGACATAGGAAATATGGAGGGACCTTAGTACCACTGACGGACTTAAAATTCTCCAGAATTCTATCTCGTATGTGTGACAATAGGTCAACAATGAGGTTTATTTCATCTAAACTTGCTTTCATTTTGTTGTCCTCAGCCTTCCTTCTCTCCTTCTCCAGGGCTACACTCTCATTTAAGAAGACCTCATTTGAGGTCAAATTAAGTGATTTGATTATTAGCATTACATGCTCGGGAGAAGGGACCTTCCCTTTTCTTTGTCTAGCGAGAGCTTCTTCTATAAAGTGTGATGCCTTTCCCATCTCTAAATGCTGAAATTCCTGCATTGATTGTTAAAAGAGATGACCTGAACCCCATTAAATTCTAGATACTGCAGCCTATAAAACAGTTTTATGTGACAAAAAGACCATTGATGTAGAAACCAAACAACAATGGAAAATTAGAAGTCAACAAAGAGGGTATCTCTCCACCCAATCAACAGGAAAAGCTGCAGATAAGACAAAGAACAACAAAAGCAGTATCTTACCTGAATATCAGATAGACCCGTGGAAGATGCTGATTCTAAAGATCTAAAGAGAGTTTGAGAAATCTTAATCATGGACTTTTGGATGTCTTTCAGCAAATGCTCACTTTGAACAATCTGGAGACAGCAAAAATTATTAGATGAATAAAAGAACCTTGAGGTTACCATACTTACCTTCTTTATTGTTCTTTCCATTTTTCTTTCTTCTAGTGGAGATATCTAAAGAATCAGGGCCGGAGCCAGACAATTTTTCTGGCGGGGGCTAAATAATTAATATTTAATAAAATAATTTTATTCAATCGGATGGGGTTGATGCGTAATTTTTAAAAAATGGTAACCTTAGAAAACTTTTGGCGGGGGCTGAAGGATAATTTTCTAAAATTAATACCCGTTGAAAATTGTTGGCGGGGGCTGGAGCCCCCTCCAGCCCCCCCTTGTCTCCACCCCTGTAAAGAATAAATGTTGTTTGATATTGTCCGTGTCGGAAAGAACTGTCCCATTGGATAACAGTTATATGTCTTGCATTGACCCGATTGAATTTAAGTTCCACGTTACTACACTAAATGAGGAGAAAAATTATGCATAGATCAGTAGTGGTTAGAAGAATATTTATGCCATGACTTGCAAAGTTAAAGAGAATCAAACTTCTGCGAAGTACAAACCATATCTTACATTTTACTTCAGATGACAAAAAACCCAGTGCTTTATTGACATGCATAGAGGTATTTCAAAGTCAAATATGCTCATACGAAGCAAGTATATAGAGATATGATCCTTAATCTAACATGAATTGGCCAGGTTCAATATTTCATGGGCAAGAAGAAACACAGTAAGCAGGTTTTGCCTTTTTCCAATTTCCTAAGATCAGTTTCCTAGAATGCAATATGAATCAAAAACTGGTGGTTAGGATGGCACTCACACAAAGAATCTTGCTCATCTTTGGAGACCATTTCTCGAGATATTCTCTAGCTTCATTGACAGCTATATCCAAATCTTCACAATCTTTGCAAAGGATTTCATCTGAAGTTACTTTACCATCCACGACATAATCTAGTAATGGTTTCAACAGCCTTAAAAAACAGCATATGTGTGTGTACTCCTTCTGAGTTGGTATACCCTTTGTAGTGGAACATTTTACCAAATGAATAAACCGAGATACACTGTTGATAAGGCATCTTATGGCAGTAACGTCCATTGACCTGTTACATATTAGGAATTATAATAAACCATAAAAAACTGAGCAAACATGCCAATATCAACAAAAAAAAACTCAATTTTTGCAAAACTCTGTCTTCAATACGCATAGGCTTTGCAGCATGTTTAAAGTCCACACAAGATCCAGTTTTAAGATTTCAATCATCATGACCCATGTGAAAACTGTTAAAATAATAAGAGATTATAATGATTTTTTTACAACTACAGAAATGCCTGTAAAGAAAAGAAACCCTTCCATTCACAAACTGGAATACTAGAACACTTGGTCAAGTAAAACTCCACAGTTTCATCGCACAAAGCAGTAATTTATTCCCCAATCCTTTTCAATTGGTAGGTATTTTACAGGAGAAAACAATAAGAAAAACACTACAAGAAAAATAAGAAATGCATCCTGAAATTTCAGTCTAAGCTAATAGTAAAAGCCTGCCAAATGTCAATCGAGTTCAACAATGACAAGAATATCATAATAGTTTCCAAAATGGATATCAAATTCTTTCCATGCCATTTATCTCACTGTGACAAACCACTCTATGGGGAATTTCTTCAGCTACCAAATCATCCTCTTGATTCTACGTTGGCATCAAATCAAGAAACCTAAGCATATCAACTTGTCCCACACCCAAAAAAATCCCACAGAAATGCTAAAACATATGAGATGCTCAATGCCCTATACAGCAGAAACTCATAAAATTTCGATCCACACAACCAGATAAAACACAATATGAACTTCCATGCATTATCCTTACAAAGAACAGCCAAGAATTACTGAAGATAATCAATGGAGAAGTACCTGTTCTGTTTCAGAGCCATAAAATTCAGATCTTGACGGAGCCCAGAAAGCAAAAACAACAAAAGATCAAATCTTGGAGGAAAGAATCATCATCACATCATTATTCTTCAACAATGAGAGGCAATTCAACATATTTTCATGCCATCTTTAGAGTGCCCCATGTTCTAAACTGAGAAGGAGGAGAAGGGAATCCAGAACCAAGAACAGGTACGATGGAAGAGTAATAAAAGAGGGAAAAAGATGGCCAAATTGGTGGGACCCTTGAATAGTTGCAGGTTTGCTGGGTGGTTTTGGTGAAAATCTAATTAACAATGCCAAAATATGATATGATGACGGATTAATTTTTGCAAGCAGGAATCTGGGAATGGTGATTAGTGGAAGCTAAAAAGGGGCGGACCTTTCCTTAGTAATATTTTAAAAGGGTGAGAGAATCATATGATTCATTGGCACGAGGCGATCAACCGTTCGCCCTCAGCGGCACATTCCAGTCGACACTCCGATCATTGTATGAGAGGTAAATTACAATAGTCCAACACTAAAAATCATATGATTCGCGGTCCATAGCGTTGTTGGGGAAAAGATTGATTGGCTTTCGTTACGGTGGTAAGAATCATATGCTACCAATTTTAGCAATAGGGCATCCCTTATGGAGTAATTTATTTTCTTATCCCAAAAAAGAAAATGAAACTCCCTCGTCACCAAATTATTTATCTTATCTTGTTTGACAGATGTCTCACATGATACGAGATGAGATTGTCGATGTTACAATTCTTATATAAATGGTGTCGTATACTTATATATGTTTGATGGTATTATTAAAAATCGTCATCCTGGTATTAGGGTTAATAATATGATTAATACATTTGACAAGGATTATGTGTTTTTTGTGAGAAATACTCTCTTCGATTCTCTAGCAATGACTCACTCTCTTTTTTTGGATGACTTTTTAACATTGACTCATTCCCCCTTTGACAAATTATAGATTGTTTTCATTCAATTAAGTTATTTTTTACTTTTTCAATGCATTCTCCATCGCTAATTTAACATTTTTCAAACTTAAGTGTCCAAAGGAAGTGAGACAATGTTAATAAATCGGAGGGAGTTCCAATATCTAATCTAAGCACTTGGGTACCCCGGAAAGGCTATCCATCATCCACCAAACAAACTAAGGTCAACATAAATTTAGCTTTGAATAACAAAGCTACTACAACTACCTTACTCGTGAGTTTGGTAGCGATTATGATTTTGGTCAAATGTTCATTTGTATTGACATGGAAAGCTCCTCATCCAACATTGCAATAGAGAAAAATTACATTAAAATTGAAAATATATTAATCCTCCGTCCCATCAAATTTTGCACAGAATATTTTCACGATCTACTACAAACATGTTTGACAATAAATATGTGTAGCTACGAACAATACTGACACACAAAAATTATATTTAGAACTACATGTTATGACAAATCTAACCATATTCAATGTGATAAAATCATTGTTCATATACACATTTAAATACGTGATCAAAGTTTAGCATCTTTGACCCAAAAAAATTCTTCACATAATAGGCAGGGACGGAGGGAGTATTCAATTTTACATTGTTTCGCACAAATCGGACGGATGGAGGGAAATCATGTGTTCGAAGTTCGAACCCATGCTATGCCTTGTAGAATAATATTAAAAAATACAATCCTTATGTGTACACAGGGATACAGATGGTATTCCGAGTATGAATTGCCTAAAAAATGAAATGAAACGGTTCCCGTGTTCTTGCAAGAAAAAAATAGTCGGTCCAAAATTCTTGTGAAGTTATCTTCCCACCCTCCATAACTCCCATTTGTATTGCCGCGAGATTCATTTCGTTTAGTGTAAAATTTGTAAGCTAATTCCCGTTTGAGTCGGTTCGAAGGATCATCCCACCTTGTGCAAAACTAATAAACAATCATCATATAATAAGTTCTTATAAAAACAATAAAAGTAAATAGTTGAAAATTAATATAAGCAGATTAACTCCCTGATTTAATTATTTGAAGTATTGGCTCAGAAAAGCTTGTCATCAAAAGCAAGGAGACCATGGAAATGGTGCAAAAAGATCAGAGTCATAACTGAGAGGGCAGTATACAGATTCCAAATTTAAAGCTATTCACGTGAACCTGAGAGCTGCCGCTCTGTACCATAAATTTTATAAGAGTAATCTAGGTTGGAACCTAAGAGTTGCTGCCAAAATGGTTGTAAGAAATAGAAACAATATCACAATGTATCTCTTTTCGTCCCAAACTAAATTATACAGAATCATTTTCCCAATCTTCAAAACACATGTTTGACTGTTAATATATTTACCTACGTATAATAATAGTGCATAAAAAATTGATATTCATAAACTAATTCACAAGGATAGGGAATACTGTGCAACATTCCGCTCACACACATTCTTGGCGCTAAATTATATTGCAAGTATGTATGGATAAAATTGGACGAAGAGATTGAAAAGCAAAACAATTAAATGAAAGTGGTAGAATTCGTGCTAAAATGGAAATGTGTCATTATTAGTGAAACAGACCAAAATAGAAAGTGTGACATTGTTAGTGATACGAGAGGCCAGAGTACATCTTTTAGGCAGCAACAAAATGTTAAATACTACTTCTAGTCAAACCCACAAGTTTTCATATTAAGACAAATAACTACATACACAACACAAACCACAGATAGGATTAACATTGTATGTCGCAATCTAGATAACTGTACATGTGCAATTTGTATCATTTAGCAACCATTTGACTATGATTAAACAGTGTAGTTAGTAGTTACTCCTATCTCGTAATTATTTTTTACTACGACTCTAAATATGCAACGAAGGTACTTATAAGAAACGTGTCAATTTTCAATGAGCGTTACCAAAGATCTGATGCCAGGGGAAAGTTACATGTGGATGGAGGTTGCTTGAATAAATGAGGCATTAAACACCAGTCAAAGGACCACAGAGCAGAGAAGTAAATGGAGGCTTATAGGTTATCATTTTCATTATTACCTGAAGAAACAAAGACCTTGCACTCCATTCTGGCAATGTTTACCTGTGAAAACGATTGGACATGATGATGAAATTAATATACCTCCACCTGAATGTAACAGTAAAAACATGTAAATTTATGCAACTGGAACAGTAATTTTGGAGAAGTTGCCTGCTATTAATACTACTTGATCAGCCTAAGATTCCAGAATCTAGGGAGAGGATATATGTCTCTGTACAGGACAACATTAAGAGAGAGCATTAAAATAATACTACAAAATTGCTTCTACATGGCCAGGTCTACCAGCTCCCTTTGAGGAAGCTGGCCAAAATGCCAACTCATGTTCAGTTGTCTGATTTTGACATAAAAAATATTCCAAATAATATCAGATAAGGCCTGTAAAAGAATATCAAACCTGGGTTGTTGTTGACTCTTGGAGTAGTGCCAAATTGGCAATTTGGCATCACTTGCGTGCCAAAATGCAACACAATCGAACAGATTCTTAGGCATCACTTCCTTGCCAGAGTGCTACACAATCTAACAAATTCATAAGGGAGAGGTTGGAGAGCTGGGTCTATCAACGCAGTTGAATCTGTTCACCTCAAAATGAACCTGCACCTGGAAAAATCACCCCTTGATCGAAAGAACAGGAGAGTGCACTGATGAGGTGATTGAACGATCCAAATTACAGGAAAACACCCTTAATTGAACAAACAGTGAATCGTTTATGTAAATCCAAACAACAAAATTTTCAAGGCATCTAAGGTCTAAACATAGTGACTAGATCCGAGCAAAATGGAAGCATGTAAAGCTATCAGATTTAAACTCCAGCAAGTAACTCAATAAGCTCTTGCTTCTTCAACTTGGAGAATCCTTTCATCCCCCTGGACTTCGCCAATGCCCTCAGTTCTGTTAGTTTCATTTCGCCTAGCTTGCTATGTTCGGCTGCATTAGGTTCAGGTAGATCATTGTTGCCACCAGTATCATCGTGATTGTCATCATCATCATCATCATCATAAATTCCTGAGATTTCATCCTCTGATATTTCATCAAATACATCATCATCCGAGAAGGCAGGATCAACTTCAGGTTCAACATCAAACTCAGGCTCCAAGGCTTTCTCCTTTATTTTCTTATCAGAATTGACCCAAACAGAACGAGTTGAATTTTCATCAAAAATCACAGGCTGAACTTTCACTTGAGGGACGGGGGACCTGCGCTGGAAGTTTGACCTTGGTCGACTAACAACTGGAGCTTCATTTTCTGGCTTCTCATGTTTGAGATTGAGACTATTAGTTGAACTGGATATGTTAGTGCTTCTCTCTTCAGAGACTGGTCCATTCTCCACAGGATGGTCTAAGATGAAGTCACTAGTGCTGCTGCTCTTCTCATTACTCACCTTTCCTTGTTTAATGGAATGTTTCCTTAGAAGCTTAAGGAGAGAATCAACAGTCTCACTCTCTTTGCCCTTTTTCTGTGACTCCTCAACCTTTTTTTCATCCTTAACAGCAGCTCTTTCACGGAGCTTAGCCTGAACTTTCCTGAACAGCTCAACAATTTCCTTTTCTCTTGGACCAGGAGTTGCAGTAGCCTGGAATCTTGAGGTGCCAGAGGCAGATAGAAGTGGCCCATTTTTGGAAGATAACATGTCAGATTCTTCAAAGCTATCATAACCATCTCGGTCTTCATTTTGCCAATTTCTCCTTCGAGAAAATCCTTGCCTGTTCTGCCTTGAGGATTCATTATTTCTCCGATGACTGCCAGAATTTGCTGAACATAGGACAGATGAGCTTCTGATGGTACATCCCAATTGGTTGAGCTTTAAGGAGTTGTTCATCTGACTACGAGAAGGGTATGGTGACATACAAATGGCACTTCCAGAAACCTCACGACATGGTAGGCATTGGCTCTCAGGAGGCCCGAGTACTGAAACACAGAGTATTATCAGATCAGACATTAGCCTCCTTGTTGTAACATTTTAGTTAAATAGGTACATTTAAACAACTAGAGCTCTCATCAACCGGCTTACATATTGCTTGATACTACAGCGAACAGTTCATTAATAACAAACAGAATATGCTGGTGGAGCCAATTTGTCCACACCAAGCAACACATTTTAGGCAAACACTTCATAGAAACACAGAGAATGCTAAGCTCACAAGCATCTACTATTAATTGCATCTACAAAATACAGCACGTTCACTCTCTATAATTAACCCGGTTTACAGATTGCTTGTGACCACGGCCAACAATATCTGATGAACAAGTGCTAAGGGAGAGCCAAACACTTCTTTCAAATTCAGACAGTCCTAGTCTCATAGAGCACGAATAAATCACATATTCAATAGACAGCACATCCTCTTTCTCTGTAAGAAGGGCCATGAATAAGTAACAACATTAACATATTTATCGACTCTGTTGACTACAAGTGAATATAACTGACAATCTTGTTCTAACAAAGCACGCATTCTCATCTAGTTTTGACTAACCAAAAAAGAAAAGATGAAGAGAGAAAAAAATGTAAGCAAGAGAAGATGTAGCTAGCACAAATGAACTGAAACTAATAGCACTTAAGAATAGCATGCACAAAATGAAGCATTACAACTATTAGACCAACAAAACACCATACGGTTCATTAAAAACTACATGTACACATAAGCTCAAATGAACGCCAACTACTAGCTTCTTCAATTTAACCGAGCGCGAAAAGGATCATTCCAACAATTACAACAAATCACCTTACAATTTGTAAATACTGCAATTAAAAAAGAAAATTCCAATGAACGTAAACTACAGGTTTCTTCAAACGCCCAAACGGAGCAGTTCAGCAATTACAGCAAAAACTCAAAAAAGAAAAGCTCAAGTGAAGGTCAACTACTAGTTTCTTTAACACCAAATCACCAAACAACTAAAAGTTAATATCTCACAGGAAGGTCAACTACAAGTTTCTTCGATTCAGCGCACACGAAACAGAGCATTTCAACAATTACAACAACAAATCACTGTACACATCATAAAAAACCAAAAACTCAAACGAAGGTCAGTCAGAACTTTTATCAAACACATAACGCGCGAAACAATACTTTGAAAAATACCACTCCACGTCCATCCCAGGGTTATACATATTGCACAAATCAATTCGTATAGCTAAAACGCCATCGTATGATTCACTGTAAGCTACTAACACAGTGGTGCTTCTTCTTCCTGATTCTTATGGAGGAGAGAGTATGGACACGGAGACTGTACCTGGAGCACCTGCGGCCATGAAATGGACTACTCGCGACATGTTTGGTAGTACAGCAGCGTTAAACCCTAGAAGATTCTCACAGTCCTTTACGCATTTCGCAGAGAAAGTGGGAGGAGCTAAGGCGGCAAACGCCTGCTAAACGGAGGCAGTACCCAAAAAATTATCCGATTCTTCTTGCCGACGAAATATCCTAACGCTTTTTACCCTGACGTTTCGTGTATTACAAATTTTGCCCTGTATATTTCTATTTTCTCAATTAACTTCTCCGGATGAAATCATTTCCAATTAGCTTATACTCCGATAGAAAGTTGCATGCTCCCTAATCATCCATTCCAAATTACCCACTAAATTTATATCACTGCTATCTATTATGAGTCTGTCTTTTTAAAGATGATCTTTTCATGAGTTATAGAAAAATTAAGGTTTAAGGTGTAAATTATAAGAAATGAAGATAAAATTTTTGTGTTGCAGGAACGGAGTTATAAATTTTATGACAACTACATGTTGCATACTAAAACTTTAATATTGCAACTAACACTTTTTACCTTTTATTATTCTAATTAAACTCTCTATTTCTATAAACACATGGAAAAATCGTCTTTCCCAAGACTTTGTCATCTATTAAAGTTTGATCACATATTTAAATAGGTACATGAGAAATAATATTATCGTATGTGATATTATTTAATTAATTGTAACAACTAACAAGTAGTTTTTGAAAGATAACTTTTTATTTTCCCTTATTATACGTAGTTAAACATATCAACAGTCAAACATATCTCTTGAAGTGTGCAATGATTGAGAGATAATTTGGGATGGGATGAGATGAAGGAAATATCAACTTTTTGCACGCCTATTCAGGAATGCTGAGTTGGCTAATTATAAAAAGATTATTAGGATTATTTTTTATTTCAACTGGGTCATGGTAGAATTGGAGCCACTAAATTGTGTGGGGAAAAAAAGAATGAGTCATAATATAAATTTTAATAGAACATATAAAAAGAGAGAGTAAGAAATTTTTTATGGGACAGATTATGTAAGTATTCCATAATTAAAAGCAGCAGGGAAACATTTTTATCCGTAAATTTCATCGGAAGTCAAATAACCGCTTCAACCGATCCATACAAACGAATTAAAAATTAAATAATTGAACGGTAGATGGAATAATAGCGTATATTGAAAAACTATCTTTCTATAAGTCAGGAAAAAAATAAGGTTTAAAGTGCAAATCAAAATAAATAAAGATAAAAATATTGCAACTAAGATCTTTTACCTTTTATTATTTTAATTAAACTCCGTCATTTCATAAGCATTTGATAAGACGGTATTTCCCAAGACTTTATCATTGAATAATAGGTAAATAAATAAACAAACATTCTGAATAATGGGTAAATAATTTCATAGTTTCACTATTATAATTTCCAATGTGAATATCATTACTCTCTCAAATTCTGTTTTCGTAAGCAGACTATTGCTCAGCTAATTTGTTCCAGATTTATATTTATGAATCAAACCATGACTGTTGAAATTTTGTGTGTTTATTCCCTCTTTCCCAGTCGAATTTCATATTTTTTATCAACTTTCTCCACAAATATTTGATCATAAATTTCAATTAACATATAGACAGCAATATCGTTAAGTAAAATATTGTTAGACTCTCTCCATCACATAATTTTTAAATATTAAATTTTAGTACCCTATTAATAAACATAATAAAGTTGTTGATGGTGAAATATGGCTCGGGAAAGTTGATAAAGAAAGTGTGCAGATTCAGTTGGGATAGAGGAAGTACAAAATTTACAACAGTCGTTGAAATAAAAGGTCGAGTCTAAATCTAAGATTGACAAATCCGAACGTTTCCCAGTTGATTTCAGGCCACAAATTGTGTCCAAAAACAATGGACAAGCTACTCAAATACACATATTTGGCTGTTAACATGTTCAACTTCAAACACAATGCAACTATCTTTTGGCCTTCTTCCCTTCTATAAGAAAATTATACTAATCCAAGCTCCATTCAGAAGAATGATTGTTCTTATTCTTTCCAGTGCTTTGACTTCACCCGAGATAAGAGAGATCCGGCTAAGAAAATTGACAGAAGAGCTAGTTCCACACCAACACATCCAGAGAGCTAGGGTTTTTCTTTCGCCCAATCTATACTTTATGATTTTTCACCATCTCATCAACATCTAGTTCAACTTCGAGTATGGGTGAATCCTTCCACAAGCTAGTTTCACTGATTAACAAAGTTGCACGAGTCATTACGACATTTGAATGTGAAATGCAGCATCATCATAAAATGGATTAAGTCTAATAGATTAATCGGCAGACCTGTTGTTTACTGGACCATGATCCACGGCATTTCTTAGACAGTATAGAACCCTTCCTACTATGTTTGACATCGATACAGGGCCAAATGTGCGGCTATCATATGCTTCCTGCTACAAAAGAGTTGAAGAAAACAAGGATAAAAGTGAATGACCATCAGTGTCTGCAGAGTTAGTAAGCAGTGTTATACATAGATTTTACATTCTGCATGGTTGCCAAATCATTTTGAATATCAATGGCAATAAGCATTTCAAGATTGAACCGAACACTAGACATTCATGCCCTATATGGGATAATGGTCTTGGAAAGACATCCTTTCCAAACAATCAAAATAAAAGATCTCGGATAGCAATAAGCCCTACTAACGGCCAAAACCAAAAACACTGCAAATTTCCCTCAAAGGACACAAACTGTACTTTAGCACCCTAGGAGAGGCAAAATAGCACCTACTCAGGGAGATTGTACATGTTGAGAAAGATAAGTAGCTAAACAGATCCGAGGGTGCAAAGGGGCCTGAGTTTCTGCTAATGCAAAATGCTGCTCTCCAAACAGTGCAAGGGGAGGACTATACACCATGGGGCATGAAATCCATTCAGGCCATATGTAAAAGGGTGTGGTTAATTAAGGTCTAATTACCTTACTCGGCTTATAAAGCATTAAACGTCATAATCTACAGAAATCTAAGTCTGGAACTAACTAATAAATAGGAATGAAAAAGCTTTCAAAAGTACATGGAAGTATCGCGAACCTTGGGTTTTATACTTTCATTATCAGCCAACACCCAGCACTGATCCTCCTCTAGAACAAAAGGTTCATCCGTTTCATCAGAAGACTCCATTTCATTCCCTTCAAGAGCAGCTAGTCTCCGCACCAAATAACTTTTTGTATTTGCTGGGTCCTTCAGAACTACAACGTCCCCAACAAAAACTCTTCTGCAAAAGAAAAGGAAGTATCCTGAGTACATGATGGCAGATACAGAAGGAATAGATGTTGATCCAACGACCCCCAATATGTGCCAAAAGTATCCCTGATCAACTGTTTCATTGGCTCAAAATGAACAAACTCAACTGACCCTAATACACTAGTTATCTGTTTCGGATTATTCATTAAGGATTATTGATTTGAGGCTTAAAATCTAGCCAACAACCCATTGAGTACCGAAAATAAAGATAAACTTTGTCTGAAAACCACTACTGAGCCATTTGCTCCAATAAAGACCAAAATTACTTTGAATCAGGTGAAAGTATCTTCCGGACAAGAAGAGTTCCACCATGAGGTCCAATAGTTGGAGCCATCTCCTCCCCCTTATTCCAATGCAAATAAGTCAACTTTCCTTGAAAAAAGTTCCTCATCACGTCAACATCCCTAACACCCTGTTGAAAGTTCTGCATCAAAACAGACTCTGCATCAGCATAATATTCAAAGGGGAAACCAGGACGGAAAGAAAGTAACTATAGAAGCAGCATAATTGGCAGAGTAATATGGCAAGAGAAATATAGATTGAGGTATTTCATAGGTGATATAGGGCAAGTTCTAAAATCATCAACAAAACCTACCCCTTATCAATATTTCACCATAAAAAAACACAAACTATATAACGAAATCGCCTGTTCAATCCTGCCAATCTGAGTCACAGATTCACAAAATTCACAGACAACCCTATACCTGACAACCTGGTGTTCAAAAACTGCACCGGAGATCGTCACATTAACTCCAATTTTAATCTACGTTAAACACTGAAAACTTGTATAGTACTCCCTATGTCCACCTTTACAAACTTCGACCATTAATATTTTTATTCATGTAAAATCAATAATTGTGAAAATTTGATATTATCAAATACACATTGCAAAGAATCCAGTTAAGAAAAATCTAATAAGCTCCCACTGGTCAGTGTTAAAATGATTAGCATGCAAATGTTACTGCCTTACTAGTACAAGTTTGTAAAGTTTGACCTCTAAAAACGCACTGGTGGACGGAAGAACAAGCAGAAACTAAACCCCATTTCAAAACTCTAAATCAAGAAAATGCAGCAAAAGTATCAAGAACACCAAAGATATTTCGCAATTAGCCGGATAAAGGCAACGCCATTTGCTGAATACTGGAAGATAATTCATCAGTCGAGCAACACATTCAAGATAATACAACTAAGCAATTGCGTGATAAACCCTAACGCAATCAATTGACGGGCGGCATAAGCTAAAAATGAAATTGATGAGAACCTTCAAGCTCAGAGTGACGGAGTATTCCATCCGGCTGGCCACGTAGCGCGCGAGAGTGATGATGGAAACCATTGTTGCAGCAAGATCAGTTCCGATTGGGAAAAACCCCCAGTTCCTTACACCCTTAACTCTTTTGTATAGTTTTTCTCTATTTTTTGTTGCTTGGTGAAGGGACTCGGTTCGCCTTTTAAATCCGGGGTATAAATGCGTTCAACGTGTAACTTCGTGCACCTGTATGCAATTTAGGCACTTGCCTTTATCGCAAAATTCTTATGCTCAATCTGTTTCATTGGACGTGATACGCTTTCCTTTTTTGATTATTTTTGTGAATTTGATATATTTTTCTTTTATGGTAAGATTCTTTCTATTTCATACACGCATTCTTCTTTTTTTCCATTCCAAATTCACTTTAATCCACTCGTTTCATTCACCTAAATCCAAGCATATAAGGCTAGGTGTCTCATCCAACAAAACGGAGGTAGTACTTCATCATTTTTATTTTTATAGAAAGTCCAAAACTTATAAATCTACTCCCTCCGTCTCAGAGGTTTTGGCCGAATTGCTTTTGACACAATTTTTAAGAAATCTGAGCTGGACTTGTTGACCCATGTGAGTTGAGGGGTAAATTAGAAAGTGATGTCATCAACAGTAATGATGACGTCGGCCACGTTGCTGGAGCCAATTTTCAAGCCAAAATCTGCATCTGTAATTCATTTAATTTAATATATTTCCCTCCAAAATTTTAACATCTCCTGGTCTTTTCTGAAAATTGGAGCTGGAAACCAAAAAAATAAATGACAAAATACAGGAAATAATTTCTACAGTACCTACTCTAAACATAAAAGCCTATTCAAAACCTACATGAAGCATTATTAAAAACCTACATGATCATTTGACAACACCTCACAATTCTACAAAGCCTTAATTTTCTTCTTCTCTTTCACGAGAAACTTCATCCAAAAGCAGTTCATATGAAACGTTCATCTTCCAATTTTTTTAAAAAGAAAAATATGTGAGCTCTCTGCAACCATCATTGAGCTTCATAATTCTTTAAGTATGAGAAGTAAAAATCTGACCAATGAGGAGAGGAACGTTGTGGCTCAGTTTCTACTCCTCATGCAAGGAGGACAAAGTTGGATCGGCATGGGCGGGCAGCGGCGAGATGGAACATCGGAGTGTGGACTGTGCATCATATTTGGGCAGCTATAAAGCATCAAGTGGCAGAGGGGATACCTGCACAGGTAATAAGCAAGAAACCCCGTCAGCTCAAAACGAAACGAGTATTGGACCGGGAAGCTTTCAAAGCTATCCCACTGTCCTACAGGAAGACGTGCAGAAGAGCAGCGACAAAATGTGAAATGAGTAAAAGCACTATACACCGACTCATAAAAGATGGAACATTGAGTAAACATAGTAGTGCTATCAAGCCACTTCTAAGGGAATCACACAAGGTAGATCGTGTTCTTTACGCATGCAGTAAGCTAAAATTCGAAAGACACTCCTCGAAGGTAAGATTTAAGTCAATGTATAATGTTGTTCATTTGGATGAAAAATGATTCTATATTTCGGAAGAGTCCGCAAATTACATTCTACTGCCGGAAGAAGATAACCCACTCAGAACTACTCAACACAAAAGCTGGATCCCAAAAATAATGTTTATTTGTGCTATAGCTAGGCCAATCATAGCAGATAATGGAGATGTCATATTTGATGGAAAGTTAGGCATTTTTCCTCTAATTGACATAGTTCCAGCTCAAAGGACAGGCAAAAATATGCCAAGGGGGACTATGGAAATGAAAGCTAAAGTGAAGGTCAGTCGCATATAAATGAGGGAGTGTCTCATCAAGCAAGTGATTCCAGCAATCAAAGAGAGGTGGCCAAGCCATAGATAAAAAATAATCTATCTCCAACAAGATAATGCAACACCACACATACTACATGGGGACCAGGAGTTTAAGTGTGCTGCAAACACAGATGGATTTAAGTTTATATGGGATTTTCAGCCTCCACAATCACCAGATCTCAACATCTTAGATTTGGGGTTTTTCCGATCTATTCAATATTTACAGCAAGAGAAAGCATGCAAGACAATGGAGGAATTGGTAGATTCAGTGAAGATGGCATATGAGGAGCTATAGGCAGAAACAATAAACAAGATTTGGATGTCTCTACAAGCTGTATTCATCGAGGTGATGAAGCATAAAGGTACCAACAATTTTCCCCTACCCCACACTCGGAAAGCTGCGTTAGCAAGAATGGGAATGTTGCCTAATGACCTAGAGGTGGATATGGATCTTGTTAAAGAATGCATTCAGTTTTTGCATTTGCACAACAAGACATGCATGATTCAAAAACTGGTTCAAGACATTTGGCAACATGAAAACGTCCACAATGATGGTTAGTTATATGAAATGTTGTGAAGGTAGTTTTTCAATGATGGAGTTGTTGCATGCTTTTGGTTTTTCAGGTAAACATGTAAGTACACAATGTCATGTTTACATTGCAAC